>VUYV01000047.1:4735150-4839114 GCA_008711295.1 Anarhynchus alexandrinus
TTTTTTTTTTTACTTTGTCTTTTTTATTTTATCTTTTTTTTTAACAGCCAGAGTGCACTTACATCTCTCTATTTATCTACAAGGCCCATAGCACCACAGATAGACGGGTGTCTCATTAATGAATTTATCTTTTCAGCACTGCTGCAAGGCAGGGAAGTGCTATTACCATCTCAGCCACTTTTACCTCTGGTTTAGAGATAAGGAAGGGAGGTACAGAAAGAGTAAGTGGTTTGCCCAAGGTCAGGGAGCAGCCAGGGAAACTGAGGCGCGGCACATGCCTGGCTGGTGGCCGTCCAGTGGCCACACACCCAGTGGAGCAGCACTGACATGTTTGGGCCAGTTACACTGGTAAAGGCAGAAGTGAGTGGATGCAATGGCTCCCTTTGAGCAACCAAAGGTCTTCTACGCAAAATTGTTAGAGTATTTTTTTTCAGTTTGTTCAGCTGTGGGTACAAATGTTCCTTGAGACACAGGTATTTGCAGGAGACCGCGTCACCTCAGAGCAATTGAAGGTCACTTTTCAGCAACTGAGTGTCAGTAAGTGGTGGCAGCAGCCCTTTGCAGTGGGTGTAAGCAGCGCTGGGAATGCTTCCCATGGCATTGGTGAGGCCAATTGTATGAAATTCAACAAGGCCAAGTGCTGGGTCCTGCACTTAGGTCACAACAACCCAACGCAGCTTGGGGAAGAATGGCTGGAAAGCTGCCCAGCGGAGAAGGACCTGAGGGTGTTGTTGGACACCTGGCTGAATAAGAGCCAGCAATGTGCCCAGGCCTCCAAGAAGGCCAACAGCATCCTGGCCTGTATCAGGAATAGTGTGATGAGCAGGACCAGGGAAGTGATTGCCCCCTGTACTCAGCACTGGTGAGGCCCCACTTTGAGTACTGTGTTCAGTTTTGGGCTCCTCACCACAAGAAGGACATTGAGGCACAGGAGCGTGGCCAGAGAAGGGCAGCAAAGCTGGTGAGGGGTCTGGAGAAGAAGTCTTATGAGGAACGACTGAGGGAACTGGGGTTGTTTAGCCTGGAGAAGAGGAGGCTGAGGGGAGACCTTATCGCTCTCTACAGCTACCTGAAAGGAGGTTGTAGCGAGGTGGGGGTCGGTCTCTTCTCCCACGTAACAAGTGATAGGACAAGAGGAAATGACCTCAAATTACAGCAGGGGAAGTTTAGATTGGATACAAGGAAAAAATTCTTCACAGAAAAGCTAATCAAACATTGGAGCAGGCTGCCCAGGGAAGTGGTTGAGTCACCATCCCTGGAGGCATTTAAAAGATGGGTAGACATGGTGCTGAGGGACATGGTTTAGTGGTGGGTTTTGGCAGTGCTGGGTTAATGGTTGGACTTGATGATCTTCAAGGTCCCTTCCAACCTAAAAAATTTTATGATTCTATGATTCATGAGCGGTGCCAGCATCCCTCCTCCTCCTCCTTGGGCAGAGAGCCCCGGTACCAGCTGCGGGGTCAGCTCTGCAGGGGAGTGCCCTGGGAGGGATGAGCTGTGTCTCCTTACCAAAACATTTTCCTTCAAGATTTTCTGCGAGCTTGCACACACCCAATTGAGCTCTGGCACTCATTCACCTCTTCAGCTCCACACCCCCCCTACTTTAATTCTTCCCAGCTTGTGGGGTTCAAATCACCTGCGAGGTACACTCACAAATATCTGCATTTTAATGTAATTTGAAACATAACGATTCAGTCCAGTAGCCTTTACTCACACATACAGAGGCACTGAAGTCAGCAGTTAGCTGGAGTAAGAGGGAATTCAAGGTGCAAGTATCTCATCGAGAAGATGAGTATGAAGCAGAGATCACTCAGCTCCAGTTGCAGTCCTCTCTGCACACGTCCTTCTTCCTCTGCATACGGTGCTTCTTCTGTGGGGGATGTTTGCTCCACTCTTCTCTGTCCTTACAAGTGTATGCACATAAACATGCTTTGGAACCACGTTACTTCACATCAGATGTCGCTCTCTAGGTCAGAAGTTCACCAGGATACAAGAAATTCCCGACATCTGCGTTTTGCCCAGCACAGAAAGCACCAGTGCCCCTTAAAGCTGTAAATAAATAAACAGAACAAATCCCTTAAAAAGTTACACACAACATGGCTTTTAAATAAAGGAAGGGATTCATCTAAAATTCCACATAAAAGCATTTTCATGCTGATCTCTTCTCCTTCGCTGGCACGCTGCCAGCACGCTGTTCCTCCCCGGGGACCCGCTGCGCTGGGTGAGCTCCAGCGCCTTCCGCAAGGACACCGGGGACCCGGGCACCCGAAAGGGAGGGCAGGGTCAGCCCCTCTGCTCCGCCACCACCGCGTTTCTGGGGGAAAAAAAAGGCTTCAGCCAATTTTAATGGTGTCTCTCTGGAATCTTTCTTGTTAGAAGCCTGACAATAACTAGCTCCAAATGGAAATCAGACCGTGTCATGCCATACGCTTTATATTTTTTTCAAATATTCTTCTTTTCCTGGGTGTGCAGCCCCCGCTCTCCCGTCCCTGCTTTCTGGCTTGTATAGCTCCCAGGTACAATTCAAACTACAGGAGGGCACTGGCGCGTGACTTCATAAATTTATCCTTTGACTTTCACTGCTTCCCCTGCTGTCACAAACAACTTTTGATCTTAGAAAGTGAAGCAGCAAACCCGGGCCAATGGGAAAAAAAATGTTGGGGTATTTTTTTTATTCAGCATGATATATAGCCAGATGTATCCCGCACCAGGAGGAAGCGTGTCCCCGGAGTGGGACTATTAGAGATAGTTCACTATCGCTGGCTGAAGAAACGCGAAGCAACGGCGGCAGTCACGCTCTGCGGAATAGGACTGATATCTGAGAGTAAATTATTGTCAGGCTTTGGTAATAATTTTCAGACTTTAGCTCAAATGTCTGTATGCGTTGCATATTGGCAAATGGTAGATAACGGTGCAGAATAATAAGTTACCATTGTAATTGGCTTTGTATATTTTATTAGGCTCCGATTATACCTAATCTCCTCACTGAGGTACTGAAATTAAAGACAGCTTTGGATAATCATGTCCCTTTAGTCAGTGGAAAAAGCCTGGCAGGTACAGAGGGGAACTCAGATCTGAGATGCCCGAACATCTGTCTGTAAGTTGGGAAAGGTAAATCTGGTGCGTGCCCTCCCAGCCACGACTCAAAATGCCGTAGTTTAAACCATTTTAGGAACAACCTTTTCTGTTTTGGGATTTCCTATGTTCAGAGGATTCAGGGATTTAGTGGAAGTTGTTAATAGATAGGAGTCAAAAACCCCAGAAAATTTGATCAAATCATAGAATTATAGAATCATAGAATCATCTAGGTTGTAAGGGATCTTTAAGATCGTTGAGTCCAACCATTAATCTAACACTGCCAAAGCCACCACTAAACCACGTCCCTCAGCACCACATTTACCCATCTTTTAAGTACTTCCAGGAATGGTGAGTCCACCACTTCCCTGGGCAGCCTATTCCAGTGCTTGACAACCCTTTCAGTGAAGAAAATTTTCCTAATAGAATCATAGAAATTAGGTATATCAGGTATATCCCGTACATGTTTCATATATATGTGTTTTTCCCTTCAAGAATGAGGGAGATGCTCAGGCCCCAAAGAAGCGTCCAGTAAATGCTGGAAGGGTTAGGTAGAAGCTGTCAGGACAATGGCAGCTGAAGCTGCAGCTGTTTTGGAGCAAGGTGCTGGTGTGTGATGCTCTGAGCATAGCGGTGTCCTGCTTCGGGATGGTTCTAACATCCTCTTGCCCCTCGTGCTCTATCAGCCTTTGCTTTCTTCTGCCATGGACGAAGCATGGATGGGAACGGCCAGCTGATGTGTGTGCTTCCCAGAGAAGGGATCTAGCCTGTTTACATTTTCATCTTTTTCATAGAAACCAACCAAAACCAGAGGAAAATACTTTGGAATCCAGTTATTGTGTCCTGTGAGAATTTTATCTGTGTAAAGCCACCTCTCTAAACTGAGCAAGACATTTTCATCCCCACCTATACAGGGATACACCTATACTGACCCTCCAAGTTCACCACACTCAAATTCTTGGGTTTTAGTGATTCTCCACGGAGTCCTACCATACTTGCTGTAAGCGGTTTCTTTTGTGTGCATCCTCAGATGAATAAATGCGGGACCCAAGCTCCGGTGTGGCTGTCGCTGAAGTCTGAATCCCTGCCGGTTCCCGGGGAGAGCAAGCGGCTCACGGCCTGCGCTACCTGGCAGGTCTTCTTCGGGGGCACCAAGGACTGCTGCTTGTTTCGGATACCCATCGCCGTCAGGAACTGCGGTGAATTCTTTGTGTATCTCCTGCAGCCTACTCAAGGATGCATGGGCTACTGCGCAGAAGGTGAGGATCAGTAAAGTATTTATCAATGAGATTGCATATGCCTCTCTGGCTGTGTGTTCAGAGGTCCTGGTATTGCAATGCACATCTTGGTGACCTTGCGAGTCAAGCGTCGCTCCCAGTGAGATGCAGACCGTGTAGAAAATAAATCAGCGGTGGTCCAAGGTGTTCCTGAGGAATAGCTATTATTACCAGTGCAAAATGTAATCTGGTGTGTATCACTGAAGTGTTCTTTGCTTGGTTACAGTTCAGATGTAACCTTTCCTACTGTCTTTGGCTCCACTTTGGCTTGAAGTTGCACAGCTAGCGAGCGGAGGCGTCTCGGTTTTATTGAGGCACTGTATCCAGGATACTGTATCTAAGGTCTGTTCTTATCTTCAATAATCCAGTATCCCCCCCACCCCAAAGAAGATAATTCTGAAACTCTGGAAGGAAAAAAAAAACAAACCGATAACATCTTTTTCATGACATTTATATAATTACTCTCGTCAGAAATAATTTTCAGCCTACTACGAGAGATCTAACCTCTGTTCGGTAGCTAGGAAACAAAGGAATAGCAGAAAGCAATTGCTCACTCAGTTAAACCTTCTGAACTTCGGAGCATGTTCAGGTGCATATAGATTTAGTCAGAAAAGACTGTTCTTTCCCAAAAGGAAAAAAAATACCTTTATACTTTCCTTTCAGCATTTCTGGACAGAGACATGACACACTGAGAAACTAGGGTTAGCACCTTTCAATCAGGCAAAATTCAAGCTTAGATAAATTTTAGAGAGAGAGATATCTATTTTCTTATCTTTATCAATATTTTAGCATTCCCACATGAAGAAGAGGGAGGAAAAAAGGCTCAAAGAAAGTGAGATTAATTCACTATTTGAAATAAAAAGTATCCATTAAAATAAATGAAACCGCTCTTTAATTTCCATGATTCTTTCTCAGAAATGACTTTTTAACTGAATACAGTCATTTTCTAGTTTAAGCTTGTCTTTTTTAAAACTTCCACTACCCTTGTTTGAAGAATTTTTCACCAATACCTATTGGGTGATTAGTTTTGTCCTTTCTGATGATCCACACTTCTTTAGTAATGTAAATCTACCCGCATTTTTCATAAAAGAAGGTTTATCCCTTCCCATCTATCCCAACCCAATGACTTTCTGCCTTTTTCTTATCACTGGTGTTGAAGCTTTCGCCTCTTTCCTAGGCATTTCAGCAAGGTCCAGCTCTCCCAAGTCTTTAACTTCTTGTCTTTAGGAGGTTTTTGCAGTATCATGTATTGGATGGAAAACACCCAAAGCTGAAGGTTTTTACTGGGGGCTGTTAACTCGCCGTCTTAAATTCAGCTGTGAACATTGCACCACAGGAACCTCTGCGCAGCCCCAGAGCTGGGTCCGTCTGGCACCGACACGGCTTCTTGCCGTGGTTGATCCCTCAGCCCCATCCTCTAGAGGCTCGGGAACAGGGCACCGGTCAGCACTTCTTAGCTGAAAAAGAAAATGAATTTAAAGCTTCATAGCTTGGCAGAAAGGACACGGCTGGGAAAAGAGGCGTGCGTGCTTGCGATTCTGCTCACATCCTCCCACGAGCTGCTCACCTCACTTTGTCCTTCTGGAATAATTTCCTGCAGAAAGTCGTGATGTGAGCCACAGTTTGAGGCAGCTTCCCTTAGAAACAAAAGAGAACAGGGTATAAACAACTGCCCCTTGTTCATATTTTACGTAACTTGTTTCTTTTTCATAACTCTTGTTATTTGCCCGGGACAGCTGTTAACATATTGGTTCTTCATTCTGCTATAACAGCCTCATACCTTATTCTCTTGGGCTCCCATAATATTTTCTACACACCTCCAAAGAAGTTACTTAATTTATCCTTTCAAAGCACCTAAACCAGCTTCATGTTCTGTTTGAGTTCAGGTCTCTGGAGATGAAAGAATGTCACCCTACAGTATTATACGTCTTTTTGTTTCTACTTTCTAGGTGATTTTAACAGGAAGAAACTTTTCGGACTTCATTACCTGTTGAAGCCTATAGAAAGCAGGCTGTATTTTTAGAACAGTGGCATTATTCTGGGCAGAGGGAGACTATATTGAGCAGACTCGGCCTAGGTACGTCCCAGAACAGCCTGGAAAGGATTTTCACAGCACGGCAATATGGGCTGGGTGCTCCCTGAGAGTCAGTTTACCTCTGCAAAATAATTATTTCTCATATCTCTTCTGCACTTATTGCAAAACTTGGATCAAAAGGCTGTGCTTCAGGGAAATGCAAAGCTGATGGCCTTTGCCAGAGTAATTAATTTGTAGTAATCCGAGTGCTTCATTTCAATAACATTCCTCTTACTGCAAAATCAAGACCAAAAAAACCCCACAAAATATAGGTCAAATATTACAACAACAATGGGTCGTCAGTACTCAACTAGCATTTTTTGCATTTAATATCAAATACATTCTTTTACTTACATAGTTAATAACCAAATCACGAGAATATAAAACGTAGTGTAATGTTGAATCTTCTTGTTGAGTGAACAATTGTTATATCAAAAGAACATTTTGTGCTACGTCCTTCTTTTGTTTCCTTCTTCCAGACAAACTCACAAGCCTGGCTCTGCAACCAGCGATAACTCCCGAGCTTGTGCACGGTCGTGTCCACCTGAAGTGCTCTTACCACCGCCCCTCCTCAAAGCCGCCGCTGCAATACACGGTGGTCTGGTCGCGCCTGTCCACCCCTGGCAAGAAAGAGCAGATTCAGCGTGACACCACCCTGCAGTCGTTTTCCTACGTCGAGATGAACGGCATAAATCTCAGATTGGGAGACACGGTAATGCCACCCCGCCTTCAGCAAAAGAAGGTCAAACACTCAGGGGGATCAAGTCCTTTTCTCAAATTTTTGTTGTGTTTTTATTAGTGCTGCTCCTCGCTTATTATACTTACAACTACTGCAGGGGAAAAAAAAAAAAACCCACAAAAAAACCCCCCAGAAATTGTTTTGCAACAAGATTGTTAAAGAGAATTTACCAGATTCAGGATCTGTAATATTTCTTTGACTCGCAGTGAGTTCATGGAAGCTATCCATTTTGCTATTTTCTAAAGGCAACTTGAGTCTCTGCACTTACATTACAGCTTGAATGCCATGAAGTTGGTATGAGTAGTAGGTACATGCGCCTGAGCCAATTTTCGCTTAGTACTTTTTGTATCTTGCAGCAGCGAGAATTTGCAGTAGAGGCAGGCTCAGCTATATGCACTCAGTAATTTTTACACTCATGGAGCAGAGACACAATAACATCTTTTCACAGAAAAGAAGGACGGTACGTTTTAAAATAGAGGGAGGTTTATTTTATGGTCTTTTTCATGGTGTTCTGCCTCTCTGATTCCAAATTCTTGGTTCAATAGCATACTGAAAGATAGAGTTCATTACAAAACAATCTTTAAGAGGTATATTTGATGGCTTACATAGCAACTCAGATCTAGTTTCAACAACAACAACAAAACAGAAGCCAATACAAGATGTGAAAAAAATTGACTTGCGTATGAATTCATGGCCTTTCATGGTCTAGAAACAAGACTTTTAAAGTTAAATTAGGTTCATAACTTTTATAGGCAGAGAGCCATTAGTGATGCTACAACGAACTGAAAGAATAAACAGGGATAATGTCCTTGTGTTAAAAGTAGGTTGGAAATAGTCTTGGCATTTTGCACCTCTTCTTTGAGATATTTAAGATATTTAAGAAATGTGAATAAGCTTTTTCCAGTTCTTGAAAGGATGAGTCATTTATAACAGTAGCACAATCTAGATAGTTTTTTCTCACTTCTCCTCGTAATTTTGCTTCCTGAGTTCAGAATCTGACTGATGCTGCCCTCACTTACATTAAAACATGAGGCAGACAATTCTGCCAGTTTAAGACAAGTTTGTGTTGCAAGGAGATATTTTCATCAACATAATTTCACTTGCAATCACTTCAAATCTAGTTTTAACAATCCTGAAGGATTCAGAGAAAATATAGTTCTGTTAACTAGTAGCATCACCAAATCTTTATAAGACCATTTTTATTATATTAAGTTTTCAGTAAGCCCTTCTTTGTCCTCTGCTGAAACTACACGTTTAATTTAGTGGGTTTAGTGAGCCTAAAATGTTCTCTTCCTTGCTAGATTTCTTTAAAGGTCTTCATGGCCTATTTGACTAATTATAATTATCCATAAATCATCACTGGTGAAAACTAAGCAATGAAGCCTCAGCTGTAACTGGGAATTGGGTTTTACATAATGAAGATTAAAAAAAGCATTTCACCGTGTTTGCCATCCCACTCTGGGTGTCTAAGAAGAGTCACACAGGGGCAGACTCGCCTTTCACTCCAGTGGTATAAACCCAAAGCAGCTTAGTACGCGTTGGTAGGGCCACCACAAAGGAAAGGTGGTGCCACTAAAGGCAGAGTCAGACCTCAGGGACCAAACTCCACCACACAGAGGCAGTTTGTCACCTTCTACCGGCCCATAAAAGATGCAGGTGGAAAGGTTTTTTTCTCAGGCAGCTTTAAAGGAAAGCCAGATCCTCACTGATAACAGCCATATTAGAGAGGAGACAATGAATCCGGGGCACGTTGCTGTTCTTTCCCCTTCTCTGCACACAGCCCAGTGGCAGCATCCCCACAGTTGCGCACTGCCAGGGTGCACGGCGGGTGTTCGGAGCAGATTTCATCCCCCAGGGATGCAGAATTTACAGCACTTTGAAAACTGATTGCTTTTGTTTAATCTACTCTTCGTCTACACGCACTTAGCCTGAATTTGGCCTCAATGCTTTTACAGTCTGAAATCAGCATCTTCTCTATTCATTCCTTGATAAAATACTACAGCCAAGCAAAAATATTTTTTTTTAATCACGTCTTCGGTGATTGATATCTATGCTATTTTTTATCTGTCAGAAAGTCTGCAGGTAATAGGTTAGTCACATAATAGAATATCTATTGATATATTTTAATACGCAGTCAAACCTTAGAGAAGAGTTGAGATTTACCGGCCAACATTTCTGAACTTGTATTGACTAAACAGCCAGTTATTTTTTAATAGCCATCATGTGTGCTGTTCTCCCTCATCTTTGGGCTCCAGTTTTGTTATCTCAGACAGTAATGTTGGCAGCATAATGTTTGCAAAACTATTGCAGCCTTAAATAAATCTATAACATGCCGCTATTTCTATATAAACGCTGAAAGAAGCCTACTCCATCTTATATGAAAATTCTGGCATTCCTAAGCCTTATTTATGCAATAGTGACAGAGGTCATTTCATTCCTCGAGGCACAGCCATCTATAAATTATAGCTGCACACTGTGAGTAATGAGTTATGCTAAGAAAGAAAGGTGTTTAGAAGAAAACCGTGCAGATTTTGCCCAGCACAGCAATCCAAAAGTTCATACGGCGAGGAGCAATTGTCACCGTACATAAACTATGATGCGCATTGTAAAATAAAAAAGTTTAAGTAAAACCGGGCTTCCCGAGCTCTGTGCTAGAAGTACCTGTTTCACGTGGCACTCTGCAACAGCAGAAGAATATGCCCCAGCCAAAAAGACTGCAAATTAGTGCCTCAGTATAGAAAACAACTAATTTTGCCTCACAAGGGAAGAGGAATGAACTTTCCCCCTGCTTAAATACTTATTCCATCCAAACCACCGGACTTGACAAAATCAATAAGAGAATAGGAAGACCTGCCTATTTGTAGGTCACACCTGAGTTTACAGTTTCTTTCTCAACTTTCAGGTAGAAAGCTAGGAGTATCCCTGCAGAAACAGAGCTCTGTGTGGACTTGTACAGAGATTTTAAAGCAGAAAGGGTCAGTGAAATGATGAGCAAAACTCTGCAGCTGATAAGACACCTCGCCACTACCCTGAGAAAATGCCTTTCCTTAGCAGATGAATGACCTACAGTCAGCCTCCACATACTGTTTGGCCATTTGGCAAGTGGAAGGAGCTGCCTTCTGTATACATAGCGAGTAGCAGAGCGACTGGAGCTGGACTTCCCGCAGTGTCAGGTCACGCTGCTGCGCCGCTCCCTCCCTTCTGCAGCCAACAGCCCATCGCAGGGAGCGACTTGTGTTCAAAAGCTTTGAGGTCTGGTTTGTTAATTAACTCAAAGTCACATTCTCCCTGCTTCCCCCTTCCCACTAACCCTTCTGGAAAACCTTTCCAGACACTTTGTTCCTGCCCCTCTCTGCAAATACCTACAGCCAGATCATTTCCTCGAGCTAATGAGAACTACGTTTTTTTTTTTCCTCCGGCTTCCCTAGAAATGCCATCCTCCAGCTCTGCTCGTCCTTTGCTCTTTTCATCAAGGCTGTAAACCACAGCTCCATCCCTCCCTCCCACACTCCCCAGCTCCCAGCAGAGCAACTCCTCGAGGCTTTTCTAACCCCAGCCCATTAGCGTTTAATAGAGCCGGCAACAGCAGCTCGGAGGCTTTGATAGCCATCGCGAGACACCCTTTTCCCTGGCAGGATCGATTCCCTGCCCAGCCCTTCACCTGCAAGCCATGAGGGTGGCTGAGTGACCCTTCCCCTTGCAGCCCCAGCCTGCCTTTTGTCATGGGCGATGTAGCTAGGAGGATAGATCCAATCCTGGAGTTAATAGACTTAATCACCCGCAGCTTAGGCACCTGCACCTTACGAGCAGCACTCTGACTTCCCTGCCCAGTGAATGGGAAGAAGTGGGTATTCCTAAACAGTACCTGATGTTGAGAAGGGAGCTTCCCACAGGTGGCCAACCTAAATTACACACCGGAGCAGCATCTCTGAATTCCCACACCTCTCAGGAGATTGGATGTCTGGGACAGGAAAGTCCCTCCATCTACTTTTTAATCCAAGTCCTACTCAGCTGCATGGAGTCTTTGGAAGATCACTACCAGTAAAGGCAAATATTTCAACTTTAAGCCATCACTGTTGTCACTGCAGGGCCTCTGGCACCACAATACAGCTCAAGTGCTTGCTGGAGAGATGGGAAATGGGTAGCTGATCCTTCGGCTGAGTTTGGTGAATGTCCTGCCCTTCCCAAGGGAGCATCCCACCCCAGGACATAGGCTGCACTAGGAGAGGAAGCAGGGACTGCAGCCAGGGACGGGCACGTGCGTTTGCTTATTTCCTCTGGTCACTCTTTAGCTAAAATACATCCGCAGTCCTCATGGGCAGACCCAAAGCCAGTACTCCCATCTGCCAGCCCTTCGTATTTTGAGGACAAGCGCTGTTGCCCCTGGGACGCTGTTGAGATGGGTGAGGGCACCATTTCTGCCAGGGCTTTGAGAAGAACGCGGCTGAGGTTGGCCTTTCTGAGAGCTCCCGAAATTACCTGCCAAACCTAGGAGCCTTCACGGGTACCTGACTGAAGAGCAGGGATGGATTTTGATCACAAAACGAGTATCTCCTGTTTTGACTTCGGGAACCCAACCCCTTATCTGAGTACGGCTGGGAGAGGCTGATGAAACTGGGGGCATGGCCATGCTGGACGCGCCGGGAAGCATCCCCCTCCGCGCCCCCACCTCTGTGCATGCCACCTTTGAAGATGGCAACAAATGTGAATGTGATTTCCTTTGAGCATTTCTGTCTCTGCCCTCAGCCCCACATCTCACTACATGCTCAAGCTGCCACCGATGATCCCCGCCCTGCATTCGGAAGTAATTAGGGGCCCAGAAAAGGGTGAAACTGGAGGTGGTTTTGTGTTCGAAATAGTATTAAACAACTGATTTTGGGGAGATTTGAATTCTGAGAGCACTGGAAAAAAACCCACATTTTGATATGCAAGTTGCTAGAGGGAAATTTGCCAGGAATGGTGACAGGTCCTGGGATTAAAATACTCTCCCAATTGTTTCCCAGAGCTACCTGACCCCCACCAAATTAATGACTGCATTCTGCTTTTAACTAAATACTCTGCTCACAGGGTTCACAGCAAAGTGGGAAAGAATCTGACCTATTCCACTTAAGGGTGGAAATCTGCCCCAACACACAGGAAAGGAGAAACTGTTCGGCTACCAGGGGCTTTTTCTATCAGGATTTTGTGCCTAAAAGTAGTTTTCCACCCTGTGGGGAGATCTGCTGGTGTGTGGGGGAAAGGAAGCAGCCCATGCCCAGAAGCAGTTTGGTCATCCTGTCCGAGGACACCCTTTTCTTTCTGTTTCTTTAAAAGGGATGACGAAAAATTATAATTTGATTTTTTAACAGACCCGATGAGTTTGTAGAAAAATACTGCCTAACCTGTCACGGCCATCAGCATACTGCTGTCAGTGATGCTTTTATCTCTTTGCTTTAAAAAGGCTGCATCCTGAGATGGGGGGTGTGGGGAGAAGAAGAGAAAGAAAAAGTTGATTACTGAACTGGAGAAAAAGAGCTAGTATTTAGCTGAAGGCAAAAAAAACCTCCTCGGAGTGACTATCATAATAATTATGTGACAAACTGTCAACCTGTAGCTCAGTAGCCGATGAACATATCTGCTGATTGTGAAGTGAAGTGTGCACCTAACAAGGTAAAGGCACTACAAGGGGAGGAATGACATAAAAGACAGAAATAAAATGTAGCTCATGACGGCTGTCCGTACCTTTCGAATTTGCAAAGTTTGTGCTCATCTCCAGAAGTGCTGAAGACCGAACCGGAAGGGACTGATAGTCTAAGAATATCTCAGTGTATCATTACAGAGTAATCTTTGATTTTAGTGCTCAGTGCTTTATCAATAAAATATGCAGCTAAAATATATATGTGAGAAAATACAATGCTTGCAGGGAATGAGGCTGGGTTCTGACATGTTCCAGGATGTCATTTTGGGGAAGATCACCAGGAGATGCCTCCGTCAGTGCCGGGCATCCTCGTGCACAACCCTGCTGTCCCTCATTGCAGTCCCCTCCTTGGCAGGAACACTCCATGTGGTGTGCTCAGAGGGATGTCTCCCTGCGAATATTTTTGGTGAAAAACATCAAAGCCAAAAGTGCAAACAGCCCGGCAAGTGTAAATATAGTATCTGCAATGCAGGTGCACTGGATTTGCTCAATGAGCTCTGCAAGGGGATTGTTGGTTTGGGTTTTTTTCACGCTAGGGGGAATATACATTACCTGAACTCTTTCTGTTGTCACCGCCTTGTCAGAGCCTGATTTTGCAGACTGTCCTGGTGGCAGCTGTAGGAGTAGCAGCCATAGGAGAAGATCAATGCTCGCCTTCTGCCTTCCCACCCAGCAGAAGAACCTTTTTTGAAAACTTTGGAAGCTGAACACAAGCCTTTAGGGAATGCTTGGAGATAATAAATATCTAATGATAAGAGGGGCTTATTACCTGGAGGAGACAATGACTTCTTCTCCTTTGGAGGCAAACTGGCTAACTATGAAGTTTCTGAGGAGTTTTAACTGTAAAGTATCTCTGTGAAACCTGTGTCTTTTTTTTTCCCCCCAGTACACCCAGTACGACCTCAAGGCTTCCATCTAGTTAACGGAACAAATAACACCACTTTCACTGGGTGGGAAACTTTATGAAGGTAAAAATGTCCCAAAACGCACATAAAGCTGGGGCTGAGCTGAACTGGAAATGATCCACCTGAAGAGCACAGAAAACATTTGATTTTTCCCATAACGGTACAAATGTTGTTGTATTGCTGGTGGGGCATTTTTGTTGTGCTCAAATGAGTTAGGAAAGCGGATTCTTCAGGTTGGAGGAAAGTCACGACTTGATGGTAATGAAGAGAGACCTTTAGTGTGGTAAAAGAAATATTCCAGAGTGCTATCCAACTCATGCCCATATGACCATACGAATCTGGGAATATCTTGGTTTTGAGCCTCTTTCGTTGCCACTGGCCATGAGAGTCGTGCCTGAGCCGGCAGGTGAGAGCTATCGAGACCAGCATGGCTGGTGAGTGGTGCTGGAAATTCCATCCAAAGGAGTTTATCACAATGGAAAATAAATTAGATTGGTCCAATTCCTCCTCATGGGTTACTTGAGGCTTAAAAAAGGCAGTAGCTATAAATATGCCATCTGACTATTTGGAATTGATTTAGTATGTCACAATCTGTTACTCCATTTCCGAGAAGGGGCCAAAAACAAAAATTCAGAAGTACAGTTTCAGAGCCGATTGTCGTTTGCTTTAAGGAAAAATTCTGTAGTTTAATCTTATGATCCTAGAAATGATGTTAGCAGTTTGGGTTTTCTGAAACCAATGAAACATTGAGATGGCAGATGGTGTGCGGGCTCAGAAGAGATAAAGGTTACGTGACTGTGCTAGGAATAAAACATAAATGGCCTGGTACGTTGTGTTTGGTGGCACTTTTTTTGTTGTTTTGGAGGAATTTTTATTTTATTTTATTTTTTACAATATAAACCCTGTAGGCGCATCTGCATCATCTTTTATAATGCAATAAGGAATAAAAAGAGCTTCTTATATTGCTGACACAGTTTCCAAGACCGGATGACTGTCAAACTAATTAAAATGAAAAAAACTGCTTACAAACATGGTACAGAGAGAGGATATTTGATCCAGTGGACAGACTGAAGTCTGGGATCCCAAGGGCTAATGTCCTAATCCTGACAGTAACGTCTATGAACAATGTAATTCTCCCTAATTAAAATGAGTTAATATCACTAACCAAGGTGTTTGAAAATCTGCAGAAGAAAACACACTGTAAGCATTAAATGTTATTAACTGCTGAGACAGAAACCAGGTTTCTTTGCTTATTAAATGCATCAAAACTTCTTCCAAATCTCAAGATTTATGCAAAAACATTTTTAAAACCTAAACCCCAAAATTAGTTTCAAGAGTAGAAAAAAAGGCTTAACAACTCTGATCAAGAGGAAGATGCATAATTATATGAATTTTCTTCAAGAAAAGCTATAGCATATGCTGTTTGTTTATTACAGGTCTTTTGCACTGTCACCGCTTTTACGAGGGACGCTCCTGAGCAGCAGTCGTTGCCTGAAGAGAGCAAAGGTTTCTATGCCGGGATTAAGGTAATGCCGATGGCCCCGATTTACAGGCTTGGCATATCCCTAGGGAATATTTATACATTATCTGCCATGCTCTGAAAAACAAGTCACGGAAACACAAGCCTTGATCATCATAACCAGTGCTGCTTTTATGTTCACTTTGAGAAAATGTCTTAATAAATTATATGGCTTTCAGTCTGCTTGTAAAACGTCCTAAAGCACCCATCAGCACCCTGTGCAGGTGTTGACACTAATGCACCATAAAGAACGTACAAAACTACATCGCGTAGTAAATACACCCCAAAGTACTCTGGTGGTTATGTATAATGGGAAGACACAACTACAAGGATGCACAATTTCATTGTACTTAAACCAGAAGAAAACAAGGGGAAAAACTAGTTTTTATCCATCACCTTCTTACGGTCAGGCACTGCAAAAACCAAATTGATGAAAATAAATTCACACTGAGTGCAAAAAAACAGGTCTAATCCCACTCAAGGATTACACTGATGGTCTGGCAGTCCAGGAGAATTTGAGACCTCAGTGTCTAAACTTCATGCCTCCATGAATGGTGTTTGAAATATCTGGCAGCCCATTCTGTGCGACATTTGAAGAACAGTTTTGTTTTTTTTCTGGAAACGTCAGAATTTCCCAGGCAAGGGAAATTCCCATTTCTGACTCGCCCTGAGCGCTCTTTCTGCTCTTGCCCCAGGAGAACAGACAGACAGAAATGGCACAACCCGAGCTCTCTCCCCAGCACGCGAACCGCCAAAGTGGTAATATATTATGTATGGAGAAATCCTTCTTCCTGCCGTAGCAGGGAAGAGGAATTGGGCAAAAATTGCACTCACTTTGTACCTGGGGCAGAGTACGAGCATAGAGTCCGCGACCATGAGGTAATGCCATACTTCAGGCCACGAATATTGCTGGTATTTCTCCTAGTGTATGGGAAGAGGACCCCCTTTTAACCACGGATATTAAAAATGAATAAATTCTATGGTATCACACTATTTTCAGGCTTAATAAAAACCTGTTTTGAGATTAGGAGATGAGAAGCAATTAGACACTATGTCTGACATCTGCAAACATTTTCTTAATTGCCAAGAATGTTAAAGTATTTTAACAACAATTTCACCTTATAAAGTTGAAGATCATTACTATGAAGATTATTATAATTATGAGGATTATTATGAAGATTATTATTATTTTATAAGCAATTATATCTTTTCATAATTGATTAAAAACGCTCAAAATTTTATAAATACCAGCACTGCCTAATTAATCTGTCAAAATGATCTTCTTATTTCCAGTTTTTACCAGAATCGTTACAAATTGCAGAGGATGGCAAAGAGCATGTTTTGACCATTCTGAGCACTGTTCCCATTGCCTGTCCTGGACAAGATGATTCCTGCAAAATTACTTTACAGCTAAGTACTGAGGATTTGGGTAAGAGTTTTACATATCGGCTTCGATAATAATCGATGTGATTATTTTTTCCTGTATTTATGTTATGAGGAATTCAAACAGAAATTATAAGACTTAAATAACAACAAAGGGCAGAAGCCATAAAATCAACAAACTAGGCCGTATATTTGTTTACAATATAAAATAGATGATAATATCACTCAGGCTTTTGAGAAAAAAAAATCTGACTAGCAATAACCTGAATGGTGATCCTTCGAGATTTATGGATGAAATAACTATGAGCAGAACTTATTTTAAATTCCAGGAGTATAAAATTCCATTTTAAGTTTTTGCAGCAGCAATGGTCTTAGGTAGAATAATTTCATTAATTATCAATAAGAAGCTCACTTGCAGATTTATTATTCAGTAAATGTGTACTGAAGCCTTTTTTTCTTTCTTTTGCTGGCTTACAGGTTTTTTCTGACTTAATATAGAGGGAAAAATCATTCTTATGCATATATATTATTCTCTTTCTAAAAGTATTTTTTTTTTACTTGAAAACATTGACAAGGTCACTTAGAAAATTCTTGCCCTTTTAATCAGTAAATTCTTTCCTCAGGTTAATCTGGTGGAATATCATGCCTAACCAAGGGGGGCACACATATATTTACTTTCCATTTGCACTAAATAAAACACCCAACCCTTTTTCTAACAAGGCATTTATTTCTCTTCCATAGGTGACTCAATGAGAAAAATTATTAAACCTAGGATTACAGCCACAGTTTCTCTACCCACAAAAAGACAGCTCAAAGAAAAAAAATGTCAAACCCCAGATAGTTCCTGATATTTTTCCCTTTCCAAATCCCTTTCCTTTCTCTCCCCATCATCAGCCAAGTGCTGAGACAGAAGGAAAAAATCATTCAAATGGTATCATAACACAGTGATCTTAAACTGAACGGCACCTTATGGTTCCAGCAGCTGTGTTGGCTCTTGTACATGGAGTACTTTGCATTTCTCCATGGCTCAGTGCTGCTCTGCTCTACATATTGCTCTTGGCTTAGAGTCTCTGCTGGTCCATCAGGCAAACATCCGCTGAGCTCATGGGAATAGATTTTCTTAGATATTGAGGTAGCTAAGAATGCAGGCTGCTGTGTGGTGGGACATCCCACAGCATCCAAGCAGCTTAGACACCTACCATTTATGAGGATCGAATGAGAATTAGTCACATAAGCTATCAAGGTAAATTTTTTAACTCCCGATTTCTTAGGTATTGATAAAGCCTTTCAACGTCTCAGGGAGAATGAACACATGGTCCAGGAGCTCTCAAGTGGTGGAGGCTGAGTTTGATAGATCGGACTGAGGTTGACCCTTTGCCAGGGTCTTCTCCAGTCCCAAAATGTGCATTTGACTGGAAGAAAGAGAGGCAAGATTTGCAGAAGCAGCTTTATTTTCAAGCTGTCAATGGGCTTGACATGTTGGTGCCAAGAGGTCCCAGGATGGAGGAACAACTCAACCAACTGACTAATCTTTGAAGGAATTTGTCACCGAAGTGGAAAATTTCCGTTAGTTTTCATCAACTTATTTCTGCAGCTTAAACTAATAACCAGCTCTAGCCCTTGGTTGCTCCATCCTGAGGCTATTTCCTTGCATGATACTTGGGCCATTTATGATCAATTGAGATGTCTGTGTATACTTAAGGTTGAAAACCTGCTGCTGTGTGTTTGCATAACTGCATGTCTGTTTTGTGCCTTTATTGTCTGTAGGGTCCATTAGTCTGTCTGAAGGAACACTGTGGGCTTCTGAAAAACGTAATGTCGGCCACAGTGCTCTAAACTGAAAATAAAAACAACTTTAGCTGAGATTCGTTTATACTGAATAAATTAACTGACAAGCTCCTTGTCTTACTGAAGCAATATAACAACACTGTTGTGCTAATTATGTAGGGAATAAGTGATAAGAAAGCTAATTACAAGCACAGAAATATCTCTCTCAGTTCAGACAATATCATAATGAATGCCAAGGCACAGCAGAGCCACTGGAGTTCGGCTTCTGTTAAGTTTATCATTACTATTTTGACAAGATGATTTTCTTTGATTTTAAACTTTTGTTCTGGGTTGTGAGCACTGCTCATGGGGCTGTAATGGCAATAACTATTCCTCATGGAAACCTCCAATTTAATTGAATCAAGAACCTTGAAAATGAGCCAGGACTTTTCTATAAGAAGCGAGGCAGCCTTTAAGGATTTGGTATGAGAAATAATATGCTATTAATATTTGTAGGTTTTTAGTTCAGTTCCTATAGAACTCTACATGGTTAATTTAAATTATATTTTATGAGTCTTGTCCATAAGGAATAAAACAGTGATTATTTGATCATGTTAGAAATACCATCTTAAAATACTTGAATGCCATCTCCTATAAATTATTAAGCAATTCTAAAAATGGGGAAAATTATATGAAAATTTGATATTTTCATATTAGATTAATTCCATTGACACCATTTCTAGACCTTTGTTCTTTTCAGATGATAATTATTGGTCTGGGAGAGAAAACTAAACACTCAGCACAAACAAGAGAAGTGGACACTACTAGTCTTGCACCTAGAAGAGGTCCCTTTAGGAGAGATATGCTATGCAGAGGCAGAGCTGAGTGACTTGGGTTGCCATTGCCATATTGATTTTATCACCACCCATCACTTCCCTATCCATCACAGATACTAACATAGCCGGTACCACCATAGCTTATTTCTTTTCCGCATTCTTTCAGTGAATGTGTCCTCACAATGCCTCTGTGAAAGATAGAAATAAAACTACCGTCATTGTACAGGTTGGAAAGTAAAGCGCAATAACCTAGCTAAGCCAAAAATACAAATGGAAATCTGCTGCATTTTCCTTCCTGCCATGGATCTGAAATTCACTATAAACTGACTCGAGAACCCTCCCTCTCCAGATCAAAAATTCTGTTTATTTTAAATTAAATAATTCCCAGCAGATACCTCCTTATAATAAAGCTAGTGAAAGATAAATGTTTTCCAGAAACACAGACTCATCTCTTTCTTTGTCACGAGAACTACTCGTCTTCATTCCTTGGGCACGGACCCATAAAGATAAGACTGTCATTCCAGAAATATTAGCACCTGTGGAAAGAAAAGCACCACTGAGTTTCAGTAAACTGTCTACTGCAGGGGGAAGGAGGGGGAAAAAAGCACAGTAAAATGTGCCGAGGGATGCCAGATTGAGTCAGTCACAACTGTCTTCATGCAAACCCCATCTGGTTTCAAGGCATGTGTGTCCTGGAATGCGAAACATTTGTGTTGGATGGTAAACAGGGTACGGGCAACTGTTTGGATAACTCTTGTCAGACTCAGTGTTCCTGTTCATTTTAGATAGCCAGTTACTGGGGTCCCCAAACATGGCCCTTTCGGCATGCCGGGTGGATCTGCGGCGGGCGCCCTGCTCGGAAAGCAGCTGCGCAGCCGCCGCGCTGACAGTGACGGCCGTGACGGACTTTGCGCAGGATGGGGACCGCGTCAGCCGCATCCGAGCTGAGCCAGTCGGACGGAGGGATTTGCTTTGGAGGGCTTACACGCCCAAGGATGTGAAGGTCGGGTCCTAAAATAACACGGAAAATGTGTCAAATTTAAATGGGAGATTTCATACTGCTGAAAACAACGATAAAACTTAACCATATAAACATTTTGTCAGCAGAGTAAACCAAAACAACCTCTTTATATGCCAAGAAAATGAACATGTAAAGCCTTTTGCTTTAACATTTAGGTTTGATTATTAGTCAGCGCATCAGAAAAGTCAAATGCTGGATTATGGATGTAACCAGGCAAGCATGGGTATGCTGGAACAGGAGAGAGGGAGAACCCAGGTGAGGGAATTAGCACCTTCTCAAGAAGGAGGGAGAGGGAAAACTGAAGGTTTGGAGAAGAGTTTCTGAAAAAGCAGAGGAAAAGCAGTACCTCAGTAATAAGAAAGGGGGACCTGGACTCAGCAGCGCTGTGTTCAATCTGTGACTGTGCCAGGAATCACCAGGACACCTCCGATGACACACGCGGCTGCTCCGTCCCTTCATTTATCCCTGTACAAAACGTCCAAAATAAAAACAAGAAGAATCAATCAGGGAGGCAAGCCATGCTTTCCCTGCCTAGAAATGAGCGTGGCGAGCAGGGACCAGCCCACTCTCTGTGAAGTTGTTTCAGGGCCTCGGCTGGGAGGTTTGAGAGCCGTAATCCCACCGCCCGAGAGAATAAACCAGAACGTGGATTTGACTCAGCTAAATTTCTCACAGCAGTGGCACGTCCAAGCTGGTATATTTTAAGTAACCGAAAACAAACCCCCAGTGAAATCTATAAATTCACTGCCCTGATTTTTGTGGATTTGCTCATGAGAGAATGAGATTAAACTGGACCGAAAGAATTTTTGTCTTCAAAGGTAAAATGTCTGGCACGTGACTATATCCTTTCCTCTCCAGCATAGGCTTCTTTTAAACTTTTTAAGATTCTTAAATCAGAAAGTGCAGCTAATTCCATGTAGTACACTCACATACTCATATTTTTTCTTGAAGTTACAAATGCTTCCATTAAAATATGAAAATGTAGCAAGTGTGAAACGGAATTAATCAATTTTAATAATAAATTCTATCTATCTCAGTTAAAACTTGATCTATGGATACATAATAGACATTACCTTCCCTCCCCGTCATTTCCCCATTGCTGCTTTGCAGTTAATTAGAGGCGTTAATGTAAGACAGTTCCTGCAACACATCAAGGAAAAATCCATGTATTAAAATCCATATAATCTTTAGTCCTTCAGACTTGTTCAAATATTTTTGATTTATCTGAAAATTGAATGGAAATGGTGGGCAGAACATCCTGACACATTCATACACACGATAATGTGGTTTTCTGCAGAAAACTAAGACTGCCCAACAACTAGGAGTTGTGCTCTTTGCTGGTGTTTGTGCAAGAAAAGAGCAGAGCCAAAAGGGCCACGTGGATTTATTTGTGCAAAGGTTTTACTTAGGAGGGTTTGTGGCTGTGGAGAAAATGGGAAAATTCTGAGACACTTCTTTGTATCACACTGTATATGTAAATGATCCAATTGACCTCAGATCAGAACACTGTTCTGAGAGGTGCTCAGTTTTTCTGTCCTCAAGACCACCACTCTAATAGGGTGGTACGCCAGACACCAGTGGGTGTCTAAGCAATGTCTCTGTGAGGTGGTTAAGGGACATTTTGAAACACAGATGATGTATTGCCACAGGTGAAGAATTTTGTCAGGGAGTGTGGTTCTATCTTCACCCTCTTATTCATTTATTTAATTTCTCCACTGTTCCTAAACACTAAGTTCTGCTTTGTCACTAAAAGGCCTCACAAAGATATAGTGGCCATTCTTCTTCCCCGCTCCGCAGATCGTGGCAGAACTAACTAGATTGCACCTCTGGATTTCTCATGGGCAAAGAGCGAGCAAAGAATTAACAGCCCTGGCCAAGAAATCAGTCTGGCAGGCTGGACATGGGAGAACAACGATTCTTCATCACTCCCACCAGCATGACTAGGAGCTCCTCATGTTGCAAATCTCTACACAACCCAGAGTTGCATTTCTGAGAACTGGACAGGAGAGTATGAAAAAAACACCATCATGAGCAGACGTGGCCCAGCGGTGCCCCAGACTCAGGTACCGCAGTTTCAAAGGGAGTTGTCCTACCTCTGGCTTTCGCAGGCATCTCTGCTCCTTGCAGGGCACCAGGACTCTCAGACCTTGTCTGTGACCCAGCCTGCGCTCATGTAACCAAGAGATGATGCAGCTGAAGATCTCTGTTGCCGTAGCAGTTCCTTTCCTCTTTTAATCACACGCCAAAAGCAGACAGCTCCAGCAGCCCAATTTGGGCCCTCGTCATCAGTACCCAATCAAAACCTGAACATCAAATGTAAAAATCAGCCATTCGGATGCTGGATCAGGAAATCTAAGGCCAAATTAGGGGACCGGCAGTGACTACTACTAAAATATGCTAATGCTACTTAATTATAGTGTACCTTATACCATACTTCAGGCATTAAAATTAGTACAATTTAATGAGCACTCTACTCTCCTGATAATTTCAGTGAATGATCTACTTCTTAGCCAAAAAGTTTAATAAAAAAAGCTTCACTCTTTACCAGGTAAAGAAAGACAGCGCATTACATCAGGTGGAATAGGAGCACTTTGAACTCCCTTATTGCATGTGATTAAACTCCGTTGTTTGAAAGCAAAGCCTATTTTGTACCCGTTCGCAATCATGTTTTAGAAGTCAGATTTTAGTTTGTACTTGACACATGAATCCTGCCCCTAATGTTTTGTGAGGAACAGTAATGAAGAAAAACTGCTGTGTAGACTGTATTCATTACACATTTCATTTTAACTAGGTCACAGTTCGAGACCTCCCAACAGGGAACTGCTACTCTTTCACTGATCCACACATTATCACATTTGATGGATGGTGAGTATTCTACTTTGAAATAATTTGGCTCAATTACTGCAGTTTTCAGTTTCTGGGTGTAGGATGCATTTGGTTTTACATTAGAATATCAAAAGAGCATTGTACTAGTTTGCTTATAGTGATTAATGTAGTACTTCAATAACATATATGGTTTCCTTCCAGCTGTTTATGCTCCTTTTAACAAAAGGACTAAAAATGGATTGATCTTGAAGTGGCAACGGGTTTGAGTCTGAATAATTTTTACACAACAAAGGTCAGATTCCAAAATGTTCCTCAAACAGAACCATCATTATTGACTTTGAGAGGTTGTCTACACCACATGGCATCGTGTTAGTGACACCCCAGTTCCACCCAAGTGAGAAGTGCAGCAGCAGAGCATGTGGGGACAGCCTGTGTCCTTCCCAGCAGGTTAGCAACACCTGATGCAAAGTGACTCTGCCCAAGGATGTTCTTGCATTCCTCTATCTGCTTCCAGAGCTGGTTTATGCACAGCTGCTTTTCTGCATGGAGCAGACAGTCATCAACACAACCAAAAAGCCATAAAGATGGCCATACTGTCTCAGATAAAAGAAGTCCAGAAATGATAAGTGGCAAAGATCAGGGAAAGAGCGCAAAAATAAAGTTCATCTTCCTGCATTGTCCAGATGTCCTCCGATATTATCCAGCAATTGCTTAAAGACCTACTGCACCAAAGGTGATACCTTTGTGTTTGACAACCTGTATCGTACAGAAATTTTCTTCAGTTAGCTTCCCTAATCATTCCTAAATCTATTTACAACAGCTATTTAACATAACAGAAAGTTTTTAAAGTTTGCATCTGGAACGTTTGATCCAAAGTTGCTAATATTTCAGATCACATTCCAGGTTTGCCATTCTGCCATTAACCTCCTAATGGCACAGATAATGACTTCAGGTGCACAGCATCCACACGGACTCAGCAGGCATGATATTCTAATTTTGGTAGCCTAATGTCTCAGTTTCAGTCCATCATTGAACTTGAACATAGGAGGGTTCAAGTTCACTTTGAGGGTGGCAGAGCACTGGCACAGGCTGCCCAGAGAGGTTGTGGAGTGTCCCATTCTGGAGACATTCAAAACCCACCATGACACCGTCCTGTGCAACTGCTGTAGGTGACCCTGCTCTGGCAGGGGGTTGGACTGGGTGAGCTCCAGAGGTCCCTTCCAACCCTGACCATTCTGTGATTCCGTGATCATGCTCTGGAGGTAACATCTGAAATGACATCAAAGCTGGAGAAATCTGTCCATGAAATCTGAGAAAGTAAGGCAGTGGCTCCATTAAAGGTTATACGTCTGCCTCAAATAAAGATTTCACCTAAACTGGGTAAGCTTCAGCTAGAAGATTAGCTCTGCACATCTAGGGCTTTCCAGTTTCCCTCCTGCTTTGCTGAATAGCATCTACCACGTGGTCAGGCACTTGTTTCATGCAAGTTTGGTTGCTCGATACGTAGAAGCTGTGGAAGAGCCACAAGACGTGCAAAGACATTCCCATGGTATCTGAAACGATTTCAACTCTGGGATGTTAAATTAGATTAGAATATAATTTCAAAACTCTCTATACAGTTATATTCTAAAATATTCCCTTTTGTTTTAAGACTAAGAATGGACAGTGATCTGGCAGGTTCTTGTGTTTAGGAAGTCATAAATTACTGAAAAGTGCTGAAAAGAGCCTCTTGGAATGGGAGAACACTCAACAATGTAGCACATTTTTACATAGCTTCCATCGGAAAAAAAGGTTCAAAATAAAATAAAGCAATTTTATTTGAGTAACTCATTTTGCAACCCTGTATTGATAGCACACAGAAATGCTTCTAAGCCATTTATGACTCTGTTTGAGCACAGGGAGTTTGGAAAAGCCCATCCTTTGGCACCCTGTCTCAGGGTCGCACAGCCTTGAAATGGAGAAATCCCGGGATTAGCTTGGCCCCACGATAACGGCATGGTTCTTCCTTGTGGACAGATGTTCATAACTGCTCTGTCCAGTGTAGCTTTAAATGAGCCAAGTTGATGGGGCTTCTGCCATCTCAATAACTAAGTTATTTCACTAAGATAAATCACTTCTTGACATTCAGCCAAATTTCTTACCCATCATTTCACAGTCTCATTACTCCTACTTATATACCCATTTATTATTGTAAATAATTTCTCTTTCAATTATTATAATGATTATGCCAACCTATTACACATCAGTTAAGCAACTTCTCTGTCTGCCTATCCAAAAAAATGTTAACACATTACCAAATGATTTTAAAGCTCTGTATTTAAGGAGTGGGGAACACAATTCCTGCTTCGGTCCTGATACAAACCTATAACCTAAAGAGAAAGGCTGACACAGAGGTATGGAACTGAAGCATTCTCCTTTGGTTGCGAACAGGAACGTGGTGGGAAATTGTGTTTGAAATGAGGTGTGTGTTAGGTATTGTGAATAGAAGAATTATACAAAAAGCTTGTGGGATCAAGTAAGAAACCATATGAGCATCCCTCAATAATAAAAATGTATCAGAAAGAGACCGATCTGCAGATTGTAAACAGCAAAGCAAGAGAGGAGAAAAAGCTAAGAGAAACTTCTCCTGGGGACTATGAAGCAATATGCTGAGAGGATGAGTGGAGCATCACATCTTAGGCATCAGGAGCTACGTTAACTGTAAATGGTCAGTAGACATAGGCTCAGGTAAGAACTTTATACAGGAAAGAAAAGAAGCATGCAAAAATTAGTCCAGAGAACTGAAGGAAGTAGCAGCCTTTACTCACCTCTATATGGCTACAAAGATGGCAGCAAACAAAGCTTAAAAATGAAACTATCAAAACTGATTCTGAGATCAACAGCAGAGCATCCATCAAACAATAGAACCCAAGGAAAACCATTTGTTCCACCACAAAGCTTGTAGGTCAGCTTACCAGGAGACAGCAGATCAAAATGCTGTAGGCAGAGCTGCTGAGGATGGGTGGTCATCAGTTGTCTCTTTGGCACCCTTTCTGCCCACTCGAGTCCTGGGGGTGGCTCGCTGCAGGACTGTCACATGAAAAGCAAGGGAAAGTGTGAAGATGGGGACCATTGCCAACTGCAAAACAGTAGGAGTGTTTTCTACCCAAATGGGAATGCACGCAAACATACTCCTGCCTTTCACAGAGCTGATCATCTTTTTGGACTTTCCCATTAGCAATGGCAAAGAGAAGGAAAAATGCACAGTGGAGAAAAGCAAGGATGAAAGCAGACACAAAAATAGAAATTGCAACCGTTTTGATTTCCAAAATTTAAATGAAAAGCAAAGCTCATCAAGTTTTAACTTCATTTAAAAATATTGATTCCAATTATTTCTTTTGTTGGAAAACTGAAAAATTGCATGAAAATTTAAAAGTCTGGAAGATATTTCTTTTTTGGTAGTAAAATTTTCCTACTGAAAAGGTCACTTCCAATGTATGGGTTGACTTGTAAGATTTGACAATAACACTTCATTTTGTAACTTCTATAGTGATGTTTTCACTGATTTTTAATCTGACATACTGAGCTCGCATTACATCTGAGGTAGTTAGCTATTCATTAGATAACTGAAATACC
The DNA here is from genome assembly GCA_008711295.1 of Anarhynchus alexandrinus. Classification (NCBI taxonomy): domain Eukaryota; kingdom Metazoa; phylum Chordata; class Aves; order Charadriiformes; family Charadriidae; genus Anarhynchus; species Anarhynchus alexandrinus. The sequence goes on from VUYV01000047.1 coordinate 4,761,865, forward strand.
TAACTCCCACTTCTAATGATAACAGTCCTCTTTGGTATGCCTCTTGCTAATATATTTCTGTAGAAATATTTATCTTGTAATCTTTTGATTCTTTTGACCAAAGGAAGTGACTGAAAATCAAAGAAGAATGTGTCATATTTTACAGTGTAAGCACAATCAATTTGTGTATATTGAAGCATAGATGTGAAATAGCGTTAATTATACCAGCTAAAATCCAGAGAGAGCACTTCCTTTTATAGCAAAGTACCTTCTAAATTAAACAAATGTGAAAGCCTGGTAAAGCAAAAGTATAGCCCTCATTACTAGTTATGGCGCATTATAAATATAAAAGCTTTTCATGCCATAAATTGTAGAATCTTAAATATGAAGTACTAGCTTAAAACTAAATATGCAGAAAATCCTTTTAAGGCAAAATATAAAAAGGGATATATTTCTTGATGTGTGAACTATATATATCTTTCATATTCTTTTGCATTTTAACTTAAAAAAAAATATTTTTGAGATTTCTCAAACAATTACACTAATATATCCATCAATATTATGCCAGGGGCAATGGCAAGATTTCCTGCACAATGACAAAATCCCTCAACTTGCACAGCTTCACGCTTGTGGATGGTTTTAATGGCATTCATCATATCAGCCCACAACTAAGTCCTGGACATGAGTAGCCCCCCAAGAGGTGCTCTCCTTTTTGATGGTCTGTAGGAGTTTATACATCTCTAATCATCCAGTGACTGCTGAACGTAACCCCTACGGCTTCGGTCCCTGAGAACAACATGGCCAGTCCATAGTGATGAACACTCTGAAACCAGAGGATGTCCTCCAGCATCTCCCAGCATTTCCTAGGGTCACAACTAGCATAAAATAGTTCTTACTAGAAGGGAAAGAGGGAGCCCAGAAGGACATGTCAACAAAACAAATTATTTGGTGGTGAAACTGTGGTGGAAAAACCTTAGGAGCAGCCACAAAAATAACTGAAGTGTAGCTTGGTAAATATTATGTGTACTGTGTTAGTTAATATAAAGGTACCAGTAGTAAGTGTTTACATACATTTATATTCTTTTCTGTCCCTCCATTGTCGTGATCCAACAGAAATTTTTCCTATAGCATCTCACTGTCATAACCAAAGGCTTAGGAGCATTTTATAATTCTTGGATTAAGTGCATAACTTGATCCATGACTTCATGCTGGGACAAGAACTTGATGCACTCCTTGAAAAACAACCCAAGCACATGGATGGGGAGGGAGGGAACCACTTTCCACCCAGTACATCCATAGTCCACAGACTATTAGGGCAATGGGATGGGGAAGTGCACTGTGGAGGGCAATTTAGACACAAACAGCGGTGCCCAGTTCACAAAGAACACGCAGAGCTCCCTCATGCAAGAGCTCCAGAAACTCTACTTCACGCTTTTAGCACCACAGGGCTGCAATTTGATTTCTCAAATGTTGTCCAAAGAATCATTATCGCAATTACAGTTGTATAAACATCACAAAAGTTTACCTGACTACATTCAATTATCCATTCAAGTAATTCAAAGGCAGCGGAACGCTTCAGTTTAGACACATTGCGGGTTTGTTGTGTGCCATGCAATCTATGCCATGACTTAATTGAAGGACTCTAAGTGACTTCCAGGAGAGTTGGACTGGGTCCACTGTCAATGCTTATTAAGCAGTAAATAGCTCCTATAGCTGCAATGGTATTTATATGGATATGCTAATACGGTCTCATTTATCAGATACAGCTGATTAGTCTGGATACAGCCATTCTGACGCTTTATTTTGCATCAGGTGCTCTTTCCTTCCTTCATCACCTCTCCTTCTAAGCTCCGCCTGTTGCAGCAAACCGTGGAAGGCGATTCTCATAAAATATCCTGTCTCCTCTGTCTTTCCTGTGAAGATGTCCACACGGAGCTAGTACTCGATGTTAAAAGAGATTATCTATTTTTTATGTTGTCCTTAGTTCTAATCAATCTTAGCAACAGCTTCTGCACAGTGTACTTAGGATTTATGTACCTGATTAGAAAATAAGATGAGACAGAGCCATTCAAAATCTTATCGGTTTATGGCCAACTTCACTAAGTTTTTCAAGATGAAAGATAAAGTCAGATATGTTTCCTAGCAGCGAAAAGCAGTTGGAGTTTAAATTCTTACTGTGTTTTAATCTTCATACCTTTCTATGGCTTTTATTCTGAAGAGAAATAAAATGCAGATATATACATGCTAAAAATTCTTGGTTCTTTAACCATTTGTTCCTCTGTAGAGGAAACATTAGACTGAAAAAATATTGATGCTTGTATGACACAGCTTAAAAATAATCCTTTTATTTAGTTGAAGTGTTTTATACATTCCTTTTTACCTTTTCTTTTTTCATTGTAAAAAAGAATAATGTTTATTATTATAAGCCTATAGCTTAGTTTCCATATAAAAATGAATTGATAAAAATCATGCTTAAAACTAAATGCAGTGCCTTCAAAGGAGGCAGAAGAAGCCATCACTTTTAAAGATGGCAGATGTTGGCTTGTGTGAAGATAACTCCAGTAACATATATATAAAGCATGCAGCTAGTGCTTTCTTTATTTTATACATCATGTTAGAATAAAATATAGAAGAATAAGACAAGCTTATGGAGTGAGAAAACAAAGGACAAGCAGAGGAGGAACCTCTCGCAGGTCCCTGTTGTGGAAATCCAAGGGGCTGCAGCCGGGAGGAGTTTTCCCTGGCTCATGCCGAGGGCAAACGCCGGCAAAGACATTCAAGTTACTCTGCTCGTGGCGTCACTTAGATGGAGGAAGGACTTTTTGTACAGAGAAGAACTAAAGTCCCAAATTGTTCAACACACTGCAACGCGCTGATTGCCGACCCGTTTGGAGTCAAAGTTGTGCTTACAGTAAAGCTCTTGAGGGGGAGAAACTAACTTCATTTTTACAGGTTTTCAGTAGAATCCCCGTTTTCCCCATGAAGCATTCACCTAGCCACAGTCAGCCTTGTAAAAGTTGGTGATTAGTCACAGAAGAGGTGATTTGAGCACTGATTTTGCTTTGAAGAACATCATGCTGTAAAGCATCCGGTTAGAACCAAAACATAGTTATTAAGGCCTGGAGGCAGGGATTTTTTCCCATTTGCTTTTTATCAAATGTTTATCCTTTTTATCCATGCCCGTTGCCATAGCAGCGGCTGGGAGACAGCTACCCGCTTTTCACATGAATTCTTATGCACTTCCAGCTAATAACAGCGACGGCGTTCCCTTGCTTACGGTGCCGGGGAAACGCTTCCCCGCGTGTCGATTTTTCCTTTCTCCAAGGCCAGCCACCGCGTTGGCCTAATTAAGGAGGGCTGTTGCACGAGTACCAACAAACAGCCGTCACAGGTGGATGCTCAGGGTCTCTAAATCCTCTTTTTTTTGTTTGTTTGTTGCTGTTCAGGCGCTACGATAACTATAAAATCGGCACCTTCCTTTTGTGCCGGAGCGTGTCGCGAGCGTTCGAGGTGCACGTTCGGCAGTGGGACTGCGGAGGTCACCGCTCCGCCACCGCCTGCAACTGCGGCGTAGCTGCGCGAGAAGGGGGTGACACCGTGGTGCTGGACACCTGCAACGGCCATTTTCGGCAGAGCAGACCCCAGCTAGCCGTCAAAAGCACTGAGGCATCCCCGCATGTCAGAATCCTAAAGTCCTACGGAGGGAGAAAAATAACAGTACGTGGATATTTGAGGACTCTCGTTGTTGTTGTTGTTGTTCTTAAAAAAATATGTGAGTTTAATATTTCTGAATTATTAATGAAGTTGCTACGAAAATATCTATCTGAAGCCATAAGAGCGCCTGCAGCAAAATGTACCGAAAAACGAGATGCAGGGAAGAAGCTGGTTGAAGTGTTAGTTTAACAAAATGTAAAACAAAACAAAACAAATATCTCTGGAAATTTCTTGGAGACGTAGCGGAGTGCCAATATTGTCGTTTACTCTCCACAGTGCAGCAATCCTCTCTCAGTTTGTTTGTGCTAGGCACTACCCAACCACATCACATAAAGCAAATTTCTTTGCGGAGCTTACGATATAAATATTCAAGGAAAGATCGCAGGTAGCAGAATAATGCAGTTTTAGAGTGGAACAGTAAGGCAGTATGAGTCAGATCCAGACAGCCCCCAAAAGCCGTGAAAATGGGCTGCAAATGTGCAACATTTGGTATAATTTAAAGTACTTGCCTAGAAAATATATGGCCACAACATACTTTGCGTTAAGTATCACTTATCTACACTAATCCAGTGAAATCACTGGAAGAATAAGAGCAGGCTGCACCAGGGGCTTTGGTGAGGAGAAGAGCCACAAATTACAGCCAAGAAGATAATTTTATCCTAGAGTTGTATAATCGAGATTTGTTGCCAGGAAATGTTTTGGGTGAAGACAGGTCCACAACAGAGCCAGAACGACGCAGGGAGTGCCTGTGCTTGGCTCTCCTCATGATCTCACTTGGAATAGATCTTGGTAAGTTAGTAATTGAAAGTCTGTTAATTATAGAATAGAGGAAAAGCAGGAAGCAAGCTGTCATTTCATTTTGCAACTGAATGCAATATAATTACTGTTTTATGACTAGAATAATCTCAGCAAGGAATCCCTGTTCTCATTTGTGCCTCGTGTAAGTCTCGGTGAAACAAATCAGGACGCCCTCGGGACACGAACATGAGTCCTGCCCTCATCTGAACGGGAACCTGCAGGAGCTGTGCAGCAGCGAATATGGCCCCTGATCAGGCCACTGTACACGGTGCACCCCGATTTCCTCAGCAGTTGCCCATCACCAACCTTGGGCAGCGCAGGAGCCGGCTCCCCCGCGGCTCCTGTGCCATTCAAAGCCGATGCTTTGAATGGGGCGAAGCCATTCTCTTTTCCATGCAAGGCAGCAGCTTCCAGCAGCCAATCACTATACATCTCTGTAAACTGAGGTCTCAAAAAAAGCTTCTTCAAAGCCTCAACCAACAGCATTACCTCCAGGTGGGTTACAGAAAACCTGGGCAGTTGTTAGATCCTCAGCAGCAGATGGGGCGCATTGCCCGGGGCAGCAGGGGAAGAAAGGGTTACAGCCCTCTGAATTCCTGAAATAAAGCCACACCTGGAAATATTTATCCAGACAGCACAGGAGACTGAGGCAGCTCATGCAGTCCTGACTGCAAGGATTTTATATGCAGCCTTGTAGGAAATGCTCCTCCCTGTAGTAAAGCATGTAATTAGAGGGCACGTGTTTACCTGAAGAAAATCAAATCCTACCTGACCCTGTGTCACCTGCAGTTCTCCTGCTCTACCTACTAAACAACTAAGAAAAAAATTAACTCATCAGGCCATTGAGCTTTCTGTTAGGGAATCTTTCTTTTTTAAAAAAAAAAAATTATCTTGGGAAGTAAGACATACAACCAAGGTGGAGGTACAGCCAAGACCTTCTGATGTATTCAAAGAACTAGTTTTATGTGATGACTTCCATTATTTTGGTTTTAAACTGAAAGAGGGGAGATTTAGATTAGATATTAGGAAAAAATTCTTGACCCTGAGGGTGGTGAGCCCCTGGCCCAGGTTGTCCAGGGAAGCTGTGGCTGCCCCATCCCTGGAGGTGTTCAAGGCCAGGTTGGATGGAGCTTTGAGCAACCTGGGCTGGTGGGAGGTGTCCCTGCCCATGGCAGGGGGTTGGAACTAGATGATCTTTAAAGTCCCTTCCAACTCTAACCATTCTATGATTCTGTGATTCACCAAGGCCAATAAGTTTTGAAAAAAGGATGCTCCGATTGCCCTGATGAAAACACAGAGGGCCTGTGTTCAAAACATAGTGTCCCTGGCTGTTATTGCAATCAGTGACACTTTGCTGCTCCGATCAGTTGGACAATGAGATCGCTCATGGAGAGCTCCTCAAAAAGTATTCTCATGCCTGAAATGATGACTGAGAAGCTAAAATGGGCAAGGTTATTATTTAGCGCAGCCAAAATGTAAACTCTGGATTCCAGCACAGAAATACAAATATAAGCTAGGTGGTTCTTCACAGATATGAATAGATTTGGTGGGGAGGAACTTATAAGGGACAAAAAAATCCCCACTGAAAGAACGGAAGGCAATGGACATTAATTGGCTGAATAAATTATACTCGGGCAGGGGTGTCTTAAAAAAAAGAAAATAATTATTCTGAAATTTTGTAATGAGATGTTTCCAACTATTTAATGTACTTTTTAAGATTAACTGAAAACATTTAATCTTGGATTTAAAAAAAATAATTAAGGTTACTTATCAGGATAGAGTGCTCCTGCTCCCACTCCTGGCACAGGTCAGTTTCAAAATAATTTTCTTTTTACCTGTAAAAATAAAGGAAACTGAAAAAATACATTTCAGTTGAACATATTTTTTCTTTTTTTTTTTTTTTTTATTATTTGGCTGGGACACCAATCTGAAAAATACATTACCCACACAGTTACTTCTTTGTCTTAACCTCAAGATTTTTTTTCTTTTAAAGGTCAGTGTAAGCCTACCACAAGTTCTTTAATGAGAAAATTGCTTTATCCACTTTAAAACACAATCATTTTCTGGGTAATCTGGCCTTGGAAAATGAAACGATTTTTCAGAGAGAAGAAAGCTGTTTTTCAGACTTGGCAGTTTATCTAAAAGAAATGATTTCCCAGGCAAAGACACAAGGGTGGCCTTATTGTCATGGAAGTAGCTTCAAAAATTAGCTGGTAACTTACCAGTGGGAAAACTTCAATGGATGTAATTATTAATTTAGAAAGACAGTACTTGAGCAGTTTTATATGTATGTAATGCTATCAGATATTAGTACCATAGAATCTGAAAGCAAGCTAAATAATAGCACAAATAAATATTTATAGTGTATATAAGTGGTCTTGAATTACCTCCACCATCGCCAACGTCCTACTTTGACATTTTGGTTTATAGAAAGGGACATTTTTTATTGCATCAAAAGCTTGGTAACAGCTTCGATTCACTGGGGTTTTTTTCTGCCTCTTCAGATCCTGTTCCCTTCGGGAGCGTTTGTGCGAGCCGACGTGAGCGAGTGGGGAATGGGTTTGACGGTGAGGACACCGGGCAGCGACTTCAACAGCACCAGAGGTTTGTGTGGCCTCTTTGACGGGATCGGTCGCAACGACCTGAGCGATATGCCCGAGGAAGACTTCATAGAGGAGTGGAGGTACAAAGCAAGAGGTGATCCCGGCCCGGGAGATGCTCCGTAGCACTGTTTCAAGGGGTGTTGAATGGTTTATTTCATTACATACTCCCCTCATGACCTGAAAGAGAGATCTGCTTAATCTAGTCAGGGAAGCCTGGAGACCACGACCATCCGCACAGCACGGGCACTTAATTTTCAGCCAGCACGATACACATAAGCAGTTACTGAGAGAGAAGTTTTATATTCACGAGTGATGTCATGTTAACAGCTGTGTTAAAATCCCACTCAGCTGTTAAAAAAAAATGCGGTTCTCACCCACACTAAAAAATGTAGATAACTGACAATAGGGATTAATTAAGGGTTTGGTATTTCCCTTGTTCTTTTATTCCCGAACACTAATTACAATGTGTGAGTATAGATTAAATGTTACATTTTGACAAAGTGTGGTAATATATGTACCATGCTAAAACTTAATATCTGCTCTACTAATGATGACAGTGAGCTCTAAAAACTTGCATTTTCTGAGACAGATGGTCTGGAACAAGGAGTATGGTGCTTTGACATATCTCTGTCCCCCTCCTTGTCCCTCTCCTTGTCCCCATCCCTCTCCTCATCCCTATCTTTATCCTTATCCTTATCCCTATCCCTATGCCTATCATGATCCCACATTTTCATTCCTGTTGCTGAACTCTGAACAAGGTGTCTCCAAAACCAAACTGGGCTTGGTTGACTGTGTAGTTTTGTTTGTGAAGTGTGTTTTGCAAATAAGGAAAAATAAGGTGAACCACCTTAACATACACCTTAATCTGTACATGGGAATTTAGCACAATCCTACAGGAACAAGAAACTTTAGACCCATTGCATTTCAGGAAAAAACCAAACACCTCTACCATATTCTAGTTATATTCAATGAGCCTAAAGAATTGCTATTTAATGGAAATTTTGATCTGTCATTACAAATGGTACCATTTAGAAGTCAAGAGCCTCCTTTAACGTCTTAGTAATGCGATAATCAGTCAGAGCTTGCTTCTGGGAAGGCAAATGGAGAAACATTCTAGTGCAAGAATGACCAACTGCTGACTATCTGAAGAGGGGCTAACAAGATCCTTAGGAGGACCTGTTCAAATCAAGTTGACTGAAAGATCAGAAGCCAAAGCACAATAGATAGGAATTCACTTATAAAGCAGTGAGGAGTTTCCTAGCGCTCAGCACTTACGATGGAGGTACTTCAGGGAAGGCAGGGGAAGCTCCTGCTGAGTGAGAAGGGCAAGAGGGGTGATGAGTTTCACCTTGCAGTACTCCCAAGGATGGATGCTCAAGGACCTTCAGAACCTGGTTAAAAAACCAAGACACTGGAAAGGGTAAGGCCACCTCCAGAGGAGACTGGATTTGTCTCTGATCCACCCACGGAGAAATGGTGCAGTAAAACACGAAACCTGGAGGGTGATTTTTCTGCTGCTGTTTTTAATTTAATTTTAAATAACACTGAAAGCATGTTAGGTTTTCTCCAGCACCTGAAGCTAGTCTGAGCGCTCACCATCTGGCAGTCCCCCTCTTTCCCTGGCTCCCACCTCTCTCAAGCATCTGCGGGGCTCTGAATGGCACAGATCTGTTTTAAACATCAGCTTTCCAATGCAACTTTTAAACAACAAGACAGCATCAGAACTTCCCAGCCCTTAAATAGCACACGGACAAGGAAGAGCTGAATTTTAGAACATGTATTTTAAGTAGGTAAAATACATTTTTCAAACCATTTTTCAAAGCTTTTGAGAAACCAGCCGCAATGTTATTAATTTTGAACTTTGTCTCTATAATAGCATACAACTCAGTTTGAAAAACTTGTGTTCAGCTCTGCCTTGATTATAATGGGCAGCTAAGAGGAATGATAGTCTAGTCATCTCTTGCAGGGCACAGAAGGCACATCCTAGCTCACTGAGGTGTTCTCCGTTTGTGTATGCCTGTGAGGAAGGATGGGGTTTTCAGTGCCTCCATCTGTTTCACACCATACACCCCCATCCTGTTGACCGCAGCTGACCAAAGGAAGGTATTTGGTTTCATGTAGGAACAGCAAAGGAATTTGTTTCAATAAAATATCGAGGTAAAAAGGTTTCATTTTACTGAAATTTTCATTTGTGTTTTAAGTTTCTGTCCCAATTCTGGACCAGTCGATGTGATTTTTATTATTTATCAAATATGTGATATTCACCTAGAGCCTCTAGTTTGTGTAGTGCTCCCTCAAAGAAAAAGGTAGTTCTGCTGCCTTAATTTAAGTTTATGGTTAGTTCATGACATGAGTCTGGGCAGCTTCAGCTGCAGGTAACACCACCAGGCAGAGCTGGAGGAACACCGCATGCAGGATGCCCCTTCAGACACAGAACTCCATTGTCCAAAGGACCAGAGGTCATTTCAGTACTCCCTCAATCGCCAAATATGTTTTCTTGTCGTAGACTGTAGGAAAGTGCAGAATAGCTTGTGTACTTCTGCATGCACAAAAGTACTGTATTCTGCTCTGCCCGCACATTGGGTTAAACGGTTTCATAAATGTCTGGGCTCTTGTTTTGGGAAGACAAATTGGTTCATTTTGCCTGTGTCACCATGATGTTTTATTTAAAAGTAGTATTGTATCAGTGATCAAAATAATAATGTCATATATGCCATTTTCAATATATATTGGAAAAATCAGATAAAGGCAATTACGCTTCCTACAACAGAATCTAGTGTCTGGCTCCAAAATGTTGGCAAATGCTTTTGCTTTCCTGAAATCTCTACATTCTGGCTGCAAGACAGAACTAATGCCAAAATAATTTAAATTTTTTGTGATATTTCAAATTTGTCTGGAAATAAAGTGCTGCCAACTACTGGGATAAGAAGCATATATTTTTCTATGAAGCTCCAGGATTCCTCTTGTACTGCACAACTCAGATCAATAAGAGATCTTGTGCTCATGAAATTTCCAGATAAACTTTAATCATGGCTGTTTATTCAAACTGAACTCTCTAGAAGTTCATCCATCATTAAAGCTGGACTAAATTAAAAAGGGGGGAAAAAATCACCTTACCTTATGTAGGGCCTAGCCCTACGATCAATAGAAAACTGCATTGTGTCAAAAGAGAAACTCAAAGACAACCCCATTAGAAGACAAGAATGAAATGAAGTATGAAGAAAAAAAAATTAAAGGAAAAAAAAATTTAAAAGAAAAAACATAGTGATCCAAGTCTTAGAGGAAACACCCGGTAAGGGGAGCACAGTCAAATAGATAGAGATGGTTTTCACAATAAAGCCTTTGAAACAAATACTTCTTTCTTGTCATCCTCCAAGCTGTATCTGAGTCACACCGGGGACAAATCCAAGGCCTTATTTCATGTGCAATATGCAAAGGGTAACCTGCACCTTAGAGAAAGTTCTGCAAAGAGAAGTCAAGCAGTTAGGCAACGCTCCAGCAAAGCACTTAAGCATCTGTTACTAAAACGTCCCAAAGTAGCACTAAAAATTGTACAGGACAACTCAAGAAGGGCAGTGCAAAAGTGACAAAAGAAAACAGAGATTAAACTTAAGCATTTTCTTAAGTAGTTTGGCAGAGTGGGAATTTATACATTCCCCAGCCTCAGGGAAAGAAAGTTTACTTGGTATTGTAGACTAATTTGTTGAAAGTTTCCTCCCTCTAATCTCTTTCTATTTTTAAATCAGAATACCTCCAGGGAAGAGTTTATTTGACAAGACTCCAGCACCTTCTGAGGGGTCACAAAGGAAAAACTACTGCAGATGTCAGAAGGAGAGCACGAAGTCTATGCCCACAGTAAACAGGCTGAACGCCTTCCAGACTCCTTTCCCTCCCTCCTCTGGTTGCCATTACGATCATGTGGATTACACCTCTGCAATCCCATATCTAGATGTTACATCAGAGTTTGTCACTCACCCAGGAATAAAGTCTACTTTAAGAAAAGATGAGAAACTGTTGACCGACTCTTTTGATCAAAGATATCTGCCTAAATCAGTCCAAAAGCGGGGCAGCCCTGAGGACCGATTAAAACCCCTTGCACACAATGTTTCCATGAAAAAGAACAGTTCCATTTACTCTACCAAACAAACAGAAGACCTACAGAGAGCAAAAAGGCAAGACGACTATTATGAGTACTCATCCTTTCACCCCTTGCATGGCCCAAGCCAGAGAGACTCAGAGAGCTTTGCATATTTTTTCCCAGAGGATTACTTTGAAGGGATTCGGACGAAACTTCCACTGGCATGGCCCACTCCCAATGGCCTAACCGCCCCCAAAGCTCGGGAGATTTGCTATCAAATTCTTGCAAATTCCACCATTGGCTTAGTGTGTAAAGGTCTCCTTGGAAAATGGATGGATGAGGCAATTGATATATGCCTTTTGGATCTGCAGCTCAAAGATGACGTGGCTTGGGTGAGGGCACTGATAGCCCTTTTGGAAAATGAGTGCGAAAGAAGAGTGCTAGGAAACAGAAACAGAATGTTTCGTGTAGGAAACCAGCCATCTGCTACCCAGGAGGAAATCCTCACCGTCCTCCGGTGTCCTGCTTTCTGTAATGGCAATGGACAATGTACTGAACTGGGCTGCCAGTGCTTTGAAGAGCACAGCTCCTATGATTGTAGCATTGCCAAAAGTAAGTAAAAAATTCTGTTTGTTCCTACCCTACCCATCTTTCCATAGTATTAGAGTTATTAGGTAGAACATCTGCACAGAGTTGTTTGCTCTTCAAACAGTGCTACCAGTAAGATATTTGATGAATTAGTAATCAGTTTTTGACCTTGAAGAGCCGATCAAAATATCTGGTTGGCTGGTCCTTCACTTTTTCGCCTCAGTAACTTTTTAAAAATGGATTTTACAAGCCCCTTAGCAAATTGGTTTTGCAGAAGTGATTTTCTTTACATCTGATCTATCACCGGCATGCTGACAAGCAAGCCGCTGACAAAAAAGAGGGTCCTGCTCACCTTGTGGTCAATATTCATGGTAACACTGTATAGATACTTCTTGGTTTGTTGTTTTTTTCCTGATCAACAGAGAATAACATTTGAAAATAAATTTCAAACACTGTACTGGTAACAAAAAAAAATAAAAATTAAAAGTGACAAAATGAACAGGTAATATTTTCAAAGCCATAAAAGAGCTACAGGACATATTCGAACCTGCAGACCTGATTCTGCAAATATTTATGAACTACATTTACACAGGAGACGATCCCACTAGGTTTGTTTCTTCTTTACAGTTCAGCCCCTCGATGGATAAATCCACATCCAGTGTGAGTACTGCCAGTGCTTCAAACTAAGCACAGGCATAAATGTTAGCATTAATTTCAAAACGTAAGCCCTGTCTCAGCAAACCACATAAGCTTATGCTTGAAGTTACAAAAAGGTACTTAAGGCTCAGCCATACAGTTGAGTTCCTGCAGCTTAAGAAGTAACCGTATTTCAGCTAAGCTGAAATGTCAAGGTACGCTCTCTTAACCCGTCCCAAATGTGGGGGGAAGCCTTTTGCTACGACGCTTAGGCTAATGGACATTATTCTGTGTTTAGGACAGGTAAAGCTCGTATCTAGGGTCAGTCACCATGGCTTAGCTGAGACATCCGAATCTCCGCCCAGCCCTGGGAGCTCAGCCACACATCTGATACCCCAACGCCTTTACTGGCCAGGTTGGGGTTACCCATGCGCTTCTCAATACATACAGCTTTAGTGCGCCGATTTATAAAGTGGCAAAATATATCCCGCCATTTGTTTTTTTGTTAATGGCAGGCTAAAATTTCCAGCATCATTTCCTAAATTTGGAGGAATTCATTCTCTTTCACACAGAGAACAACCGACACCGGGGACTGAAAAGCGAGTTGAGCAATTTTGCAGTAATTGTCCAATATACAATTCAATGTTTAACTTCATTTCTCTGTGATACGGTCGGGTTAGGGGGGTTGCTTAGACTGGAATTTTAAATTTTATTTTACTTTGCTATGGTTGAAATCCCTCAGATTAGAGGACAATAACCTCAATATGACCTTTCAAGTAAAAGTTAATGGCACCTTGTCTTCTTGCTGCAACATCAAATATAAACAAGGACTGAGTACAGAGCACGGCCTGAGATTGCACAGGGAGGTGAGAAGTGGAAAACAAACATACATCAGCTGTGACAAACACACCGTAAGCCATCACTGCTCCCCGGTCTGGCCGCTTCGTCCGTCTCTCACTGCCTTTGCCTCACTTTTCTCCACTTGAGGAAAACGCGGTAGTTGGTCTTTGCTTCAAATCACTTCTCTTTTGAGAGTCTGGTTTATTAGAGTTCAAAGTACATCATATTATTCCCTCCTGTTTTCCAAAGAGTCAGTAGTGTCCTTGTTCCCTCCAGATCTACTCACCTGGAAACCAGCTCCACTGCCCCAGAGCTCCTGGGTGGTCTCCACGGAGTGTGAGTTGCTCCACGGAGCCTGAGTTTTTAGCAGGAGCATCCTTGTACTTAGCGCGGTCCCTGGGGGAAGCGAGCTTGGTGTCGGACCCCTGAAAGAGCCGCGCTGTTGCAATTAGGAAAGTAAAAATTTCCCTTAATGTTTATAGTGCTCTCTTTGCTGGGGGTGGGTTTGTTAGCATCATCACAAAATTCCCATTGACAGCTTCAGCATTTCTCTGAAGGACCTTTTCCAAAATTCCCATGCATTTTCCCAACATTTCAGGGCAAAATTTGATTTAAAAAGTGAATCGCCCTTGTGCTCTCTAACACAGTGTATACAACCCACTTTATCTTAGCTGCAGCTAAGGACATTTTTTAACTAATACCTGTAAAATATTTTCTGTGGGTGTAATCTTTAAGTACAAATATTATTTTTTATTTAAGAAAACCTACAGAACACATTAATAACAACTACTCGAGGAGAAGAATGCTTTCTAGCTAAGTAAAGTGAGCTCAGAAGAGAAAGAATTAAATAAAAATGTAGTAGAAATTGCCATTTTGAGCCACCAGTATTTATTTTTCTCTTGAGGAAAAGGTAGCGGCATAACTCGCGGAGGCACAGGGTATGTCTTCCCAAGGGTACACCTGACCTAGGGAATATTTAACATTCATTTTTCTTTTTCCACCATACTAGTGAGATTATAAGATGCCCTCTCGTCAACTGCTGCCCGTCCAGAGGTGTAAGACAACAGTCACTCATGATACATTCCACATCACGAATATACATTGGGAACTTATGCATTTGTACAGAAAAAAAAAATAAAATCAAAATGTCACAACAGACTGTTATAAAGGCTAGTGGAATTAACTTTAATCACTAAAATCTTCTCTGCAAAATACAGATTTATTTTTTTCTATTTGTAGTCTCTCTACCATCTCGTACAGGGTAAAACCCTGAACATGCAGCACGATTCACAGGGAGAGACCTCTCAGCCCATGGAAATGGCTGAGCTATTTTATGCATGACAATTAGGTTCTTAATGACAAACTGCTGTTTCCCCAAAATCTTTGTAGACAACAAAACCACTTAGCAATTCATTGTGTGTTCCACATCCTAAAAAAAAAAAAAAAATTATTCAAAATATTTTACAATCTGTTTTTCATTAAAGTGTGTGGGGGGAGCAGCTGCTTAAGAAAATATAAAAAAAAAAAATTACCCACAAACTAATGAAAAAAAGTCCATTAACATTTTTGAGAGTTTTCTCATTAAAGAAAGGATCATCTTTAATATGAAAATCTGGGGGGGTGTTGGCTGGATTTAGTTTGGTTTGCTGTTGTTGTTTTTTTTTCCCAAAATGAAGACACTAAAAATAAAGAGGATCCATTTGCTGACCAAATTTACCTAAGCCGTCACAATATTTACAAATGGGAACAACAGTGATCAGGAGAGTTGCAAATACCTTCTCTAACATGGGTTCCACAAATGCAAAACACTTTGGAAAATATACCCTTGAACCCATAAACGGCTATTGCTTGACTTTTCCCAAAACATGTTGCCAGAAGAGCCCTCAGCTTCTCCACGGGATGGGTGAGTGGGAAGGGAGTACGAATTTCCCCTGATGTCAGTGGTAACAGTTTGAAGATTGTCATCACATCAGTCCCTCTAAAAAGAATTACTTCCTCTCGTTTGGGGAACATGACATTGAAAATTAGCTTCTCAGCATGTTCGGAGGATACTCAGCAGGTTTTTAGTGAAGACCAGTGATTAAAGCTATCTTTTCTCTTATTCCTGAATATTTGACCTTATGTCTGTGTGACAATCTTTGAATGCCACTTCTGTGTACACAGTGTGTACCTGCAACCTGGATGCCACCTCTTCACTGAAGTACGGACAGAGGCCCATAATCATTAAAAGCCACCGACTCCAGATTTGTCCGCAGCTTCTCATTTACTTCCGAAGTTTTATGCTTATCTTACATAAGCCTAAAGTCAGAGCTTTGGATTTTAGTGCTTTCGGGGAGCAGTGGTCTGCAGGGCAATTGAAAACACAAGGGTCTGAATCCAGTCCCCTGGAGCATCCTTCTCCAGCCTTAGCATCCCTTGTTGAAGTGTTTAAAAAGGTATTATGTCCTTACAGGAGGATGAGTAATTTAATCTGGATAATTTGGTCGCAATTCTTGATATCAGACATAAAAGCATACTTGATAAAGAAGAAATTAAGAACAGGATGTGTCCTCTGGTACTCATTCCTCCTCCTCTCCCAGATATCCTCTATGAACTAATGCTAGACTGGTGAAACACCAGTATGTGCTGGGAGGGCGATAGCTCAGGCAGCCACAGCAGGGAGCAGGACCCGGCCACTGGGTTAGTCCATCCCTTGTACTACTGGGGTGGAGGTGATGGGGTGAAGAAGCATGTGAAGTTCAAGCCGAGCTTGAAAAATTGGGAAAAAAAAAGTATTCCAGAAAAACTGAAATAAATCCAGGGTGACAACCGGCACACTTAATTTGCAGAATGCCTCCTTTGTCTTCAGCATAACTGTAGAGAAACTAAGAGAAGACTTCATAAAAAAAGTTGCTTTCAGCATTAACTATGGAGAGGGAAAAGTACTGCCCCAGTGAAGCAATGGGGTGAACTGCAATGAGCTCCACGTACTACAGACTATTTATTAATTAATTTATGAGTCATCTAGAATATTCTTTCTCTATAGACAAAAATAGAGAAACTGTGCATTTATAAAAGTACCTGTTATTGGAAATACAGTGTAAAGCTGATCTATACATCCAGCCAGAGGTCAGATCCCCTACAAGGAGAAATAAAATCTTAGTTCTGGCGTGCCAATCACTCCGACATTATAATACTTAGAAAAGGTCAGCTACTTAATTTGGTACAGACAAGGAAGATAAGTATTAGCGTGAGATTCACCTTTAGCTGTTCCTGATTTTTGAGTTTTATTCGCAGCATTTTTTAAAGGTATTTGCCTGGGTTTGCATTTCACAGGCAGAAGTGTAGATGGACAGCACGTGATGCGATCCCTGTTTGCAGGGATAAGCACTGCAGTACCGCGCAACAACGACGCCCTTCTCAGACGGCGGTTCAAAAGGCAGGAAGTCCTCAGAGCTGAAATCCTGTTGACGTCACTAAAGCCAGGATTTCACACCAGAAAAGGCTATTAGAGGTGAAGAATTAAGATCGGTCTCGGAAGTAAAGCTGCCTGTTCCAGCGGGAACAGCTTGAGCCCCCTAACTGGCAGCTCCGGCATCTGAGCCGGCTGGCAGCGCACAGGCAACCGGCACCGGGCAAGCACAGGCGGGATAAGCCTTTGGACTTTTGAACTAAAAAGCAGAGGTGCTGCAGGAAGGGAAGAAAAGGAGGAGAAATTAAGAACCGAATGAGGTGTCTGCAGGACGTACAAAACCGCTGCCTCTTTCACTTTCTTTTAAAAAGGCAGGACCGAAGAAATAGAAGAATGTGTGTTGATTTTGGAAATGCGGACTCTTAAATGCCACTCTTTGGAAAAAGTTATTTTCCAGGAGAAGTTACATGAGTAATGAAGGAGAAGGCAACTCCTTTTCCTGGCCATATATTTTCCCATTAGCTCCAAAACAAATCTCCGTCTAATTTCTCAGGCCGAAATAATATATGTGAATTAAAACTCCCCCAAGATCAAGGAGGCCATCAACATAATTCAAATATCTTTTCCAAGGTCACCCAATCTCAGCTACGCTGCCAAGAGATAATACTGCATTCTGCCCCAGGTTTTGACCAACACACACACACACAAAAAGATGGTGGCACAGTATTTTTAGGGATCAGAATACCACCCATAACACATTTGGAATAATTTTAAATGAAAACATGTAGAAAGAGAGAAGATACGAAGTGTGGCTTGCAGACAGGCTTACTCCTCTGACTCCAAGAGGAGCAGTCCAGGTGGCCAGAGCTATAATTATCCTCACATGAAAACTGCAATTTGGAGTTGAAAGGCACCTCTGAAATTTGGCAATGCTCCAGAAGCTTAGACTTTCTTAATGTTGCTTAACATTTCATAAACCGCCCCCCCCCAACACCTGTATAAGGTGCTTAAAATGTCATTACCACCTGTAATTAAATGCAGAATCCAATTACCGCAGATAGCAAATCAGGTTGGTACTTGCCGTTTGTGTATATTGACCACGTCGCTTATAAAAAAAAAAAAGCAGGACTAGTAAAGCACACATAGAGGGATGTAAAACGCAGATTGTATGAAGCTCTAAAGAGCAATTACAAGATAAAAGGTAATGAGGAATAATAAGGACAAATTAGTTTCAGTGAAGTAATGACACTTGAAGTTTAAATTTCTATGTGGAAAGTTCTAGGAAAAAAAAAAAAAAGCCAGCAAAGAAATCAAAGAGAGCAAAAATGATGGTGAGAAGGTGAGAAGTTCACACTTACCTAACACACTTACGGATATTCCATTTTCATATCAATAAATTTCAGGAGCATTATTAAGAAATTCTGTGGATCCGACCGCACTTTCGGAGCTGTGAACCACAGCCACACAGGTCCCTCAGACAGTTACCTGAATTACACCCTGTTATTTTTAGAACGATTATATAGACCTTTCTGAATTTATCGTACCGCTTTGGGCTGAGCCTTGTTCGTGTGCCCTAATTAAATAATATTAATTGAAGCACCAACTATATTTAAAAAATAATTATATTGTGTAACAGTATGAAGTCAGCTATTACAGTTCCTCAGGTGGGGTCTTCCGAACGAAGATGTCTCTCCCCTATGGAAGACTAAGCTGAGCTTTAATCAGGCCAATCACACAAATTGAGGATGAAGTACATATTATAGAAATCTCACTGTTTATATAATTGTGCTTTATTTTTAAGCTTAATTCCTGTTTTCAAGGACAAAACATGAGGGAGACATTTAAAGAAAATATTTAAATTGTTTAAAGATCCTCAGGTGAAAGGGGACAGAGCATTTCAGTTCTCTACGTCAAACATCTGCTTTGGAGATTTCGCATAGGAACATATTGGATTTGAAATAAATATGTTTCTCCCACTTCAATCAATTCAGTGGTCTTTAGATTCCAGATCATGCTGCCATAATGATTATTTAAGTGCTGTTAGTCTGTCAAGTAAATGGTTACTTTTTGGCACATGCAATATGTGTTTTGCCGACGTGATACATCACAGCAGCATATATGGAGCCATGAGGGTGTATTGGGTCAATAGGAGCTCCCCATGCATAAATTAGACTGTAAAAAGTAAAAAATGCATACTAGACTTTTCAAAGAAGAAGCAGTTAATTACTTAAATCACCAGGATGTCTACAAAGAAACATGCTACTCCCTGAATGTAAAGGTGGTAGCCTCCATCTCTGAGACCAGCCTGTGGCGCTGGTGTGACCAGACCTTCAAGGCAGAATTACATTTTGTAATCACCGTAAGGGCCTCAGAAACAGAGTTAGCTGGAATTGTGAAATTTCTGTCATCCTCTCAACAGGAACTCGCCAGGTTTTCAAATTTGTTTAGATTAGTAAACAAACTAAAACCACAACCAATCTTTTGGCTAATAAGGCAAAACACTTCAGATGGTAGTGAGGATGCAATACACTCTAACAATTGAGGAACGGCTGAGGGAACTGGGGTTGTTCAGATTGGAGAAGAGGAGGCTGAGGGGAGACCTTATCACTCTCTACAACTACCTGAAAGGAGGTTGCAGAGAGGTGGGGGCTGACCTCTTCTCCCTGGTGACAAGTGATAAGATGAGAGGAAATGGGTTCAAGTTATGCCAGGGGAGGTTCAGATTGGATATTAGGAAACATTTTTTCACTGAAAGGGTTATTAAACATTGGAATAGGCTGCCCAGGGAGGTGGCGGATTCACCATCCCTGGAGGTGTTTAAAAAAAGGGTAGATGTGGTACTTGAGGACTTGGTTTAGAAGTGGTTTTGTCAGGGTACGTTAATGGTTGGACTTGATGATCTTAAAGGTCCCTTCCAACCTCAGCAATTCTATGATTCTATGATTCAATTAATTGCATCAGTTTTTCAAAATTGGAATTCAAAAGACAAATCAAACATGCTTGTGAGAACAGCAAACACCATACTTACTACTTTTAAACTTTTCTGGCTAAAACAGAGTTCTATTAATATATTTTTTAAAAAAAATATTAAATGACATTATTCTTTTTTTTCTTGTCAAATAGTAAGTCATTCAGCTTAATTCTCCTCTTCATTATAATAATTCCACTGACTTTGGTGGACACAGTATCAATGAAGTCACAGTCACTATTACTTTGATGAAGTTTACATTATCAAGAAAAAAATAGGTTTCTTTTTACAAAAGCTCTTTTCTTTTTCCTTTTTTTTTCTCATATTACTTATTGCCTTTTCCATCCCACATTGTTGAGTTTTCCTATCTAGCCAACTGAGGGAGATTTGAAAATTTCCTGTCCCTATGCTCCCCACGTTCCCTCGAGTATGTACTGGTTCACTTGACAACTGATGGACAGTAAGTGAGGCAGCGTTATTGTATTATAGTTTAGAAACTATCTCAACTGTTTCTATCAAATACATTTTTCTTCAGTAATAATTTCTGTAAAGCAGGGAACACCATGCAGATCTCTATATACTGTTGTGACATAAGACACACTTTAATATGCTGCATCCATTCCACTGGGATTGTGTTCTTTACATAGAGCTTAAAGATATTAAGAATATTCTTATTTCCTTCCAGCTGACATTAAAGAAGTTTCACTAAGATGCCAATACTTTGTAAAAGAGGTTCTATATAACTTGAACATGAAAATGTTTCTTTTGAGACCTGTTATCTCCACTTAATATCAAATTTTTCCTCAGCTTACTGGATAATACTGGAAAATAGATAAAGAATAAACATGAAAATACATATTGTGCAAGTCAAGATATTACTGGTTTCAATTATTCAGCTTTTTCCTAGTTAAACCAATTTATGATTTAATACTGAATGCAAACCGGAAAAAAAATATTCTTTTAAATGTTTATTTACAAAACACATTTGCTTTCTCCCAAAAATCTACAGAGGAGTGGTCCTCATCTGAATGAGCTGTGAATCCTAATAATAATGGCAATTTATATGAAAAAAATTCTTCTAGAGTATCTACAGATCTCAGCCATAAATATTTACATCAATATATTCTTTCCAAACTAAAACCAAAGATGGCATTGTTGGTCGTAATTACAAAAGGCATAATGAATATGCATAATAAGTAAATATCAAGGGTTTGAGATTACTCGTCAAAATAAATTTTTGAATATAGGGCTTTTGAAAATATCACTCTTGTGCTTTTAGAACAAATGAACACCTCCAACCACAAAAATTTTAGTAAGAAATACAGAATTTACAAAAGAAACATAGTTAAGAATCAAAAGAAAAGAAACAGCTGTGAACCTAACCTACCACTGATGGATCCTGACTGACACCGATGTACTCTGGTTTATATTGATGGAGACAGATCTTTCCCGGTCACATAAAACCTATTTGTGGGTAATTCTCAGGGACTGAGAAGCTTCATGCTAGTTTTGAAGCTTTTCCTCTTTTCCTAGAGATTTCAGTTTACTTTTTGATGGCGCAGATGCAATAAACGCATCTGAAAAGGCAAACATCAATACCAGCCTTAATCTACTGTTTTAGCTCCCAATTCTTTCCATTCAAAGCACAGACCTGGCTGAGCGGGAAGAGTGCTATTAGCTTGATAGTTACAGAGTCAATAGAAACCGAATTTTAAAAGGATATCAAATCCTCATGATAAGGGACATGGAAGGTTGCATGCTCAGTGATCCATACTATTCCCTGCAAATCAGATCAGGGAGATTAGTCTTTTCTGGTGATTAGTTTATTTGCTTTAATGCAAAGCAATGAAGGCAGTTCAGTGAAACATGTAGCTAAACAAAACAATTTTCTGAAGTATATAGAATTAAATGCTAGAAAAGTTTACAAAATTATATGTCTGATTTAAACTGACCAAAGCCAGACACTCCAGATGCATACCTGTAACTTCTTTACGCCAGGCTGTTTGCAGGCACCGCAGGAAATTTCAGCCTTAAATCTTGTTAAATCCAAAACAAAACACAAAGCCCCGAACAAACAGCCTCCTTCCCCAAACACTCACGCATACCTGATAAATAAGAAATTCATGACAGTTTGTAAGCTAAAGAATTAAAACATGCAAAACATTAAATGGTTTGATTTAAACTGACAAAAGCCAAAAATTCAGAGCAAAACTGTAATGCCTTTACATCATTCTTTATGTTGTGTAAAGAACCCACAATCTGCCAGTACAGAATGTCCAACCAATTATGAATAAAAACACAAGTGTAATAACCAGATCTTATTCAAATTTAGTAATGGTAAGTACGGGAAAATTACTAAAAACAACTAATTGGATACTAGCATGGACGTGAGGACCATGATGACAGCCACGAGCAACCTCGTCCCCAAATCCCTTTGAGCGGCATCACTGCAGTCACTCCTGGAGAGCCTCAAGGTGCTGCCAGAGGTCCTGCCCTGAAGTGCCTTCAAGGGACTGAACCTGAGACCTACTTTGATATGCCAGAAAGTGCCATGAACGTGCAACCAGATCTTACATTTCACCACCTGTCAAGGCCATCTAGAAAAGAGGCAATATTCTATAGTTAACAGCGCACTCTTCTTCCTTTCTATTGCTAAAGTAAATTGCTATCAAGCCTTTCAAAAATAGAAGGATCAAATAAGCATAAAATGTCATAGTGAGATTTCTAAAGCAAAAATAATCCACCATATTGTTGCAGCACACGGATGCTTTTAGTGTGAAATTGAGCCAGTCCATTTCCTGCATGCAGCGAGTACTTGCAAAATGCCTTTCCCGTATTCTCCCAAGGCTCACTTCTGCAATCCAGCCTACGTACCAGAGACCCTCAAAGCAGAAAACCAGATTCACTCCATGTCAGCTAAAGATCATAGGTCTATATTTTGCTACTATGACAAACTCTGGTTCTTTGAGAACTAGTTTTGGAAACGTGGACAAGTACAGTCTTCATTTAGAAGCCAGGGAGGTCAGTGATGCACAAAACTCCTGGCAAACAGCATACAGCTGCTAATACTTTTTTTTAGGGAGGATTTTCAAATGAGCTTTGGGTAATGGATAGCATGAGTTCGAGAATAATACATTCAATAATTGTGTATACGATTGCTGTAATACTCCTGCATACAAAAGAAAGAAATACAATATTTGTGCACGTATCTGAATGGAGACAGATTCAGACGTGCTCTGTCCATGCTGTGAGATAACCAAGCATCAGTCTGCTCTGATCCAGAGCTGGATCTCCACAATGACACCAGCAAGCTCTGGCACAACAGATTGCTCAACCAGCTATATGATTTCAAGGATAGGGCAACTGGACAACATGGGCAATTTTCTTTTGCACTTCAGCACAGCTGTGACCATACCCAGCACTTATGATTTAGTTCTGGACTTGCTTTTCATGACTTAGGTTGCTTACTTATCCTCCTGATCAAGAAAAGCAGGGCAGCCCATTTCGTTCTCTTTATTTGAACAAAATTCTTTAATTTTGGGTCTGCTGCTCCAGCCCACAGTTGCATTTGTAGCTTTCAAACACATAGAATCATAGAATGGTTAGAGTTGGAAGGGACCTTAAAGATCATCCAGTTCCGACCCTCTGACATAGGCAGGGACACCTCCCACCAGACCAGGTTGCTCAAAGCCCCATCCAGCCTGGCCTTGAACACTTCCAGGGATGGGGCAGCCACAGCTTCTCTGGACAACCTGGGCCAGTTTCTCACCACCCTCAGAGTAAAGAATTTCTTCCTAATATCTAATCTAAATCTCCCCTCTTTGCATTTAAAACCATTACCCCCATCCTATCGCTCCACTCCCTGATAAAGAGTACCTCCCCAGCTCTCCTGTAGAACCCCTTCAGATACTGGAAGGCTGCTATAAGGTCTCCCTGGAGCCTTCTCTTCTCCAGGCTGAACAACCCCAACTCTCTCAGCCTGTCTTCATAGGAGAGGTGCTCCAGCCCTCTGATCATCTTCATGGCCTCCTCTGGACCCGCTCCAACAGGTCCATGACCTTCTTGTGTTGGGGGCTTTAGAACTGGACACAGTACTCCAGGTGGGGTCTCAAGAGGGCAGAGCAGAGGGGCAGAATCACCTCCTTGATGTGCAGAAGAATGTTTATTTGTGTTACGATATTTTTCTAATCAAAAGTGGAAATCCAACATGAACCATATCTATCCATCAGTAAGACTTCAATAAGTGTAGTTTTGCAAGTTTCTTGATTTTGTGTCAACTGTCTCCATTTTACTTCTACGTCTGTGCATACTTATATAATATATCATTACGTAATTCACTACAACAAATATCTATAAAACCAATCATGTATTTATGCAGGGTTTTTTAAATCTATTGTGTAGCCTGTGCTCCGTGTCAGGTTTGACTCACGTAAATGCTTACAGAAAGAAACCGCACTGTCAGCACTGCCAGCAGCTTTGAACTTGCTGTTCTTTCCTGCAAATTCCTACTGGGGGTAAAGCAGAGGGACCAGGAGGGTCTTTGCCTCTCAAGGGAGGCACAACGCGAGCATTACAAACCAAACAGGACAGATCCCTTACCTCTGTCTAAACGCCTGAGGTCTGGACGTCTTTTAGATGCAACCTTCAAGTCCAGAGTCCTCTCTCCTTTTTCTTCCAAGAGAGTTTTCTTAAAACCTGACACCTTTTTACTTTTTTCCCCAATGTCTTCTGTTGTTCATCAGTGTCCCAACATGATGCTCTACCAGGTGACAGACGCATTTCAGGTGTGTTTACTTGGTGTGTGTGTAGACCAGGCACTAGAAATGCATTGAGGTGCCCATGCCTGAGCCAGCAGATGTGAACACACAGCTCCTTAAATCCTCCTCCATGACGTGGCTGCACCCTGCCACCCATCTGAGCCCCAGGTACCAGCCTGAGCTTCAGTTTTTAATCTACCGGTAAAAGTCAAAGTACATTTTTGGCCTATAGGCCATAGAGAGAAAAGAAGGAGGGTGTTCTGTCCTGGATTTTGTTATAGTTTGGTATTCACACTGTGAAACATAAATTATTAATGTTCAAGCAGATCACACTTTTCACAAGCTTGTTCCACGCACTGCCTGATTTACCACAGATTTCTCTCCACAGACATCTGACATCCATCCCAGGTCTCCACCACCTCCTCTCTCTCTGGATATCTGCCCTTTTGCCCTTACTCTCACCTTTGTGATATTTCCCAGCTCTTTCCTTTGCTCTTTCTCCCCTCCAGTCTTCTGCTGAACTACTTGCAGCTCTTTTGCTAAGGTTTTTCAGGCTCCCCAATATTTCCTTCTCACATGTCCACCTCTCTGGCCCATGAGCATATGCCACACACAGGCTTATTAACTACCCATCCGCTAACACGGTGGGGGACGAACAAGAGCCGAACCTTGATTGTGTTTTTTCCCCCAACAAGAGCAGGTTCTGTATGGTTGAGTACCCAGCTACCGACTGTTACGAGACTTTTCCGAAGCTAATGTCATTGAGATTTCAACTTCCACGCTAGGCTGAAACTGGTTAATATATGTCAAAACTAGAAGGCAGAGGGAAAGACAGACAGAAAACCGCATTAAAGACAAACACCTAAAATTCCTACACCCATGAAATGAGATATCTCATTTTAGAAAACAGATAAAAATAATGACCATTTTCAAAAGTGATGTACTGGCTATACTGAGGTCTAAGGTCTGAACTCTAGTATCCATTTGTTTAAAAATGAGTCATTCCATTTACTTTCATTTTCCATCCGACTTTCTCCCTCTTCCTCCTCTCCTCCCAACACCCCCTGCGAAAGGCCTTGGTAAAAATCTGCACGGGGACTGCACTACCTCCTCAGCACTACATCTTCATCTGGCCAGAAACAAAGGGATAGAGCATTAAATTACACGTGGTGTCCCACACAACCATGCTGTGTATCCCTTCCCTTAGAGCACCCCCAGCTGAAAATGGTTCGGTACAGCCAGATGAGGTAACAGAAAAAAGCCCACTTGAACAACAGCTCAGTCCCCTCCTTCTTCCCCACCTTCATCCAACTACAGAAAACACAAGGTGCATTTTTCTTCCACGAAAGTTTCACCCTTTTCACCACAAAAAGAAATCTCATTTTCATCCTGATTAACCCACAACACGGCAAACCTTGAGAGAAGATATCCAAAGAATATATGGTGACATATTTCCTCCAGATTTAGATCAATCTAAAGTCATTCAAAAGTGTGTACAGAATGCTTTGAGAGAAATAAATACGAAGTGCCGTGCTGATACTGTAAGTCCTTTCAAAAAGCGTTGAGGCTGGATAACCTCGCCCTGGCCCTGACACAGTGGTGTCGTGGTAGCGTCAGGATGCTCGTAAAGATGTAAGGAAACCCTCGGGGCAGCACACGGGGCTCATCGACAACCAACAAACCCGAGAGTGCCCTCCCGGAGGAGGAAGGGCTGCAGAAGCACACTCCTGTGCCTCACTCCTTCCCAGGCTAGGAGATTTTACTTCACCCACAGAAGCCTGAAAATCTGCAATGATAATGAAAATGTTAATGCAATCCCAGCTACCTCAGTACTAGGGGGACTAACTATTAAAATATCATGAAAAACATAATGAAGCTCTTTTTTTTTTTTTTTAATTTTTATGCACTAACCACAGAAGAAGGCAATTTATCAAAACCATTCACTACATCTGACTAATAGTTTTGTACATTACAGGAATCCACAACTAACCCATGAATGCTGATAAGCTGTAAACCATCTCTCTTCTTGTAACTATTGCAAAGGGTCCAACAGTGCTGCTAATACTGCTGCAATAAAATCAATAAAAAAAAATAAAAGAAAGAAAAGCTAAAAGCACTGCAGAAGTACAGAAAAAATCTTTTCACTATTTTTCACATTTATGTTGCTTTCCTTCCTCTCTCTGGAAAAACGAGAGTCATGCAGCGGTGTTATTGTGGGCTGCAATCTGGTGGGATCGCAGTGTTTAAACCGCATTCATCCCAGTTACAGCTTAAACGGCAGAGCCCTAAAGGAGCAGCGAGGTACTGGGGAAAGTTATCAACTCAGCTCAGGGCATGTTGCCCCTTGAATCAGAGCTGAACCAATGTACCATTAAAATATTAAGCGACACAGAGCTTCTGTTTTAGATAAGCTACAGCTCAGAGAAAACTGATGGGCGATATCGCTTTGCCAGAGCGGTGGTGATGGGGCAGTGAAGAGGAAAAGCTAAGCAGCCTCTTCCCACCACGTAACAGGGAAAACAGCTTGAGCTGCGCTGCGCTGGTACACGACATGCCTCCCAGGGCTCCCCGGTCATGCCCCTGTTATTAAGTGTTGTTCAGGAAACAAGAAGAAAATTTTCTGCTTTGTGTCATTTGTCATCATAATGGCTTCCCCTTAGACCATTAGAACTACAAATACTATCAATAAAAATACAAAACCATGATCTTGACTGACTGCTGCTATTGACATAGGATGAGCGTTGTGTTATCCAAGTGCCGATGCAACTATCTGCCCAATTGTATTTTTTTCTAAAGATGTGAATTCTGCCATCCAATGAACTGGCATTTTGGCTCAGTAAAAATAACCCCAATATGAAAGCAATGAGCAATTTCAAATGGTGAATACCCTGAAGTACAACAGAATGCAAATGAACCTTTACCTGAGAATCGTAAAACATTTTAAAAACAGTAATGGGTGAAATTCAACCTTGTAAGGAAGGGGTGCAGCACAGGCTGTACATCACTTACACCCTACTTAAGGCCTCAAAATAGGATTTAGGTGAAACTTAACTGGTGCGTGACATTTGTACTGACACTGTGCAGAGCTGAGTGCCACCCGTTAATGACTTAACCCTCACAAGCAAACATTCCTTTGAGAGTCATTACTTTTATTGCATCCATAGCTTTTTGGGGAAAAAAAAAAAAGGACTGTTTTTTGCACTGTTGTTTCACATTGTGAGGAGCCTGGTGGCACGGTCATCTTCTATGGCACGACACCCTGTCCTCTCAGCTGTGCTCCCATCCTGTTACCCGGGTCAGCAGGAGTATTGCCCCTGAAGACCTTTTATCATGAAGCTGTGGCTTCAATTAATTGATTCCATGAGCCGTATGATGGTCATCGATACATCTCACAGTGCTGGGTGCGCAGAGCAATTATTCAGTGGAGGTTTGCTGCTTCCCATTTCGACAACCACTGCTCCTCTTTTCAGGAAAAATTCACAGGGGAACAAGGAAGACCCCGAGGAAAAGAATTAAACCAAACCCACCAGGAACAACAACAAAATCTCTGATAAACCAGAGCAGAACAGCATCTAAGTGCTATTCTCTAAAGCTTTTTATCTATCTCACCTTTTCAGAGCAAGCTTTGGAAATCACGGGCTTGGAGAATGGGGGTCTCTGCGACGTCCGAGCCTCCGACTGCACCAGGATCCGGGTGTTTGGCCTCGGCTTCAAAGAGTCACCCAACCTGCGCTGCGAGGTCACCCGGTTAATTGTAAGCAGCTTCCCATGGGCTCGTAAAGCACTGATGATACAGTCAAACTTTGATGCGTTTATATTAAAGTCTTTTACCCTGAATTGTGCCAAGTGCCATCGTCTCCACCACAGCGGGCTGCAAATACCTTCAAAACCCTTTGCCAATACATTTGTTATGAACGAGGGGAGCTGAAGAGGCTCAGCCCTTTCCAGGATCGGTTCCTTGGAAGTGCACAGCTATGCGTTCTTGCTAATTTTCTCTGGGGGCTTTTGTTTAACTGTTGTTTGGTTCAGCTGCACTGTAGTCCGGTGAAGCCTGAAATCACAATATTATTTCTCATTTTGTGCATCTGGAATCCAGTACGCTTGGTGGTTTACCTAAATACATTTAAATGCTAAGTTTTGTGTTTTAATATAAAGTTTCCTCAACACAGCTACAGAGGCTCTTATTTGAATTTTCTTAGTCACAGTTCAATACCAAGTCAGAAGTTTTAATGAGTATTAAACCCATCTCTTCTGCTAACACTGTAATTTTATTATAAACAACTATACATGAGCAATGCTAGGACTGAATTATTTGGTGTATCAGCATACTCACATACGAAGGGTTTGATTCATCTCATGAATCCACCTCATAAAAGACGTTCAGCCTGATTCCCATTCAGTGCTAACATGCTAATGAGGCACAGCTGAGATTTGCCTACCATGCCCGCTTCGGGCTCCAGAGGCTCTTAACAAGCAGCGATGTCTTGTGCAGCTGATCTAGATAAGTAGCAGACATCGCCTTCAAGGAGCAAGGAGCTGGCTGCTGAGCTCCAGGAGCCAACCCAAAGTTGCTCCACCACGTTACCCTGTCTCATCCCAGCTGCTCATCCCAAGCGCAGACCGCAGCACTTCCTAAATCAATAGGCCACCTGCATGCATAGATGAGCAGGGCTTGCTCTTTGCCGTGGCTATAGTAACAGCATCATTTCTTTTAAATAAGCCATCTGGAAGTACCTTACATTATTAATTATAAATATAAACATATGTTGACAACTGGAATTTCTTTATACGAGCCTTCAGTTTCTGCGCTCTCCTTCTGTTTTACTGCAGCATCTCCATGGCGAATGGATATCAAGAGAACAAGAAACCACAAAAGCAGATTTTCTCAGCTCTGAGGCTGTTGACTGCCAGATTCCTCTCCTGAACCTTACAGAGACAGAGGCTGTGCGCTTCGTGGCCGGTGATGAGCCGTTCGCAAGATGGCAAGTGAAAGTAGGAATTTCTTATGTTTCTAAGAAATGATTTAGAGGAGAAAATCAGTTGTCACGGTAAATTAAAATGCAAAGCACAATTTGCTTCCCTTCAGAAATGAAAATGCCTGTAGAAATACGTTAATGTCATGTAGGGAAAAAAACCCAACCCACCAAACAAAACAATATGAGTTAAAAACTGGTGTCTTTGTAGGCAATCCACAAGTGCAAATTACAATCACTTCACCAGGTAATCACCTGAGATTGGATGCAGTTGGACTAATCAATTGTTAATCATTAGTATTTCATTGCTGGAAACCCCAGCTCAAACTCCTGATTAGGCAGCAGATATAAGACAGCTTTGATGGGCTAGTTGCAAGGCTGATGTTTGCAGCAGAGCACTGGTGGATCCTGGGCAGTAGGTGAGGGCTGGCATGGTGTGAGCAGGATGGTCATGGTCATGGTCATGGTCATGAATGACCACCCGCAGGAAGAAATGTGTGTGATGCCTGCTTGTGCTGGGTTCTCTGTTGTGGTTTTAGCCCCTTTTATTCACAAAAGGATACCTACTTTCCAAGTATTTCCAGAAAATCAGTGCCTTACTGACCCTGCACCTGCTCCCTTGGTCTCGCTCTCAGCCTGGGTGGTTATTTTCTGCATGTTGGTTGGGGTTTTTTTTAAGACTGAGCTCATTTAAAGGCTCCATAGCTGAGAAAAATATATTGCCATTGTAGGAAGGCTGCAGATGTGCTTTGAAAATTGCAGTATGTAAAAATGAAATGTGTGAAACACTCTCTTCACTGCGGTGTTACTGCCTGTCCTGCACCCACAGCTGTCCGTACCCCAGACCAGACTGAGGATGTGTGCTGCCATGTGGCTTAGGGGAAACAGAAAGATGTTTGGTGGTGCACATTTTCTATCTACTCATTTATTTTTAATAGATAAAGATTTGTGTTTTAAGAGATCAGTGTAAGATCTCTGTGGGAGCAGAACCTGACTGTTGTCTGCTGGTGCGGACCACGCACCTACCTTCTGGAGAAGAAGCCATCAGAGCGGGCAGACACTGAGGCTCAGCCAGGAGGGCAGTTCTTGTGCTTAGGGCTCCAAAATTTCTCTGAGGAGATACTGAACTCTGCCAACGGTGAGATGAAATGCCACCTCATGATGGAAGGATCTGAGAGGGAGAAACCCTTGGGTTTCCTGTCCCAGGAGGACAGCTAACATTTTTGCACGTGCACAGAGCTGTTTCTGCAGTAACTGGAGAGCTTCCTCGCAGCTCAGGTGTATTAGGATGCAGTTTGCTTTCAAGTGCTGCCTTTCAGCCCTGAGGAGGTCTGTACAATTTTTCTCATTTTTTTTTCCCCCTCAAAACACACATAGAATATCTCTTTCCTTGCATTCAAGTTTGAGAAAACCTCTGCACCTGTAAGACTTCTGCCCTTTCCCCCTCCTTCGAACCCTGCGGGAAAAACAGGTTTATGGCTATGCAGCGAATGCACAATCAAATGGTCTCGGACCACATGCGAATCCTGCTTCTCCTGTGGATCTTTTTGCTGAAGGAATTGGGAAGGCAGAGCTCAGCACTCGGTTTCAAAAGCAGCTGGCAGAGAACAAAACAATGGAGCTTTTCAAGATTAAAAAATGGTTTGAAATGAATTCCACAGATATCCAGAAATTTGTGCTCCAGAAAATTCCTGATGAAATTTACTGCAATGTTGATTTTCTGGGTTATTTTAATAGATACTTTTTGAAAGGTAGGTAAAAGATTTTTCAGAACCCAAAATCAAAACAGTTCTTTCTGGCAATATCACTGTTCAATATTTTCAGAATCTCTCCTTCTTCCCAATTCAAATATCATAGGAATCAGCAAAGTTTCACATAAGCTTTTTTCCACTACCAACACTTGGGGAACGGAGGCTTGACAAGCCCTTCTCAGTGCTCTTTCATTTTATCTGCTCTTGTATTCATGTTTCAGATTTTGCTCATTCTTTCCATGACGTGCTGCTGAACGCAGATAAGAAAGTACATGGGGCTACACCACAGCGTTTGGTGTAATTAATTTAGATATCAAAATACAAACTCCTACTTGGGTAGCAGATGACTTGGGCTGTCCACGCACGTGTCTGGGTGAAGAGGTGAAAGAGCTGGGCAGACACCTATCGAATTTGGGAGGCAGGTCTCTCACTTATCCTCAGTTTGTCATCGTTGCCTCTATTTGTCAAGAGCAGGAAAAATATTTGTTAAAAAGGCAGTGAGGCAGAAACTGAATTTCAATTCAGCAAGTTTTTGCAGCTCTCATTGTTCATTTACAAACATTCAAATTGTATGTAGATGATGAGTGATACAAACAGCCAAGATCGTTTCCTGATGAGTGAAATACTTCAGGCAGAAGTGACAGATTTCCTGATTGTCCTGACTGCTTATCCAGAAGAAGTGGCTCTTTCTTTCCAGATGAGACACATGTTCAAGCAATCAAAGCACAACTCCAAGTGCGTCTCTGGCTTTTAAGGGCCAACTGAATTCGAAGAAGGGTTTGCTCAGCTTAGGTCTCATTGAAGTATTTGTTCCACATCACTAAGGTGACTAATGGAAAAGCAATTAAAATAGCTATAAAGCAACCCAATTCTAAAAAGACACCAAGATGGGTGTTTATAATAGGATGTAGAAAAAAATACAGATTAAGAAAAAAAATCAAATTGGCAAGAGTTACGTTTCACTCACAATGCTCACTTCAGACAGAACAATTAGTGCAATTTTATAGCTTTTTATATTTTTCCCTGTCTACCCATTTCTTCTCCCATTATTAGTGCACCGGTATCGAGACAACATTGGACGCTCTGGTAAAAGAACGAAATGAAATGTAAATTGCATCAGGAATAATATATTCTTAATGGAAGCCTTGCTGCCAATAAGCACTGTCTTTCAGGGAAGTGCGGGTCTTGAGGGAAGGTTGCCTGTTTTATTGTTTTCTCCTCTCAAACTGCAGCATAAGTTCTTTACATCTTTTAAAAGAGTTTTTACTTTTAGTATAACACACAATAGTCTAATACTTCAACTGAGTATCATGCCCAGGAAAAAATTATGTTTTTCCTTAAAGCTGTACCAATGAATTTTACCGGACCAATGAATTTTGCTGAATTTTTGGACCAATTTAAGTTAGTCCAAAGAAGTTGTTTCTCTTCCACAATTTCAAACCGTGAATATCCATGAATACTGCCTGTTTACCTCCTTGTGTTGTTGCTTTCTGCAGAAACGAAGACTCTTAGCTTGAATTCAGCTGAGAACATGTGATATTGTGGGAGTATCTCCTGTATTATATTCCATGAGCTTTCAATTCATTCTTAGTGAACTTATAATTGATGCTTTTTATGAAACTTATTTAATTTTTGCTCTGTGTGCTTCCAGTTATCTCTGTTCGATTTAACATATATTCTTTCTGTGAACTGAAATAGTTTATTAATTGACCAAAAAACTTTATACTCTTGACCTTGTAAAAGTTCTTTGCAAAGGAAGTGAAGTTGTTTCAGCTTCGGGGTCACAGGAGGGATGGAGGAGGGCTTGGGGGTTGCTTTTATAGCAAGAGGACAGAAGGGGTACCTGACCGATCCAAAGCAAAGGTCTTGTTAGATCTGTTAAACGGCGGCATTAGTTTGACTGTGAGAAGCCGAAACCTAAAAAAACACCTGACAGAAAGGGCTTTGCTTTCCTGCTGGTGCTCATCAGTGTTTACAGCATGGCTTTCAGCAGTATTTTGGGGTGCTCTTTAACTTCCACACCTCTCAGGAGGTGTAAGAATGTTTCCGCAAAAGCTAACCCTTTCCACTCTAGTCTGGTATTTTTTCATTTTTATTGTAGAAAAATTAAAATATAAAGTCACTTAACCCTTTCTTATTGTGTAAGCATTCATATATGAAAAATGCCAGGCTAACTTAAGGCTTCCTAAATTACCTACATGTACAGGAAACGGTGAGCTGGGACAGAAGGTGTTTATCTAATGTACCTTCCCATGGAAATGGGGCTGCTCCTTTTTTTTTTTTAAGGTTAATTTGACATCACCTAAATAACATGCATTCTCCTTTTCTTTTCTTTTTTTTTTTTACCCCAAGGAGTTTACTTACTGATTAAGCCATTAGTAAGAAAGTGGTCCTGAATTTTAGCCAAAAATCTTAATTTCATTTCAGAACTCCTTGAAAGACACCCTTGTAGCACTTGAGCACCTATGTAGTTTCCATAAGGGGACTGAGAAAATCCTCAGGAAAAAAAAAACCTGACAGCAGTCAAAAAAGTTGAGTACCAGCTGAGCCAAAAGATCTTTTGGTTATTAATGAATAGTTTCCAGTTTGGAGCATTAAGCAATTTGTTAGCTTGCAGCAGAGCCACTCACAAGTGGCTTAATTTATCTTGCTGGCGAGCATCCAGTTCAAGGGGGCAACGGTATATGCTCCAAAATGAGCAGACAGTCTCCATATGGAACATTATTACTTATAAGGATGATTTTTGTATAATTTAGATCACTAACGATGGCTTCCAGTACAGTAATTCCAGAGTCCTGACCCTGTACGACGCGGTCTGCCAGGCCTGCCAAGTCCATCCAACCGGACTTTGTAAATTAAAGGTAATTTAAAGAGCATAAAGGTTTAATATGGATTGTTCATCCCTTCCTTAGCCCTCTCCCTCCTTTTGATGTACTGTGTGTAATAACTGCTTTAGAAGAGGAAAATCTATTTCATAGGTCACCTGCGCAGCCGAACGCTTTTCTCTCTTTCACAATCTCCTGTCTGTGATGTTTTGGGGTGGGTTTTTTTCATATTTACATGGGGTGTGAATACCTGCTAGAGCATGCTTTATGATGGACCTTTCACAGACAGATGCTTTCAGAAGGACCATGGTTGACAGTATTTATACTTTGCAGCTGTTAATGGAAGTAAATAAGACTGAGGAGTCCTCCCTAAAAGGCAGCTTAACTTCACTTTTGAAGTGTCACCACTCGTGAGCTATTATTCCCCTCCTGGCCTGTTCGGTGAGGGCACTGTCACTGGAATGCGTATCGTTTCTATGCTCATTTTCTGCTTTAGCAAGAGGTAAACTAAGATGCATGTTATACAGTCTTTGTCATGTGAAAACACCCCTGGGAGAACACAAAACATTCTTGCTTACATTAAATACCGGTAGGTACAAACATACAGTACTGTGACGGTTTCAAAACCGTAATCGAAAGTCTATCGTGCTACGTTTTAAACTGCCCACGTGCCACAAACTGCCTGGAGAGCACCATAACCCTCTGTTTTCCTGTGGACTTATAAGTGTGACGTCCCCCATCCCTTAAAAAAGAGCTGCTCTGCTCTCATTTTCTCCAGGGTTGCATTAGACAACTTTTCTGGTTTTCAGTGGGGTTATAAAGACACTTTTGGAGGGTTTGGGGATATTTGCATGTGCTGATCCTGCTTTCCTACCCGGAGGCAGGTTTGAATGAATAGGAGACCACCAGGCTGCATTTTTAAAAAATGAAGATTAATCAGGTATATCTTAACTCATTTGCTTCACTGTTCTCATTAACGCTAATGGCAAAATACATATTTCAAACTTGCACTGATTGCAAGAATGTACCGGTTACCAAAGTAAAACAAAAGTTCTCTTTTTTTTTTTTTTCACATAAATCAGTGAACAGAATTTACTTTATAGGCCCAAACGAGGTAAAACCACTTAAATTTCAGATTAAAATAATTGTGTCAGAACCATTTCAATTAAAGCTAGGGTGGTTTTTTTTTGTCAAAGACTTTCCTTATTCTTACACTTTTGAAATATATATGTTTTCTCAATACGCTTGTGTTCCCTAGGGTTTATAATAATTTCTATCCAAAGATGCTTCAAGGGACTATTTGAACTAGGCTTCCAATTGCATCGGCTCACATTCTAATTACCCCTCTTATAACATTCCTTTGTAATACCTAAATTGCTTCCAGAAAAGGTGTTTCAATTAGGGGACATTTTATATCAGGCCATTTCACATTCTGTGTTCCTCTTTTATGGAGCCCATTCTGTCCCACACTATCACATCAGAAAAAGCATCTTTTTCATCAGAACATCAAGCCTTTGAAAACAACAATGTAATAAAATCTAATTAACATCCAGATTTTAGTGCTGAAGTTCTGTCGTGTTCTGTCATGTCGGGGCAATTGTGAGAGTCCTTTTTGTTTCTCTAC
The DNA here is from genome assembly GCA_008711295.1 of Anarhynchus alexandrinus. Lineage (NCBI taxonomy): Eukaryota > Metazoa > Chordata > Aves > Charadriiformes > Charadriidae > Anarhynchus > Anarhynchus alexandrinus. The sequence goes on from VUYV01000047.1 coordinate 4,797,390, forward strand.
CTTACCCATCGCTCTTAAAGTGGTATTATGTAAAATATGAACTAATACACTTTGCAAAAGAAGGTTGAGAAATGACGAAAGCAGTATACAGAAACCACAAGGCCAGTAATAGGACACACACCAGTCTCAGAAAAGCAATGTATATGCAAAGGAGGGAACAGGAAAAACGTATTTGGGCCTCGGTAGCTTCTCCCTCCTGCTGTCCCGCTGGAGCGGTGGCATCCCCTGCGTTCCCAACAGAGCCCCGTGTGTTCCTGGGAGTTTGCAATGTCAGATGACATCCCATCAGTAGGTGTGCCCCAACACAGGCTACAAGCAAAAGGCATAACTCTGCCATAGGACCTTCCCGTGGAATGGATGTTTAATTACATCCATTAATTATGTCCCTGTGTTCACTCCTCAGACAACCCAAGTGTCACCAGCCCACCCAGAAGCCACAGGGCCTCCCTGGCCCTGGTGGCCACCCTAACTAGGAGAGGACCAGGTCAGCTTCAAAGGTTGCTGTGCCCACAGTGTACCACACAAACTTCTGCTGGGATGTTCTGCCTGACCTAAGCACCATTGATGCGTTTAGCTGTTGTTAACATCTCATGGAGGCCTAAAATCTAATGCAGTTCTTTATTGTGCTTTTATTGCTTTTTATTGCTTTTTCATATTTTTATGAAGAATCTCCAGAAATATTTAAGTTACCGGAACAGGATTCCAAAATTTCAAATGGAGATTTTTCTTAATCTCAGTTTTTGTTAATCTCATGGAGAACACTTTTGAGCATTACCTAATAATCATCATATTAGTAGTCACAGCTGGAAATAATGATCACATACACTACATAAGCTTGGAAACAAAAAAAAAAAATCACATTCTGTCATTAATCTATAGCAAGGAACATCACATGTTTGCTAAGCTAGAACATTCACAGCTACAAGGAAAACTGGAAAACTTACATATCTTGTTTTCTCCTGGCTGGGAGAAAGTACCAGCATTTAAAAAGCTGCTATTTTGTTGTGTCAAGAGACAAGTGAGTTTCTGCTTATCTCCAGAAATTATCAACTGCTAATTTCTTATCTTTATTTCTTTTTTTTTTTCCTTACCTCCACCTCCCACCATTTTTATTTCCTTTTTTGGCAGGAAAATACTTGTAATATAGATGGACTTTGCTACGGTGAAGGAGAGTCAAGCCCCACCAGTCCTTGTCTTCTCTGTGAACCTGACATTTCTAAGTTCACCTGGTCTATTAATGAAAGTAAGACAGCTTTTTCTAAGATTTAGAAGCACTTATCTGGGAGATTATGACTCGGTCCATGAAATACATGGTTCCTTCATTTGGCTAACATGAATCTATTCTGCCACAATAGTGTGTGCGGTCTGTTTGCAATGGGAATAATTGGGTGCACCAGAAATGCAGACTGACCAGAAGCAGCGAGTAGTCCACTGCGTGCACTGTGCCTCTGGGCACGTATCTTGTTCTGGCTGAAACCTGACAAATCTCAAATTAATAAAACCAAAATAACACCTGAAAATTAAATTGTTGCTATGCCAGTGCCCCATGCAGTGCCCAAGTCTGTCAGCTGAAGGTGATGGACCCTAAATACATCTGTCATCCTCTTGCAGGTACGAATTTTTAAGGGAACAATTTTGGGAAAACACCGCTTTTAAAACACTAATGTATACTTTTGATATCCGGAAGAATTGTTTTCTTTCCCTCAGCCAAATCCTATGAAATGCCACACAAAAGACCTTGGCTTGGCAGGGGGTCTAAGTGATGGGGATCAGCTACTCATTACCTTCACTGCCACAGAACCTAAAGGCTCATTCTGCAGCCCCTCGTGGCAGGGCTCGTGGAGAAGGCTGCCTTTTGAGCCACCTTCTGAATACTGACGACTTAATCGTAGCTTTTTCATGGCTACATCCCCAGTGTAAACAACCACCATTACTGACCGCACGCTTTACAGATAATCCATGTTTCTGGCGGTATTATCCTCGCAGCGCATCTCCCCGCTTACGTGAGCCCATTTGCACCTGGTCAATATAAAGATTATATTACTGCTTTTATGTAGATTCATGTGTCGGTTCTAGAAAGAGTTTCTCTGTGCTCTTAGGTTCTGTAAACACAAGCAAATTATAGAGAGGTACATGAGTGACAGGACCAGTTTCCTTTGTTTGTTTGCAGTTTTATATTCCTTTAGGGTGACTAGGTCAGCAGGACCCTTCTGGAAGGAGAGGAAGATTGCTCTTGTCCTTGGGGAAGAGCTGGGGATGCTCAGGGACAGAGACTCCTAGAGAGTGCAAGGCACGGCAGCAGAAACAGCGAGAGCTGTAACACAATGGGTGGAGTCCATAGCTCCAGCGGGGACACTGCCAAGGAGAGAAGTGAGCAGATACGCTCTCCTCAGAGGTTATAGAAATGCCGTTGAGAAGGACCAAAAAGGACCTAACGGTTTCCAGCAACACAAGAACCCATAAGTTGTTAGAAATGAATTTTGGAAGGGAGAGAGTAGTCCTTTTAATTCCTATTTCAGGCTCTCCACTTGAATTTTCTCTATTTAAAAATATACATCTGAAGTTTATGTCCTAAAAAATCCAGCTTTTGGAATTTAAAACTCCCTGTCAGGAAAAAGTGTAGACAGATCCATCCCAAGTGTTAGCCAACTAAAAATCTCTTAGGATGTTTCTTGTATGAGTAGTTAAAATGCCTACAGGTGAGCCAGACCTGAAGAAGAGCTTGTACACCTGAAAGCACGTGGTTTGTCCCCCAAGGATATAGTTTAGACTGCTGAGAGATATTATGTGTGAGTCACAAACCTTGCTTTCTTTCTGTCCTTCCGTTTTATTGGCCACAGCAGTAGCATCTCCAGGGAAGAGCTGATCCTGATTGTTACATAGACAGACTACTAATACTGAGACAGTTCAATTTTAAAATTCAGAAAATGGCTTAAAAAGGAAAAACTGCATTTGTTTTGGAATTCATAAAGCTAGAAGCGATTTGGGAAATCTGAAACAGGTCGTGGTTCACTTTTCAATGATTTCAAAATTTAAAAATATTGAAAAGAAAGGGTTTGTCAGACTTGTTTTCAAAATTGCAAAAACCATTTTAAAAGTTCTGCAATAATTGGGAATATATATATATTTACTGGATGGCAAGGACATCTCTGGAATTAGGAACACTCATTCACAGACTACTTTTGGAACATCTGATTTTATGTTATTTTGTGCCTACAGTTTCCCATTACCCTCCATCCAGTTACCACCTTTGTGTTTAGCTGTAAATGCATAACCAGCATCAATATTTCATTGATTACTTTCGGCACAACTTTTATGGGCTCCATGGTTTAAGTGTTTGGGAAATAAAAGGTAAATTAATAGATGGAAGCTTTCAACAGTTATGCCAGGACAATCTGCTGGACAAGCAGTTTAGAAAGCTCTGATAGCACAGCAGCACTGAGTGGAGAGACACATTTAAATAATTGCATAATGCGAGACATGCTACAGAAAGCAAAGCTTGATAAAAGGGTATGCACCACAAAAACACCCTAATGGTGTCTTCCCACAAGCATAACGCAAGGACAGACGCAGTCCTTAGGAGAACACATGTATAGTTCATAGTTTTAGAGTGTGACTTGAAATTAATCCTCGGTATGTTCTTTAAGTTAAACATAGCTATGGTCAAATTACATTGTGAGAAGATTCCTTTAAATATCAACATATGTCAGTTTGTACTGCTGGTTAAAGATGGCTGGAGACTGAGGGGACTCAGGATATGGAGACAAAATTCCCAGCCCTGCAGAGAGCTGCTGTCACCTCAGGGTACTCATGCAATCTTACGTTTCCTTGGTTTCCAATTATAAAATATAATACTTTTCTCTACCTTGTCCACCTTACCTATTTATATTGTAAGTATCGTCACATAACGTTTGTCTTCTACTGTAAAACAGCCTTGTACAATTAGGCCTTTATCTTCATTAAGGAAATACTAAATGTAAACAACAACACTAGAAATAACAATGCCAATGGTGACATGATATGCATTACTGTCACTGGGGACGGAGGATCTCAGCATCACTGGTGTACCTCTGCTGGCACTGAGAAGACCTTTACTCCTGATGTAATGTCCAGCTGAATACAGTCAAACTGTAATTAAGCTCAGGCTTAATTACGACTCATGAGTAAAGGCAGGAGAGTCTACTCAATGGAAGAGTTACACAATTATTTTTTTCCCCCTGAGTTGCCCACCCAATGCATTTCTCATTCATCATTTTGAAATTTAGTTTACTTATATTTAAATGGACAGATAAGTAGATAGATAAAGTCATAGATAGAATAAATATACATATGTAAGTGTTAGAAATACAATTAATTAAAGTTTTAGTAAGAATTGGGGTGCTAGTTGGAGGTTATAGAAGTTATGTCTGATCTCCTCCCATGTATCAAATAACATATCAAAAGTAATCAAAGTTCAGTATGGGAGAAAAGTTCAGTATGTGGCATGAAAAAAATTGGAGGAAAAAGGTACGCTTTTTGGTAAAGCTGTTTGCTGCCTCTAACATCTAAATTGCTCCCTCCGTCAGTCTCGGGGCACGTTCTGTACCTTTACCTTTGAGTGAACTCCAACAAAGACCCGCGCTGTGAATCTTTACATGGGAGAAACCGGAATTTATGTAATCGTGGTTTCATTTTTGCTGTTTAGACAACCTGCCTCCTGTGTTCCAGGCCCCCTCCAGCCAGCTGCTGACATTTATTGGTGAGAATTTTGTTTACCAGTTAATAGCAGCGGATCCGGAAGGGTCAGCGGTGCTATTCATCTTAGAGGCTGGGCCACAGGATGCCAGGCTCTCTCCCGCCGGCCTTCTCATCTGGAAAGTTGATTCAGAAGAAACGCAGACCTTTGAATTCACCGTGTCGGATGAATGCAACGCACAGAGCAGATACTCTATTGAGGTAAGGAAACGAACACTTTAAGGGAAAAACAAAACAAACCTGTTTATCATGTCAGTGCTTTGGTGCAATTGTCATTATAGCTAATAATTTGTTACTGTCCTGAAAACTAAGACTTCAGCTATTTCCTCATAACTGTATATTATCCAGCACAGCAATAATGATCAATTAATGGAATAAATATCTCTGAGAACATAGAAACTATATATACAAGGAACCAGAAAGAGTGCTATTGATTGCTGTTTGAAAGAACACTCTTGCAGAGCCTTTTAATGGTTCATTAATCTGCTTTAAAATTCACACTCTGCATTTGGATTGCAGAAAAAAGCATATAACATAAAAGAACAAGTTTTAGCTATAAAAGGGAGATTATAACTCATTCTCAATGATATTTTTAGAGGGTGTCTTGCTCTTATGTCGTTACTCCATGCTTTAAGTTTCTTGGCAGAGCTCGTGCATTGCTTTGTCTTTATTGTATAGCTTAACATTAATCCTGTGGTAGGATGAGCTAATAAAGTGGGACGCAGACTCTTGACATAAGAACAGTTTTGCGAAGAAAAGATTTTTTTCCTAAAGATTCCAATTTTTACTCACTCAAACCACTGTCATCAAAAATACCAACCTGCTGAACCCACACAGAAAAGGAGAAACTGGAGTCTAGATAACGGTTTTAAACGGAAACATTTCAAACCAGACCTGTGTTTAACCAGGTGAGATAATGCAGAGGTTTGAAATGCTGTTCTTGTGCATACGCAAAATAAAACTACGGACCTCTCTTCCCTGAAGGCCAGCTAAGGAATTCCACAATATGTTCCTGCCTGGCAGCCATTTGTAATGTGAAACAGTAAGGAGGGCAGGCAGGCAAAGAGAAAAGATTTGTCGTTTCTTCTTTGAAGAATAAGGAACAAATTCTGCCCTCAGATGCTACATAAAAACTGCTGTTATAGCAAATAGGATTTTTTTTTCTTATGAGAAGTTAGAATGTGCCCCTAAATGATGAAAAAAAGAAAAAGCCCTTTAAAGTCAAGCTTTCAGTCAAATAAATAAGTGTGCTGAGTATGAGACCATCTATCTAGACAGAGGAAATTGGTTAGAAATAAGTTTTCATAATAGTAGCTAAGATGTTTGCACTGCAAATCTGTCCCTTCCTAAAGGGTAACGATATACCTCTCAGCTGTGATTAATTGGAGGAGTCTTACCACACCTCCCTGTTGCCTTCCTCAGGTTGGAGTGAAGCCCTGCAGCTGCCTCAATGGTGGAACGTGTGTTACCAATATTAAATTCCCTCCAGGCCTTGGTGAATACCTGTGCTTGTGTCCAAATGGATTTGATGGAGAATTTTGCCAGGAAGATATTAACGACTGCAAATCAAACCCCTGCGGCAGCGGAACATGCGTGGACAGTGTGGATGGCTACTTTTGTAAATGTCCCCCTGGTTTGGGAGGTAACACCTCACTGTTTCCGTCTCTGATTTAACGAGAGGTATATTGTGCTACAGCATTTTTTGAGTCCAGAGTGATCACAAGCATCTGCCAAATGGACTACATAAGCCTCCTCTTCCGCTCCCATGGCTTAGCTTTACACAGATAGAAAATGTGCAAAACCAGCTAATTATCCACGCTCAAGGAAGGGAAAATGACCAAAACCTCTGTGATCCTGAAATGATCACTCAAGGAGGCTGTGAACCTCCCTGATCTCAGTTTCCACCTGCTTATTTCTCATGGATTTTCCATCCGTGAGATGAGCTAGGAGAAGTCTTAGTGGAAGAGAGAAAAGGCAAAGATCCAGGACCCTTTTGCACTCCACAGGATTTTACTAAATTAAGGCAATGAAAGAAGTGAGAAGGGATGATTTTTCTAGGTCTAGGAAGGAGAAGTAGAAATGGAAAACATGCAAAAATAAATTGTCCTTTAGTCCCACTTGAAGCTTCATTAAATTTAAGCATTAGAAACCCACAAACCCATTAGGTTGTCAGACGTGCTGATGGAACAAATCTAACCTTTTAAACAGTTCAGGGCAGGCCACAATATGATTTTAAGAGATGCAGGGAAGAGGGATGATCGCTGCACCAAAAAAGGTTCTTTCAGAAAGGCAGAATGAAAAGCATGAAGAGGAGGAGTTGGAGAATGAAATGCAGCGTGGCCAGAGAGGTAGATGCAAGATATACAGTGCAAAGAGGAAAACCTGAAATGTGAGGAGAAAGAGAGGCATTTAATAGATAACTCAAATGAGAACAGAACATGTTGGTACCGATCATGCAAGTTACAGTCAATGTCACTGCATTCAGAATGTCTGTGAATGATCCACACATGGGAAAAAGCACTTGTGGCAGCATGTGGACAACAACCCCCCTGTGCTCTGCAAGCTGGAACCTGCAGAGCCAGCCTCTCTGCTGCTTTAAGCTTCTGGAGTTTGGCTGAGCTGAGTCACTGTTGGGTCTCTCAGAGTGCCTACAACCTCCTCCAAGCTGGGACCCACGCTCCAGCTGTGCGTAACACCGCTCGCTTCCAACACAACAGAGTTTCACACTGGCCTAAACACGCCTTCTCCTGGAGCTTCATGGAAGTCGGGGTCTTTTCATTTGCAGTTCAGGTCTTCAGGAGGTACAAGGCAAATCTGAACATACAGGACTTGAACAGGATTTCTGAACCTGGGTCTTGCTTAGCTTTGCAGACAAAGGGCCAGGGGAAATAATAGTCATGGGAAAGTAAAGACATTGCGTTGCTACCCATTCTTGTCAAATTAGTCTTCTGCAATGAAAGGTGCTAACTGAAACTGTTAGAACATCGCTTGGATCAGAACTGTTTCAAAAGCAGAGTAAAAAAAAAAATACCTTAATCTGATCTCAGATTTAAGTCCTTGAACCTATCAAAAACGTTACTCTGTTTACATATGAAAGCATAAATGAATTCACGAGAACCATAATATTGGCTGCTGTGCAGTGTTATAGGTTTGAAAAACCCAGTAGAAGTAATGTCAAATGCACATAATTATTACTGCTTATGGTGTGTATATATAGAAGAAACTTAATTATGAACAAAAGCAATGAACAGATTTTACTCAATGGGTGCATACAGACAACAAGGTACCGTTTCTGCCTTTCAGCAGTTCATGAAACTTTCTTTGTTTTGGTCATGTGGGACTGCAAGTTCAGATTTCATTAACTATGAAATTCCAGCAGAAATGAAAAATAAAAACCAGTCAGAAGTAGAAGGTCAGAAAAATGGCCAAAAAGATGTATGACACCTAGACACTATTGACTCCAGATAATGCTATCAAATAGCCAAAGCCTGCTGCTATCCAAAGTCTTTGTGCCACCAAAGACTATACAGATGCAATAACACACAAGCGTAAGAATGGAGACTAAAGATAGAAAATGGAAGTTTGATTAACACATAAAAATCCCCCAATCAAACAAACATAGGTAGAATGTCTTGAATCCCCCTGGAAATAACATTCTTATGAGCATAGAGAAATTTGGGATGCTTTTTGGCTGCATTCAGTTAAATACTTGGAAATATGCAATGAGAAGAATTCTTAATTTCCTGTAAGGAGGTGGATTAAATGGACAAAAAGCAATATAATTCCATGAGTTAATGACTTCAGTGGCTCTGCTCCTGTTGTTTGATCATTTCATGCTGCTGCCCTTTTCGCTTTATGCAGTGTTGCACATAGATGGGGTGAAATCAAGCTCTATTATTCCCCATAAAACAGTCTGCCATAATTACAATGCATTGTTTTCAAATTCACATGGAGCATATTCTGAAATGTAGTCCTCATTCTTACACAAACAGTAAAGAATTAAGTATCCAACACTTCAACACAACACATTTGAAAGCAACATACAGCTGACTCTAGAGACAAGGGCACAGGACACCTTGGTGGCCAGAGAAACACAGTTTTCCCGAAACCTTAATTCTTGCCAAGTTAAATAAACGCCCATTGGTTTTGCTGTTTTTCCATCACCAAAAATGCTAAAACACAAGCCACAACAGAAAAAAAAAAAAAAAAAAAAAAGAAGATATGATTGAGTGAAACAGGAATATATCTCAAAGTTTTAATAGCAGGTGAAAAATTATAAGCAAGTGGAGCTGAAAGCCAGCTGGGAAGTAGATGATTTTACTTCAGGGCAGGTTCTGTGACAACAATAAAAGCTCATCCATGATGCTGTGTTTATGTCTCGATTCCCCAGAAAACCATCAATAATCTAATGAGAAAGCAAAGCTATGCTGCTCAAGTGACAGCACCACTTCACCGTCAAATCTTTACAAATGATAGCGAACAGGTAGTAGAAACAAAAAGTTAACTCTTTTGAGAGCTTCCCAAACAGCATTGCAGGAGAAGCAGCAGCCGCAGAGGGAAGACGGTGTGTTGCTAATTCAAGCAATTCGAGTGCATCCGTGTATCTCAGGCAATGCAAGGGTATAGTGTAGGAGTGGGGACAAGCAGGGAGAGAAGCCATTGGAGAATCTGAGAGAAGGATGACTCCAGAATTATTGCTGCTTTAAATTTCTGCAGAGGCTTATACACATTTATCTCATCAAGTGTTCAAAGCTCATTCGTTTTTCTTTGACATTGTTAACAAGATAACAAGTATTCCTGTTGTTTCTTCTTTTGGGCACTGAAAGCAAGAACATCACCCGCATGAGAACAGAGCTCAGCCTTGATAACCGCATCTCAGTCACAAAACCGTTCTTTCTTTCCATGTGGGAAACAGGAGACCTGGTCACCAGGGACATGGACAAGGCTGAGGAACACAACAACTTTTTTGCCTCAGTCTTCACTGGCAAGTGCTCTAGCCACACCGCCCAAGTCGCAGAGGGAGACTGGGACTAGGAGAATGAGGTACTGCCCACTGTAGGACAAGATCAGGTTAAAGACCATCTGAGGAAACGGAAGGCACACAGGTCCATGGGACCTGATGAGATTCATCCACGGGTCCTGAGGGAACTGGCAGATGAAGTTGCCAGGCCACTATCCATCTCATTTGAGAAGTCGTGGCAGTCGAGTGAAGTTCCCGCTGACTGGAAAAGGGGAAATATAACCCCCATTGTTAAAAAGGGAAAAAAAGGAAGACCCGAGGAACAACAGGCTAGTCTTTCTCACCTCTGTGCCCAGCAAGATCATGGAGCAGAACCTCCTGGAAACTCTGCTAAAGCACATGGAAAATAAAGATATGATTGGTGCCAGACAATATGGCTTCACTAAGGTCAAATCATGCCTGACAAATTTGGTGGCCTTCTACGATGTGGTTACAGCATTGGTGGATAAGGAAAGAGCAACTGACGTCATCTACCTGGACTTGTGCAAGGCATTTGACACTGCCCCACACAATATCCAGGTCTCTAAATTGGAGAGGCATGGATTTGACCAATGGACCACTTGGTGGATAAGGAATTGGCTGGATGGTTGCACTCAAATTGTTGCAGTCAATAGCTTGATGTCCAAGTGGCAAGCAGTGACAAGTGGCATTCCTCAGTGGTCGGTATTGGAACCGGTGCTGTTCAATATCTTGGTTGGTGACATGGACAGTGGGATTGAGTGCAACCTCAGCAAGTTTGCTGATGACACGAAGCTGTGTGGAGCAGCTGAGATGCTGGAGGGAAGGGATGCCATCCAGAGAGACATTGACAGGTTTGAGATGTGGGCCTGTGCAAACCTCATGAAGTTCAACAAGGCCAAGTGCAAGGTCCTGCACATAGATTGGTGTAATCCCAAGAACAAATACAGGCTGGGCAGAGAATGGATTGAGAGCAGCCCTGAGGAGAGAGACCTGGGGGCATTGGTTAATGAGAAGCTCGACATGAGCCAGCAATGTGCGCTCACAGCACAGAAAGCCAACCGCATCCTGGGCTGCACCGAAAGCAGCATGGCCAGCAGGTCAAGGGAGGTGATTCTGCCCCTCTACTCTGATCTGGTGAGACCTCACCTAGAGTACTGCATCCAGCTCTGGAGCCCTTAACATAAGAAGGACATGGACCTGTTGGAGTGGGTCCAGAGGAGGGCCACGAAGATGATCAGAGGGCTGGAGCACCTCTGCTATGAAGACAGGCTGAGAGAGTTGGGGTTGTTCAGCCTGGAGGAAAGAAGGCTTCAGGGAGACCTTATAGCTGCTTTCCAGTACTTAAAGGGGGCCTACAGGAGAGCTGGAGAGGGGCTCTTAATCAGGGAGTGTAGTGATAGGACGAGGGGTAACAGTTTTAAACTGAAAGAGTGTAGATTTAGATTAGATATTAGGAAGAAATTCTTCCTAATATCTTCACCTCTCACCACTCTGAGGGTGGTGAGAAACTGGCACAGGCTGCCCAGAGAAGCTGTGGATGCCCCATCCCTGGAAGTGTTCGAGGCCAGGTGGGACTTTGAGCAACCTGGTCTTGTGGAAGGTGTCCCTGCCCACAGCAGGGGGGATTGAACTACATGATCTTTAAGGTCCCTTCCATCCCAAACCATTCTATGATTCTATGATTTTATGTACCATTGATTAATATAAAATTATCACAGGGGAAGATGGAATTATAATTTGATTTCACTCTTCAGGAAACTGAAAAAACACCCCAATATTTTTTCATGGTGTATTATAACCACAGAGTCCCTAAATGAGATTACCTGTTCCTGTAGAAGCAACTTAATGTGAACACAGTCAAAAAGTTCTCTGCATCTGTAGGTGGTCAGCTACTCTTGAGGCATAAAAAGACTTTATCTTCTCAGCCAATTTCCCATGCAGGGATGGCAAAACAGATATTTCGACCTTGCAACCTGAAGATCTTTTATTCCTATTATTTTTATTTGTGCTGTAGCAGTGCCAAGAGAATTGAGACTCCCTCGTGTTGCAGTGCACTGGAGGTCGTGCAAACAGAATAATTGACACTTCTTCTTGCAGATAGTTTTCTGTCCATTTCTGCTGCTTCTTTAGCAACCTTCAGCCAAGTTTCAGACTTTGCAAACATTTTTCCTCAGACTCAGCTGGGTTATCATTATGCCCAAATTGACCAAATACTGTTTAAAATCAAATTTCTCTGAGTGAAACGCAGTGCTTGCATAGTTCCACCTTTATGTTACAGAAATAAGTCAAACGACTGAATTTTAAAATGTAGCTTATTACTTATGGTGTGCCTTTGCTTTTTGTAATTCTCTCATCTTTGAGATTTTAAAGCCAGCCCTTTGCAGTAAAAATAGAGTACGTAGGAGGGAGGAGAGGGGACAGGGGGAGAAGTGCTGTTGTTACTGAAACTGGGAACTTCATTCCTACTTTCATTGTCTATGGTATCATGTTTAGTCTTTACATGATACTGAGAGAAAGAAAATAATTACAAATCTAATCAGAGGGTAACTCATTCAATATTTTCCAAAATATGGTGTTTAATAATTTCCCAACACATCACCAGAAGGCAATATCAGAGAAAAGCAGCCTGATGCTACGAACGTGCTAATTAAACTATACAATAGAAATAGTAATCCAAAATGTAACAAGGGAGGAAAAAACATGAGATAAGCCCTGCGATACTATGTCATGTCCAACTTAAGTGAAAGAATCAAGAAGCATGCCAAACCAGAACAACTTAGCTTGAGATGGCACCAGAAAAGGGACATGGCTTTTGCACTGATGTTCTTTTCTTCCCACAAGACAAAGCAGGCACGGAAGGTGATGTCACTAGCTTTTTTAGGCAGCTCAATCAACGGAGGCTTCAATCTGAGAGTTTTACATGGAGATGCTATTTTAACTTGAAAGAAGTAGTGGAATCTATCTGAAATGTTGACGCAATGAGAGATTGTGTTGTAGAAGATGAATAATAATGTTCTGTTTTTATCATCCTGTAATTCATAAAATCACAGAATCATAGAATTGTTTAGGTTGGAAAAGACCTTTAAGATCACTGGGTCCAATATTAACCTAGCACTGCCAAGTCCACCACTCAACCATGTCCCTAATTCATTCCACTGTGACAAATTTCTTTTTTGAAGAAAAAAATATTCTTTTACCCGTACATCTTCTTCATAATAAAGCAGAATATCTGATATGGAATGAGCCTTTCTGCACCTTGTGGTATGTCTTGAAGCAGGTACCTGGACCCTCCAGAAGGTGTCCTGATCTCCTTGGGTATTCCTACAAGGGATAAAGAGCATGCCTTAATAGAAGTGATACGGGCTAGTTTACGACCTGCTATCAGGACTGCATATTCTGGTAACCAGCAATAGCCAAGCAAGTTTTCTCAAGTGCACAGAGACAGCAGCACGCATACCTGAAGCCTGAGGGAGTTTTTAACAACATTATACGTGATTACTCTGCATCATTTGCTGTTCAGATAGTAATTTTAACTTTTGGGTCACCTTCCCCTATAGGTATCCATTAAATCATCCAGAGTTGTGAATTTGAATACCAATTACGTCAAGGGATTTTTAAAACCTTATTTCCCAAATCAGCAATAGTCAAGACACATTGTTTTGGGTTCAGATCCTATAGTAGCTTATCTTCTGTACACCAGCACTGTGGCTCAGAGACATTTTCAGAAGGTTTATTCAAATTTTAATTTTAAATAGAAAAAAATGTTTTTTTTAAAAAAAAGTCTGATCATTTGGTAAGGATCAGCCAGAGTCTATCAGGCTGGTTCACACTAAGCTATTAGTTATGTGAGGTTCACATAGAAATGAAAAACACAATAGGTCAGTACACAGCTCTTCATATCCAAAAGCCAAAATGGTGACATTCATTGGCTTCTTCATATATGACAAAGATCTCACATAGACAAGACACCAAAAGCAGCAACAAAGATGTGAAATGCAGGGGAAATCATTTATTTGACATGCACGGCTTTCTACGAGCAGTAGTCTCAAGTTCAGCACTTCTGGTGCCGGTAACGACAGTAATAAACAGTGTGATAAAAGCAAGTTTAAGTGAGACAGTGGGGAATTTGGCTCCAACGTGAGTGACATACCCTGTAATGAGTTTACAGCTGAGAAGTAAGCCTTAGTCTGCTTCAACACTTGAGCTGAGGAATAAACAGGGAATCTTTTCTGATTATTAACCTCCCCTTTGTTTTGCCACAGGGCTTACTTGTCAGGAAGACAGGAATGAATGTGAAGAGGGTCTTTGTTTTCCTGGAGTGTCTTGTGTGAATACCTTTGGATCATATGCATGTGGAATTTGCCCCAGTGGGATGGAGGGAAATGGTAAAACTTGCAAATGTAAGTGTTTTGCATGATTTATTTTAATAGATGGGGAAAAAAATGGGTTCAATTCTACTACTATTATCCTTAATTGAGTACCTTGCCACTTGCTTCAAGTACGGACCTTTAAATATACAAAGCAGACTATTGTCATGTTATATTAATATGGATAATTGCAAATTGGTCTCTGTTTGCTGTTTTTCACTGCAGTTCAGTTTCATTTTGATTAGAACAAACACCATAGCATACGAAAAAGTATTTTCCAGATGCCAGCTAGAAAATTTGCCAAGGTTCTCCATGATTTCATTCCTAAATATACCATCCACTAACACGTACTTGGGGAGCACCCCTGGGTCTACTTTTGTTTTGGGCGAGTGCTGTGTAAGCAGGATATAGGGTAAGAGGAAGAAGGTCCACGTGCAAATCCTTCACATCTGTTTGCAAGGTGGGCTTTCATCAGAGGATGCAGCCCACAGCTGCTGAGCTAATGCTTGGGGTAGAGTCATGCCCGAGGTCCCAACTAGTGAAGGAAATGGCTAGGAACAATTTTACACCTGCTCAGTATTTGCTTCTGGGGCAAGAGATTCTTTAGTAGGGAGACTACACCGACTTTGTACTCTGCTGAGACCTTCCCAGTGCACGGCATGCGACCAACCCACACGCTGCTTGCATCAGTCATATACACACGAATCTTCTCTAAAAATAACATTAGGTTGGCCAGAAGGAGAGAAATCAACACTTGAAGCGCTTCACATTTGTTTGTTGGTGTTTCTAAAGAAATCCGAGAAGGAAAAGATACAGATATTAGCTGTGCAGATATTAACTGTTCCTCATATTGACTACCAAAAAAACCCAACATCTGACGTAGAAAGACTCAGTTGTAACTGCAGGATCCTGGCACCAGCAGGAGTGTCTTTGCCAGGTTTACCAAATATCACTTCAATCATATTGCCAAATGTCTGTACAGGATGGGTGTTTTTTTTGCTGTATTATTTGGCCACATTGGTTATTTCAAAGTGATTTTGCATCTGTTTCACTAATGCCTATTTTTTGTAGCTAATTTGGCCAATGAAGGAAGGATATACAAAATAATTGCTTTTTTTTTAAATAGATCAGAAAAGTATTTTTTTCCTTTGTATTTTTTTAATGACAGAAATTTTTCTCTATTTCTGAAATGCACATTTATTAGAAGGAATAAACCTGAGGGCTTCCTTGTCCACCCAAAACAGGATAGAAATCATTCTGTGTGATTCTGATACACAGACTTAACATACCCACTCATACTTCCCTTGCTGAAGCAAATATAAAGCCTTCTGGGAGGAAGGAGAAAACTGAAGTAACTTTATAGCTATTAGACTGGGCTATAGCGCATTGCATTATTTAATATATAACAAAAGTCTTAGGCTTTATTAGGAGGAGAGAATATTTGAGACCTAGGGCAGGGTTGTTTAGCTCACAACATATATCCACGTAGGCTTCACAATCTCTAATTCATTCAAGAAATTATCTTTAAAATTAGGCAGAAATCAATATTTTTTAGAGTCTCCACTCAACAATTTTCCTCTTTCCATCCACGTATACTCTGTACAGGTATTTTGACACGTCCAAAGTTTGCAGCTGAACTACCCGAAGCCAACAAACACACAGAGCATAGTTTCAGAAAGAAGCTTCCAAGGAGAGGCAGGAATCGGGCAGAGCACAGGTCCCCGGTGTAGCGTAGCATCTTCATCCAAGCAGCAACGCTGTCTAATACACTGGGACCTGTGGCCTTCTCGCTGCCCTTAGCTCAATAAAAGATCACTGTGCATATTAAGTATGTCTCTCAGATAAGCAAAGTTCAGTGATTTTGGGCACAGTAATTTTTCCTATGTTTGTGTTGAAGCTTTGCTGCATGTCAGCAGCTGACTCACCCGATTTGCCTTTATTTGCTTGATGGTTGGCTTCCAGAATAAACTTATGTCAGGTTATCTGATTTGCTGTTACTGTTGCTTTTTATCATCAATCACAGCTAAGCTCTAACACCTTGTTTCCTTGTCTCCCTGCTTTCTTTTCACAGCCGCGTTTGCTGCTGACATTACAAAAGCTCTAAGCGTTGAAAAAGGCAATGGCAAAGGTGATTTGAACGTGACCGAGGTTAAGCAGCAACTTCAAGCCTTAGAGGCAAAGGATTCTCCTGTAATTAAGAATTTTAGCCTAAGTGATAGACACGGTAGGTATACAAGGATGTGAAACCATCTTCAGTTGCTGCAGTTTACATATTCAGAAATCCTAACAGTAAACAAAAACTAGCAGTTTGTAATACATCATAAAAAGTTAAAAATCAACCACCACCCCCCTCAACACATCAGACTGGATTGCTGCTAAATAATTTCACATGGGAAGAGAGCCATTGCAGCAACAGCAATCAGAGTGGTCAGGCTTAACCAGAAATCGCATCTCTTCCAAGGTAGAACAGAATCTCTCCAAATCTTAGTGATCAATGGAAAGTGAGATGATAAGAATGACAGCTCATGCCAACTTGCCATCGCCAAGTGACGCTGACGTTTTGTTTCAGCGTTTGACAGGCAGTCACTGAATTCGGACTGAGTTTTGAGCGTGAGCGAAGATCGCCTCTTGAAGTACGAACTTGACTGTGGCAGCCGCTTTCCGCCGGCGCGGAACACTGCAGCACTCTCTAACAGGGCTGCGCACCGGCGTGCTGCTTCACTCGGCCCAGTTCTAAAGGGTATTGCATTTTTAGTTGATTTTCTAGTGCAAGCAGGGAGCAGAAGAATTGAGACTGGACATGTCTGTTGTGGAGGGGCATATGTAAAAGAAAAGATTTTTTTTTTTTCTCGCTTTCTTTCCTATATCTGTACCAGACCAGCCAACAGCCAACCAGAACGCGCCTTTTACAGGTGACCACCATAATGCTGTAGGCAAGGGGCAAGAATAACGCTGAGAATACTCAAGAATCATGATGGAGACCTCACTGGAGGCAGTTAAAAAAGATCTACAACCGTCATTAAGATTTTATTCATCATCTGTTCTCTGTCTTGACACTGTTAAATACTTCACAGGCGGTTCATATACACTGGCTATTCAGTGACATCATAATTGATAAAATGTTATATACTACCAGAGTGTTAAATTTTGCACGTAGTTCTAAGATAATTAAAGTAGTCTCCTGTCATATAAGGTTTGGCACATTAAGGATGATTTCTAGATCAGAAACATTTGACAATGTATTTTTAAAGGTAGGGTATATGTGCTGTAAGGTTTGATGATTACCTTCCAATTATAAAAGACAAAAGGATGTCAAATAATAGAGTTTCTTACTCAGTTAATCTTTCACTTACGCTGAAAATTACAGTTTCTATATTATCCATGATAAATGCCAAACAACTTTGAGTAATAAGCTTGAAAACATGTAATTAGAGGACTAATAAATCTTGCTTTAATGAGAAACAGCTGTTCTGTTACACTGTGCCTACAGGACATTCTCATGTTTGGCTCAAGCTTTGGGAACATTCTGCATTAATTATATTTTAAAGGAATAAAAGCAGTTATAAAGCTTTAGTCGGGCTCAGGCAGTCACCGCTTAATTTTACATATGCATTTGGTTTGAGAAATTATAAATAAACATGCTGGAAATCCCTTCTTTTTTAGGCCACGCCACACCGCTGTCACACATCACTACCTGTGCCAACAGGCCGTGTTTTCCCGGAGTGTTATGTTTTGATCGGAAACCCCCTTACATTGGATATGTCTGCGGCCGATGTCCAGCAGGGTTTTTTGGAAATGGTCGGATCTGTACCAAAGTCCCCAGACCAGGTACTTTCTCATTTTTAGAATTTTTAAAGGGTTTTGCATAAAAAAGTTGTAAGAAAATATGAACTAATGCATCATTGCAATACAATGTACTTTATAATCAAACACTGACGGCTTTTTTCTTTCGCTCTTACCTGATGAGCAGCTACCAGGGCTTATTTCAGGAATACCTGGCTCTGTGAGTCGAAATTCAATAGATTAACCACCTCGTTTGCCACTAGGGAGAATTCTTCACAGCAGGACTTAGTAGGTGGTATGAATCACCACATCTGTATTTCTGCCACTGCACTGGCATAGGATTTCAAAACATGTTTCCTCCTCCGTCAGATCCGAATATGACACATGCCAGTATCACTCCGCTTTCCGTCTTTCCTAATTCTTTTGCTGCAAGGCAACTGTTCTCCAAGGTGACCTGTGAAGATGATAATAGACAAAGTGTCATGTAAGAACAACTACACCAACAACTAAACGCAACAGATAATTAAAGCATTTCAATAGTATCGTTCGTGCCCTGAGCAATAATCTACCTTAGGGAACTCTGAAGCTCAGCTGGTCCCATTAATCTCTGAAGACTGATCATTAGAATAGGTCTTCTGCTGTGATAAAAGACAAGTTGGGTCCCGACCTGAGGCAGAAAGTGGCAATGGCATAGCAACCACTCATCAGTCATCCGACCCCACTTTCTCAATGAAATTCTCATAATTCAATGTATGGTTCTCTAGGGACAGTCTGGATGGTTGTCCCCTTTTCACTGCACAGAGTGATTTGCCAAGAGAACTCATGTTTATTCCTTAATAATAGCAGTTACTAGGTTAGATTCCCTGGTTTTCTTATAAATCTTTTTCTTAAGTACTCAAGACAGAGTGGCTTGAAACTTGTCAAATTGTTCCCCAACCTCCTACACATGACAAACCCACCTTCACTCCCCATTCTGCATCCAAATCAATGACTGCTACCTTAATGTTGTATTTTAACGCACGCTATCAAAGTGCAAGCGATTTTACTGCTTAGTGTAGGGATCATCCAATTTCTTTGAACTATAAATTGATTTTAGCCCATTCGCTGAATCTAAAGGTCACAAAAATAAACCCAACATTTTTTCTTTTTCCAGCAATGAGTATGTACAGTGTATTACTTAGTTTGTCAGAGTCACTAAGTCCGCTATTGACTCCTCTATAACTTCATGAAGCTGTAAGAGCAGTTGAGCAAAAAAAAAATAAATCATTGTGCATATAAATAAACTAACATTTCTGTTATTGCCTAAAGCTGCATCTTGTCATTAATGGGATAATGGGATACACATAGTACACCCCAAAGGTCATTTAAATGCTCTGGAGTAGAACATATAGTCTACAGCTGTAGATATTGGTACAGTAAATCAGACACACTTACATTGTGCTTATATAAATAATAACCAATAAATTTGTCTATGTTCTGAAACGGGAAGTGTAGAGAGTAGTTGCCATTTACTTTGATTCATACCTGTCACACACAACTCCAGGCAAGACTGAAGAAATATCCCAAGTATCAGGATCTGAAACTAATACACGCTTCTTTCAAAAGCAAGTTGTACATCAGAGGCTGGGGGGTTGTTTTTCTTTTTCCTCTCAAATACACGAATTGAGTCGGGGTCCTCATGCTGCAAATGTGGCCATGCAACCAGCTCCAGAACTTTGGGGAGGGGATGAAAAGAAGTTTTTTATGCCTTCAGAGCCTTATATTCACTCATGTGAATTATATCACAATATAAACGATGAGAATCTTGTGCCTCAAGGTTAAACGAGAGTAGTCATTTGTTTTAATATTTAGAAATGAAAGCGATTGCTGCAGCTGTACGAGTGTTCTAATTTATGACAAAAATGATCAGTTTAACTTTCTTTCCCGTGCGCTTTGCTAGTTCAAGCAGAAGTATTGTATAGTGTTGATGATTAAAAGATACCATACAAAAAAAGAATGATCTTTCAATTAAATTTATGTACAGTTGTGGATTACGATTATTGCGAAATCCTCTCTGTTAGAATAATAGCTTCTCTCCCGTGTAACTTATGGTATCAATCTTCAAATGGAACAGAACAAATCCTCTTCAGCTTAATACGGTGCTTGTGAAGGTACTGAGATTATGTGCCACTTCTTTCCAACTCTAGTAATTTTAATCTCAAAATACTCTTGCTAATCCCTATTTTGTACTTTTATTGGCTGCTTTTGACATGAAGTTATACTCAATTGTTGTGATTTAAGGATTAAAGGATAAGTATTTTTTTCATACAGAAACAGCAAAAATTACCCAACTGCCTTTGTAAACCACTGAGGAGAAAAAATACGCCAGAAGAAAATTGTTTCCTAAGTCAGTGTTTGATGAGCTGCACCCAAAAGTCCTTCAATTTTGATTTATAATCAACAAAGTACCATTTCCTCAGCATTGATATGTGATAGGTATTAATCTTTTTATGTACTTGACTTACTGCAAACTGGGTAACTCCACAAATAAGTTTCGGAGCTATATTTACCTCCTCTTCCAACGATGCAGGGCCTCATTCCGTTCTCACTTACATGTTTTACCTGGTTTATATCAGTAGTTTGTACCGGCTTAAATCAACCAGACTTGGTTGCAATTGTTTTTGAAGTACATCAGATTAGTCTTAAGGAAAAACATCACCAGCAACAAAGTTGGTGTGGAGCTTCATATGTGTAAGGGGAAATTATTATTTTTAAAAATACATTCTCACATCAGAAAGAAAAACTTATTTCTTTCCCTTCAAAATCCATAAAGCAGGTAACCTACATTTTTTTTAAAAATTACTAGTAGGATCAAAAGTCCCTTAATTTTGCTGGCATTGAATAAAGAGGAAAGTCTAAGGAATTTAAATCTGCCACTGGGCACATTTCGCATTTGGATAAAATATCTGTTACCTTTTCGTTACAAGAGGCAGATCTCTTAAATCAAACCATGCCGTATCATTGGTCACATTCTTGGCACAAGGAAAATGAATATATCCTGATGGGGGATGCTGGTGATGTTACTGCATGTTGCAATATTAGTTCTCGTCAGACTCTACTGGTATTTCTCTGGACTGGTTTCATCACTCACAGTCACAGAGATACCCATCTGTTTGCACTTCCTTTAGCAGGTTAGAGAGGTTGGTGTCATCACAAAAGATTTATTTTTTTCCTATTAGTAAATCAGCATTTTTACTGGACAAAGCGGAGCCACATCCATCACCGATAAAAGATGGTTTGTTCAGAGCCAGCGCTTACTGCCTCTCCTGGTTTTGGGAGCCGAAGATCAAGGGAAAGGATTATTTTATGATCTCTGTAATCGAGTTCTGCTTCCCCATTCTGAACACCACTGCTAGCTCTCCTGCCGTAGCAGTTAATTTGCAGTATTGTGGATGTTTGGCACTTGATATACTTTTGTACGTGCCAGCTATTTGTTATGTTTATGTACCCTATACTTTACACTATTCCAGTATCTGCACTGTGCTTCTGAATTCACTTTGATTTTACATCAGAGAGACCTCTGTGACCCTCTCATTTGCACCACTGTCAGATCGACATCAAGGTGTGGATTTAAAACGAGAATAAAATGTTTTGAATTAAAGGAATGTGTGTGTTTAAATACACAGTGCTCATTCTAACAGCAGAGGAACATATCAATCTTAAATTTTACATTCTTAACTCTTAACTTTGCAATCGCTGCTGTCATTATTAGCGCTCATCATTGATCATTGTCCATAAAAAATAAATAACTCCAGTAAGAGCTTTGGTCACCAACCCAAGGTCTCACCTCTGGAGCTAACTGCAGGAGTAGGGACCTCTTACTGCCTGGAACAAGTCAAATGATTTTGCTTCAAGAGATGGCTGAAGAACATAATGGACTCCTTTCATCTCTTATCTAACAGAATTGATGAATTTACATTAAAAAGATCAAGGCCCAGATTCCAGTCTCTCTTACAGCACTGCAAATCATAAGCGATTCCATTAAATGAACAGCATTACCCTAATGGAGTGAGCCGAGCACTGTTCCTGGAAGACACATCTTAAAACCTGTTAAGGTAGGCACATCACACACAGAACTTTCAAATACGAAATCTCTTTGTACCAATAGGTGTAGATAAAACGCACACACTTTTCAGCATTCAGCGGGTGCTTTGTAACGAGTAATTAACCAGTCTTGACTTGGTTTATGCAATGAGTTACGAGGCTCACTGCAAGGCAGGAATATTTTGATGCTGCAATCCTTAGCGATGAGGTTGACATAGATCCTTGCAAAGAAAGCATAAAAGAAATACAGAATAAACAGCAAAAACTGCTCTGATTTGCCTCCGTGTGGTAATAGCCCTCAGCTATTCTTGTGGGCTCCAGAACCGGGAAGCATTGCATCTCAATGCCGAGGCTTCCAGCTCCAAGCCCTGACTCAGGCCATTGAAATTCTGTCCACAATTCATCTTTGAAATTTATGGTGGACGTTGCTGGTCCCTTTCGTAAACTGTGTTTCAGTGTTTCTAGTTTGCGTATTTCAGGAAAAAATGAACATTTTTTCAGACTGACCAGTTATGATGTAATGATGTCTCCTTCAAGGGGTGACATGATGAAATGGCAACTGAAGTGGGGTTAGAAATGACACACAAAGGCATTCCGTATAAATTCGGACTCATGAAAGACACAGTTTTGCAAATGTTGTACCAGTAATCTTCAGACGAGGCCAGAATCAAGCTGGCACTTTGGACATAAGCTGAGACCCTTTCCTGCCCTCTGAGTATGTAATTGCCACTGAAAATCCACTCCCGTACTTGTCAAGGTAGAAAGGGAATCTGAGAGTCTTTCTGATGGCCTTCTCCTCCTTAGGGATACCTAATAAAATATTAAGCGTTTTCAGAATAATATCAACAGAGGGCTGTACTGTGTATGCTATGACCCAAACATAACAACTGAAGTAGGCACGGTGGGAAGAATATGTTTAGATAATTTAAAAGATAAACGGTTTCCAGCTTCACTGATCCATATACTCTGTCAATCCAGAATTTGTTAAGTGCTTCCAATATGAATGATATATTTAGGAAATGATGTAGCTCAGCAATAGAAGACCAATGAAGCCCAAGCCATAAAACCACTAGGGAAGAGGACTCAGCTATATGCCATGAATAATATTTACATTCAATCAGAACATCAAGTAGAGATTACATTTCTCTCCTACCAAGAATGTGCCATCTTTTGCTTAAGCAATCACTGTGCCATCATGACTTTTAAGTGATAATAACAACTCTGTCTCCAACAATCTACGGAGGATACAGGCCCTGTAGTTTTTTACACTGACAGAACAGAAAGAAAGATTATCTCCTCTTAAAATTTCCAAGCTCATTTAATCATCTAGCTGTAATAGCACGCAGCTTTTAAAGCGAGCCAACCCTGTTTCTGCAAATTTGATAAGATTGCTGTTTTGTTAAAGGCACTTAGAAGCCCTTTAAAACTGTAAGCAACTCTTACTGGACCAATATCCTGTCCTCATTAAAGCAACACAAGAGTTTTGCCACTGACTGCAAAAGCAGAGCAGTTGAAGAAAAAGGATTCATAAGCAATACAAAGCACAGCACAGTACAGGGGGTAAAAATAGGTGTGAAATACACAGACTCATCATTGCTCAGGACAAATTTGGCACTCGTTCCTTACCATCTTGCTGTTGTTGATGAACAGGTACCTACAGATGTGGTGGCACTCGTTCCACTGAACTCGCTTGAAGAATCAGGTCATAGTCATGGCCCATCCATGTGAATTTTGCCCCAAATATGACACATCACATGTGTAGAGCTAGTTAATTTCTGAAGGGGCAGAGCAACAGCCCATAGCTAACACAACTGATCCTCTGGCATGCAGGAGCAAATGGTCTCTCATGCTGATCGTTTCTTAGATAAAGAATTTCATAGCACAGCCCAGGTTGGAAGAGACCTTGAAGGATCATCTGGTCCAGCCTTTGGTTTCTGAAAGAGAATTTATCTCATATATTATGATAAAAATACAAAAGACTCTTGTTTTGTTTAATTTTCTACAGGACACCGTGGGGCAGAACCGCACGCTGGAGAGCATCACCAGAGCTCCCTGGTCTGTAAGTGGTGTAACAGCTGATAAATCTTTTATATTACTGAAAAATAAAAGTTCTTACTAAGAGTTTCTCCATGCTAACACACGTTCCTTACGGTATTTATAGAATATTGTCTTTAAAATCTCAGATTTGAAACAAGCCATTGGTTCATGAAATTTTAAATTCTTCTGAAGTTAATGTAATACCTCACAGGAAAGGGAATCCTTAAACCTTCTTCCTTCCTTCATCCCCAGATGCCTCAGGTTAGTTCGTAACTTCCCCTTTATATTTGTTTGAATGCAAAAAAAGGGCACCTGTTATCTTCTTGACAGCTATTTATGTCACAGTGTCAAATTCCTAAGTGACCTCGGCTTGCTTCAGAATTCTTGCTCCATTAAAAGCAATAATTACCATAATACATCGTCAGAGCCTGAGAGAGGAAAAGATTAAACATAACACTGTTGCTGGCTGGAGTGCAACTATCGAATGTCTCTACTTGCTCATCCTAATACTCTTTCTAAGAGAAAAACACAAGCATTATAATGAAAAGTCTTATGACACGACTGTCCCCAACGTGCTACTATAGAATTTAAAGGGCAGAAGTAAGTTTTGCTAAGAGGTGATGACACCTACGTTCAATAAAGCATTGAGCTATAGCTAAATAACCATACTTCAGGAACTGTTGCATTAACAGCGCAGGCTGTTCAGGTGGAAGGTAAGCTTCAAATTCTGTACTAATGCTGCTTAACTTGCATTTAGGGATGCCGACCCCTCGTCTAAACCGCAGCCTGAATTCAACGCACGTTGTTCATACCCTTTATGCACAACTACATGGACACAGCGTTTATGGTCGCTAACCTGCTGGCAATAGTGAAAACCCCGTTCGGCTAAGCTGGACACAAATTAGGAGAACTGACTAAGAACTTTTGTGACATACCATCTGAAAACTTATTATCGAAATTGCCTGCTTTTGGTTTTCTATATTAGAAAGAAACGGTAGATAGCTGTCAACCTAATCAGTTGAAATCGTAGAAAATTCCATAAAATGATGATTTCACTGAGAGTATTTGTATGTGCTTATATGGTATTAAAATAGATTCATTACTGGTCTCTAGCAAGGCATAGTTCAGATTGTTTCTCGGCTTTCATATGTAAAGTAACTCATTTTTCTGTGTTTACAGCCCAAAACAACATAATTATAGTTTTAGATGGCTTACTTCTTGAATCCAATAAAAGGAGAATTTCAGTAAAATATTCAAATTTAAGCTATTTTTTCTTTGAAGAAATATTATGGATTTTCTTTTGAAGAAATGTTATGAACTTTCTTTATAATCTATTATTACAGTTCTAAAGGCGTCTACATAGACGTTTCAGAGAAATAGACAGGGACGCTTCAGAGAGGATCTGTCTGGATTTAGCCTATTTTGTACATATCTATCAACCTGTTCAAGCCATGAGAGAGTCTGAAGGCCCATGAGGCATCATCAGATAAGAACACAGTTATTATTAATTTTTCCATCTCTCGCAGCACTCAGAAGAAGTAAAATATACTGCCAGTTCCTGAATAGAAAATATAATTTAGTTTTACGAACTCTATCTTAATACTGCCTTTGTCGCTGCTGAAATACTACAGTTGCAGACTCAAATAATTGGAGAAGGTAAAACACAAAGAGGAGAGGTAAAAGTCCAGGCCTGAAAGATGGACAAGGAGTAATGAAAGGAAGGGCAATGAAACAGTGACGAGGGGGTTAAGTGGGTGATCCATGGTGTTCTGAAACACAACCGTACTTCTCCTTCGCTTCCTGCTTTGTTAGCTGGATATTCAGAGGAAAGCACAGGAAGAGCACTTCTAAAAACTGCAGCAGAGAATGGGTTAGAGCCAAGGAATGTAAAGGGCACAGAGAGAGATCGAGTAACAAAGGAGCAAGAGGAACAAGTCTCCTGTGCAAGGGGTGAGAGTACATCAAACACGGCGGAGTTTTTCCCACCCCTAGGAGAGAACTTTTCAATTAAGTCTTGAAATAAACTGGAAGGTAGGAGAGGT
Source organism: Anarhynchus alexandrinus (assembly GCA_008711295.1). NCBI lineage: Eukaryota > Metazoa > Chordata > Aves > Charadriiformes > Charadriidae > Anarhynchus > Anarhynchus alexandrinus. The sequence goes on from VUYV01000047.1 coordinate 4,823,417, forward strand.
GTTTGAGAAAATATTGTTTGTTTGTAAAAACATAGCTGGTTTATAAATCTTCATATACAGTCCCAAATAGATACCAACAAAGAAAAATATTGATAGAGGAAAAAAAAATCCCTGTTTGGGGAGCATGCTCATATCTTTGCAATCAGTAATTCCTACATCACTTTTAAAAACACAGTCTCCGGTGACCCTGATGTTAAAATTTCTATTGAAAACTTACAGAAAGCATTACAAAAGTAAAAAAAAAAACAACCAAACAAAAAAAAAAAACCCCAAACAACAAACAGAGTCTGCAAACACAGTGCACAAGATGCAGTATTTTCCTCAAAGGCCCATTTTTCTGTACAGCTCCCATTGTGTTCATCACCTTCGTGCACCATTCTTGCACTTTGCCTGCGTATGGTGTCTTGTCCCAAGAATCATACTAACCAAAGGCTGATGGCTATCTCCTTGGAATGCAGATACACATATATTACATGAAAGTGCCATGTATTAGGATAAGTTTCATATTTAAAACTGTTTTATTACTTTCAGGCTTAAGTGTCATTATAGAAATCCAGCTTATGGCCTGATACTAGTATTATCTATTCAGGACACCTAAACAGGAGCCGATAATTTAAAGTATATGGAGAAATCTGGCTTAAACAAGTATAAACTAAGGCAGTATTAGTGCCCCAACTCTTTTAGGTTTTCTGTTTCTCTTAATCCCTAAATTATAATGCTTTCTAGTGGAAAAGATTTATGAATAGAAAAATATTTTATATAAGGAAAGGAACATACCTAACCAAAATCTTTCTAAGGCATTGTTTTGGTATTTGTTGAGTATGAAAGGGATTATCTTTCATTTTGTGTATTCCTTGACATATCTTAGATACGTCTGAAAATGTTCTCTGACATGCAGTTGGTAATATCATTTCTATGTTCATGAACTTTTTGCTTCCTGACTCAGCATCTCAGAACCCCTATTTTGTTTAAAGACATCAGTTAATTAATTGAGATGTCAGTTATGTTGCTCTGAAAACCTAGAAGCAAATGAACCATGCATTGATGCAAACAAATACAAAAGGCTTTTAAAGCGACAAAGGAAACACACCATCTCTTCTTGAGGTAATATCTTCTCATATACTCACACAGCATTTCAACATCCAAACTGGGAAAAGACCTCCTTGATGGCAGAGTCTGGACCCCATTCCATTTCTGGGCATCAATTCATAGGATCATAGAATGGTTAGAGCTGAAAGGGACCTTAAAGATCATCTAGTTCCAACCCCCCCTGTTGTGGGCAGGGACACCTCCCACCAGACCAGGTTGCTCAAAGCCCCATCCAACCTGGCCTTGAACACTTCCAGGGATGCGGCCTCCACAACTTCCCTGGGCAACTCACAACCTTCATAGTGAAAAATTTCTTCCCGATATCTAATCTAAATCTACTTTCTTCCAGTTTGAAGCCATTCCGCCTCGTCCTGTCACTACATGCCCTTGTAAAAAGACCCTCTCCAGCTCTCCTGTAGGGGGCCCTACAGGATACTGGCCTTCAGATACTGGAAGGCCGCTATAAGGTCTCCCCGGAGCCTTCTCTTCTCCAGGCTGAACAACCCCAACTCTCTCAGCCTGTCCTCATAGCAGAGGTGCTCCAGCCCTCTGATCATCTTTGTGGTCTCCTCTGGACCCGCTCCAACAGGTCCATGTCCTTCTTATGTTCCAGGGACTTACTCTGAATACAGGGAGATTCAAAAACAAAGTTTAGTGGGTGAGCTGGCTGAAGATTCAAGGTTTTCTCCTCTGCAAAAAGAATTGTGTTAGAGCAGAATCATCTTGTACTTCATACACAGAAAACAAATTTGCGTTGCAAATTCTGGGTGATGTTACAGATTTGTGTATGTGCAGCTGCAGCCACATTTGACAAACAACTCAGAAACAGAGGAATCGTTAAAATCAGAAGTGGCTGGGTGATGCAGGCTCCATTGAATATTCTCTATTGCTCATGATTTTGGTAGGTGAAGGGAAAGAAAATTGCTCACCAGGTAGCAACATCAGCAATACAATCTCATTTTCTATCAGGATGAAACATAGCTCAGGGACAGTGAACTCGATGTTTGCCTTTTAATTTCATCATTAAAGCAACAAGTGAGTAAATTTACCCATCCCAGAAGTGGTGGTTTGAGAGCACAGATTTTACTGAGACTGAATGCGCCTATGCAGATGGATACGGACTCGCGTGATTGCTCTTGTGCTGACCTGTCTGGATGTAAGGCACGCGAGGTCTACAAGCTGTCTCGCTGTTAGCCCAGCACAAGCTAAAGAGCCTGGCTGGATTGTTCTGTCGTGTGTAGCTCCACATTGTTGTCTGATTTGAGAATTCCAGATCTGGGCACCTCTTATATAAAAGTTATTACTCATATCCTCTATTTCCACATTTTTCAAAGTGGGGATTAACTTTTGTCTGTGACTACTTCCAGTGTGTTGTATGTTTCTAAACTCTTTTACAACACATTTGACTTTTCAATTTTGACACAAAGAGTAGATAGAGGATCATGAGTTCTAAACTTAAGCTCCTGTCTAAATTTATAATAATATCCCAATCTCAATGAGTCTTTAAAATGCTTTTATTTCTACAAAAATAATCCTAGATGTATACCCTTTGTAAAACTTGGGAAGTCGACACTGTACCTCACTTAAAAGAGCTGAGGAATTTATTCTGGGAGTTACTGCTTGTGATTGTAAGAGAAGGGACATCGGTGACTGGGAAGTTCAACCAGCATCTGAATGTGGGGAAATTCTGAATGCTTCAGAGGAAGGAAGGCAGAACCAAAGCTATATTTCTGAATGTTTGGGAGAGGGAAGACATTAGGGTATGTTTGGATGGCTAAACAGAAGATTTAGGAATTAAATACACTCTGACTAGAGAAGTTATGCCAGAACTTAATCAAACAAAACAGCAGATTAAGAATTGATGGAAAACCAGAATTTCCCTAGAGCTTCCTATTGACAGCTGCTCCCTTTCCCCTTTCTCACCAAGTAAATACAGAAAAAAATATTAATGTGGAAAAGTGGAGAGAGAAAAGGGATGATCCTTAATACTCTCGTAACAAGACTTCTCAGACCAGTGTAATTTTTCTAGTCTCTCTTGACATTTCAAATGAGATTTATGTGCTGGTAGATGTTTCAAATTTTAAATGATGACCCGTGTAGTGTAATATGTCAGAAGAGCATTTCTCTGTCGACATTCTTCTGAATGAGAAAAGTGCCACACAGCAGGTACTACTAAATGTTAATAGCTCTAAAACTACACAAATTGTAAATTTATTGAATTGTGTCGATAATGAGATGAATTCTTAAGCTATTTGCAGAATTCTGAAATAGTTGTAGCCTCATCAGGATTAAAGGTGACCATAATCCTTCAGAAAAGACCACAACCAGATGATCTTGCTAAGGAGAAGGAGCCAGTCTCCACCTGAAAAGAAGGCTGATTTGGGGCATTTTTCCTGATTAAAGGAGATAGCAGCACTTGAGATTGCATGGCGATGCTTATAGTGTCTCCCTCATGTCATTACATAAAAAAGTTACAGTTGCATTTAAAAAACAAAATGTAAGTTTTTAACTCTAATAACTGCAAAGAGAAGCATGGCAAAGAAAAGGTTGTGTCTACAAGGAGCTTAAGCAAGTGTTTGAGGTGCCAGCTGCTAGTTGTAGGTCAGGATGGGGCTGTCCTCAAGGCACATGGCTTGCGAAGAAATGTGTGGAGGTGCTTAAGTCTAAGACAAAGCAAAGCAAACACCTGGGTGAACTGCAGAGAGGAATATGGTAACCAACTTGGTCCACTCTGTCCCAGCCAGAGTATGAAATGCGTGCTGCTTCCCTGGGAGCACAAATTGTTGGGGTCAGAATTAAGATTTCTCTTAATTCAAGTCTGAATGTGGCCTTTTTCTGAAGAGTTTGTAAATGAAAAAAAAAAAACAACCCCAAAACAAAAAAAACCCACCCAACCCAGAAACTCAGAAGAGAGGAAATATATTAGATTTCTTTTCTGTGTTTCATCGTGTTGATATCTCACCCTGGGTTTAAGAGACTGTTGAGTGTCTTCTCTCTTTGTGAACTGCTATTTTCACTAGCTTATATAGTCATTTTATTACCTTCAGAATGAACATGATCCTCTTCAACTACAGATATCTAGTAGTTCCCTATAAAATGCAATTCAAGTGAGAGAAGAAATCAGAATTTGCTGTGCCTTAACAACGCCGTGATGGCATTGGCAAGCATGAACCAGAGACTGGTTATGAGGATTCTGATGTATGAGCTTAGTGCGAGGGGCACAAAGTACCTCAAACACCCGTGAACCGAAGGCTGGGGGGGTTCTTATGTGGGGAAACTCTTGCACCACATAGATGGAGAGTGTCCTGGTGTTGAGTTGGATGAGGGATGTTAAACTTCTGTCTCAGAAATCTGCCCTCTGTCACCCTTGTTCTAATCTTCCCCAGATAGGGGGACAACAGAGGAATCTATCTTCTCGGGGCCTGATCCATCCCGGCATTACGCTGCGCTTACAGTGGTGTAACTCCATCGATACGAATGGAGCTCCTGCCATGCACAGCTGGAGCAAAGCAGCAGGTTCTCGGTCTCTTATCTACCTCTGTGAAAAATAAACTCAATCGTTCCACTGCTGCACATTTCCCCGTTCGTATAGGCAGAAATACTGACAGGTAGTGAAAATGTATTTTTGTACCGTCATATAACCTTGAGCACTTTGCCTTGTCATTTTTTTGTTATTTTCATCCAGTCCAATATGTAATCATACAGTGGCATCACAGAGAAAACCAGATTCACGCAATCACACTTCTGCATTGATAATGGGTTATACATTTGAAGATATTGATCGACCGCAAGGAAAATAAATTGAAGTAATACAGGATTTGAGAAAGCTGCTGACTACAGACAACTGAGTCTGCAATCTTTTGGTATACTTCTTTGTTTTAGCTTATTTAGATATCTCGAACACTGCAGAAAGAAATTTTCAGGTATTCCAGAAAAAATCTGTCGTATTCTAATCCTAACTAAATTGCACAGTATCACTATAAGTGAAAATCTGAAATAATGAAAGCTGAGAAGACACTCTAGTTGCCACATCTGAATGACACCAACATCTTATGAAGTTTAGTGGGCTCTACAGAATGGATGAGGGACCTTGATCAGTACATATGATAATGAACAACCAACCAAAACGTATCATTACTCTTCATTGATAGTATTATTTGAGATGTAAAAATTACATTATCATAGATACACTCCAACAGCATGCTCCACCTTGCAGGGAAGGTTGAAGCTTATTTGCAGGATGGGTATATCACCCATATCATTTGATAAAGAAATCAAAGATTGCCATTTCTCAGGTAGTCAGTCTGATCCCCTTAGTAGTTACCAAAGTTTAGTCAGGAAAAGCCATTTAATTATGACACAGTGGAAGGAGCTCAAATCTATAATCAGGGCTTATTTGGAAATACGTCAGAGAGGTCATTCAGCCCTTCATTGTCATTCCTATTGATTTCTGGTCCCTGAATCAAATTTTCTAAAGGCACTAATGATCACCTATTACTGGTAATTTTCTATGGGGATATTTCTTTCATCTTTCTCTCATTCATTTTTTAAAATCCTTTGACTTCTCCTGTCCTCTCATGCTCTTTTTGCTGATGTCCTCCCTGCTTCACCATCTCTTTTCTTGCATTCTGTGTACCTCATCATTCATCAGCCTTACTTTGGACAGTAGAATCCATGTATTTACCCACTGTTCTACCAAATACCATGTATTTACTTACTGATGTCCATAGCTTGATCCAGTACTATTGTAAAACTCCAAAACATTATGCTTCAGGGCAATAAAAACTCATCAGCCACCAGTAGAATGACACTGTTTATCAGCCAAATAAACACAACTTTGGATGCCAAGACACGCTTTCATCTAGTCAATGCCCTAACTTTGATTTTGACCTTTGCCAAGCATCTTAATCTCTTTCCTTGCTAACTATGGCTGCTTTCTACATCAATAGGAGTTTTAAGAAAGTGATTAATATTTATATTTAAAATGAAGAGGTACATCCCGCATGGGGTTAACCCTAGAAGCAACTGAGGTTTTTTGTTCAGGATCCAATACATTCCGTTTCCTATGGAGTGACTATGCCAGAACCGGTTAAAAATAGCTTCTTCCATTCATTAGAGTCAGCAGATGGCCATTAATCTTCCTGAAAGTATTGATTCAAACTACTCGTCTCCACTTTCAAGGCCCTTCACAGACTACCCTCTCCCCATCTATCATCCCTCCTTACACAACCGAAAAGGTGGCTGGCTTTGTAACAAGTGGGTGACAGTTACAAACCAGCAGTCTCTCTAACATGCTGCCCCTCACGTCTGGAGGGAGCTGTACACAGCATTAACAAAGCTTTTCCATTTGTCTCCTTTAAATGCTTTCCTAAAACTTCCCTTTGCCATAAGGACTGCAAAAGCATTACGTAGTTATACACTAAATGTTCGCTGTGGTTCCTTTAAACCCTACACCAGCAAATTTAGCTAATATGTATCTTCCTTCTGCCCTAGTTTCAAGATCTTCCCAAAGCCATGTGGATTTTGCTAGAAGAAATATTGAAGACACTAGAGGCTCTCACCAAGAAGACATTTTAAAGACATCAAGAAACATATATTCCCTTCTTTCCCAAACCCAAACTCCAAGACAAGACACTACATACTTTTTGGAAAGAGACCCCACAGTCATTGACACTCCATCCCTTACAATGAAAAGGAAGACTTCCCAAGCTCAAGCATCATCAGAAAAAGAACCTGATATGGAGTCCACAGCACCTGAGAAACAATCTTTTCTTGAAAAAATAAGTGATACACACACGTTCCTTCTGCACGAGGAGCCAGATCCCAGAGCCACAACTGTCAGTGTGCCAACCCATACCCCTCTCCATTTTAAGCAACACAAACCAGGTACAACAGAGACCGCTCCTTCTCATCACAACACAAATGCAAGTTCATTCTTTGCAAGGCCACACGTTGTTCAGCAAACTCCTTCGAAGCACAGCTATTCTCCCAGGAAATGGCCCGGTCGAGTCACAGTTTTGAAGACTAAGCCATCCCAAGATTTCCCAACAGAGCAGCGGAGAGCACCTCCACTGGCAACACACCTCCCCTCCCCTTTCCGTTTACCAGGTTCTTCCCTTGATACAGCTCCCCATAACGCTCGCGTCCCAGCAGGGTCTGCTCCCCAAGCAAGGCTTCCAGCACAGACCACGGCGGCCAGAAAGGCGTACAACACAGCAATGGATCGTGTGGAACTTCTAAAACCCAGCGGTGGGACACATCAGAAAGTCGTTTGTGCTAATATGCCGTGCTTTACTGGAGTGCAGTGTGAGCCGGCTGAAGATGGAGGATTTAAGTGTGGGTCTTGTCCCACTGGATACAGGGGTGATGGAATTACATGTGAAGGTAAGAGGGGAAATCTTCTTTCAAAATCTTTTATAACTTGAAATCTAATAACTCTCTAAAAAAATTAATTTTAATTATAAATTTTGAGATTTTTCTAGCTGGGATCATTCTGGTTTTCAAAGCCAATTATATTTCAAAATAATAGACAAACATTCTATAACTTTGAAAAAGCTCTTTCTGCTTACAAAAATGACATATTTATTTGATAATATCTAATCAATTGAAACCAGGGACAGATTGCGATCTTGCTTACCCTTGCTTAAGGCCAGATTCATTCTACTGAAGTCATTACACTTGAAAACATATAAAACTTCTGTGGAAAAGAATAAAATTGACTCCATTTCTCTATACAACAAATATTCTAGGAAAAACAAATTGCTCTACTACCTTTAAAAATTACTTTTAAATATCTATCTAATATCTTAAATGCAAAACTGAACTTGTCATCTGAAATATATAGCACCAGAAGGGTTTTCACAATATATTGAGTTATTCATTAGAATTCTTAGAATACCTCCGTAAAACAATAGTATTATGCACATTGTTGAAACAGTGAATTCCCTGACTTAGCCATCATTAATTACACCTTTTGTTGAAAACCCTCTGATAAGTTGATATCTTAATTGCCCTTTCACTACACAAAGCAAAAGCGTTTGCATCATCTGCTTCATCCTCTTTCACATCTGGTTTCTCGTGCTCAGAGCAGAGAGACGTGGGGGGGTCTCAGCCGTGATGCACTGCGGAGGACCGTGCAGGGATTCCTTGCTGTAAGCAAGGCTTCGGAGGGGTGTAAAGACCCCAGAAATACTGCAGCCCTCTGAGCTCAGAGCAGTGCTGGAGACCTATTACAAAATGCATAAGAAAAGGTTACTATCATCTTGGGTGCTGTAGTTTTTGCCTGTTTGCACATTTCTGAAATGCCCCTTCTAAAGGACTTAAGGTTACTTGGCACAAAAGATCCTGTCTTTGACCTCTGTTTTATACCTGGAGCTGGAAAAGTACCAAGCAGCTCCTACTACTGGGAGGCCCAAAGCAAGTTTGACCACAGAATGTCCTCCCCTCAAAGACCAGGCCCACGTACACATGAATATTCATGACTATGGGCATACGGCTGCTTTGTGTGTATTTAGTATGCCCATCAGTATAGTCCTTAAAACATAAATCTACCTCTGCCTTTTGCTGTCTCGCAAGACGAGATGTTTTCTTCAATTACTGGTATTACTGACAATCTCTCTGGAGAGTCCTTAGGATGAAATACTTTATTACCAACATCATTCTCTGTCTCGGGGCTTGATGACACGATACACAAACAGCCTTTATTTGTCTCTTGTCACTGACCGTGTCACCTGATTCAATAATCAGCCTGTCTGCTCCCGGCTTCTGCTCCATCCCGAGCCCCTCTGCGCACCTGCCAGCACCTTCCTGGAGCGTGGCCAGAAGGGTGAAGAGCACCCATTGTACCTCCAGCCGTTGATGTCTCTTCCCATGTCAGATGCAGTTGATTCATCATGACAGATGAAGTTGAAAGATGAGGATAATTCCTTGGATTAAGGCCTGTCGTAACCTCAGCCATCAGCACCTTACAATGCCGCCACGGTTATACCGACTTCCCTCAAAACAGTAGTACCCTCTAAGAACAGGAGGCAGCAAAATTGAACAAGTGATCAAAGCTTAGATGAGACCGGCATTTGTGAAATCTTCAGGCTTTGATGCCACATCCGTGGCAAGAGAGCAAAAATGTCGTCAGCCTCAGACACTATTGGTAGTTGTCACCGTCCTATTTGATATCCAAACTCACCGAGATAAAAGAAACAAACCATTGGTAGCAAGTTTTAATACCTGTGGAGCTTGAGGGGATGTGATCTTTGTTTAATAAGACTGTCTGAAGATACTGTAAGATAATAAATACTTTACACAGTGTGATATTTATCATGGGACAGAATATAAGGGTTTTTTTCCAGTTGTGCAGTTCAAAATCAGGCTTTGAGGATTGGTAGGGAAAAAATTAGCAGCACCCTGAAAATTAATTTCTCTTCTAAAATAAATCATACCAAATCTTATTTCTGTAATATACTTATCCCTTTGGTCAAGCCCCTCTTTGTCCCCATTATGATTTTATTGGAAGTCCCCACCCTCTACTCCGTCTTCCTGTTTTGGGAATCACAGACTCACAGGAGTCCCGGCTGGAAGAGACCTCTGGGGATCTTCCTTTGGAAGAAAAGAGCTAGATGGCAGTGTGTTTGGCTTATATTCACGCACCTATACTGAGATAAGTTCAGATGCTCTTAGCAATTTCCATTTAGATCACTCCCTTCACTACCAACAGCTTTGTCACGTGTAAAAAGTAGGACCTGGCTTTTACCCATCTTGCGTTGGTGGAATAAGGATTACAGATTCTTAATTCTCTTACTTCTGGATACTGACTCTGCAGATGAGGTGAGATGAAGTAGTTTTGCAAGGCTCTACTCATCACTCCCATGCCCTTTCCTACAGCTGGCCAGGTTCTCAGCTGGTAAAGCTCTTTCACCTTCCTGCACAAAGGCAGTATTGCCATTTATTAGTGGCCTAAAGTAAAGGCTCATCTGCTAAACAGGCAAATCCTTGAAAGACATCATTTCAGAATAGCATTTTGGAGATAGCTAACATCACCTACACAAATTAAAAAAAAAAAGCAGGAGAAATAAGGCCTATCATAGTCCACTGGGTTCTCCCGCATATTCTCTGGCGCAAGATGCTCTCTGGCCTTCCTGGTGCCAACGTAGCCAAGAGTTCCTCTGGTGATGAAGGAGGTTACCAAATGCATAATTTCCACTCTGAGTGTCCTTTTCAAGTATATACACCATAAAATCAATGCACTACTGTGGTAAACTCTGAGCAGTTTTACGGGACAGCACCCATCACCTGCCAAAGCGCGCTGCGGAAGTGCCGTAACATAAGCTTTAAATATTCCAGCTCAGTATGCCAAGAGAATCATAGAATCATAGAATCATAGAATGGTTTAGGTTGGAAAGGACCTTGAAGATCATCGAGTTCCAACCTCCCTGCCATAGGAAAAAAAAATATAATAGAATAGAATAAATAAATAGAATAAAAAAATAATACTTTGGTAATGCGTAACTAGTCTAAACAGGATCATTTTCAGAATGTTTCTGATTCTTTGTCAGGTGTATTAGAACAGCACAAGTAATGCAGCACTTCGTAACATTTGAGGTTAATGCGCTGAAATATTCAGTAGTGTTGTTAGTCACCTTAGGGCAGTTACTCATTGTCCTGCCTCTGTTCCCCACTCTACAACAGGGACATAAGCCTGCACTTTCAAAGATGTTGTATCCACTGGACAGGGAGAGAAATGCTGTCTTTTCCCTGGGCTCGGTTTATTCACCAGGGTCTGTGCATATGGCACTGTCTGAGAACAGCTGTTGTATTTCTTGAGCTCCTTAGGGTGCCCTAAGGTGGAACATGTCCTTTCCATTCCTTAAAGGGGTTGAAGTTAACAAAAAATTCTGCTCTGGGCATCACTGTTCCATGTCTTTCCAAGAGACCTAAACCTGAAGCCTGAAGAAAAATAAGAATTTAAGCCAAATTCCCGGTCAACATTGTTTTTATTTCTCTAACCCCAAGTTCATTCACTAAGGAGTGTCTGGTCACTAAAATCATACAATTAAAAAGTCAAAGACTCAGTTCGGTAGAATACAGACAATTATTTAAAACTATTTTGGATTAGGTGACAGTTAAGGACTATTATCTTTCTAGTTTTTTAGTAGTCATAAAAGTTCCTCAGAATTCCTATGGAAGATAAGGTCACGCTACTTCAGAAACATTTTCGTAAAAATGTTGTCAGTAAAACTCTTGGATATTTCATAGGCTTTGCACAGTATTTTCTCATGGAAGGGGAAGTCAAGGAAAAGAGTAGCCATGCTTTCTGCTCAAGAGTTAAAAACACAGCATTGCCTTGACATTACAAAACCACTGTTCAAACCAAATAATTTTAAAAATAGCAGGAAAGACGGAGTAGTTGGGAAAATATTATGACCTCAGGATGCACAGCTGGATGAAATGAGGCCAAAAAAATCAGGTAGCTGACATTCATCTGTTCTGACATTTTTACACCCAAAAAGCTCTACCATATCAGACCAAAAGTCCTTCCCTGATCTCAGAGATCTACTAGCAGCAGATGTCGGCAGTACATGGGAAAGATATAGGGGTACTGTCCAGAATAGTCTCTCGACAAGTTATGGATCATGTGCTTCAAAAAGCAAAGGTGATACCTTTGAACAGTACTCTGGTCAAACTTTCCAGGCCACATCTGATTCTGTAGTTTTCAATCCTATACCTCTAAGTCACATCTTTCCCAAAGACCTAATCTATTCACTTGTTCTTCCTACAAAAGCTCTTCTAGAACTTTGGTTATCCCTGTCACATTTTTTTTACACCTTTTCCACTTTTACTATATCTTTTGTGAGCTGAGGGATCAGACTTGAACATGGTATTTAAGATGCAGCTCACCATGGATACCAACCGTAATAAAGTCTGGCATTTTGTGCTCTGCTCATTCCTTAACAATTCCTAACACTTTATTTGCTTTTTTGACTGCAGATGAGCACTCAGCTGACATTTCACAAAACAAAATCCATTAATACAACCTAACCAGAATCGTTGTCTGCATTTGTATTCCCCATTTGTTCGGTCAAGTTAATCTTGTTAATTTTCTATTTGCCAGGATGGGTATTTATTTCATAGCTGGGCTCTGGACTGCTGGACTATTTAAATATGCATACGAGTAATTTTAGTTGCACTGACACATGCTTTAACCTTATGCTTTAGTTCCTCTATCTGTGTATCTTACATGCAAAAGAAAGGCTTCAATCAGTATCCGTTCAAAAGGAAAGCCAACAACCTGGCTAGCCTGCAACGTAACTTTCTTTTCCTTATTTTCCCTCCCTTGTGCTGCACATATTTAAACTTCATCTGTACATTTAGGAAATTAGCTTAATGCAACTTTGAAAGAAAATAAATAATGTACAATGATTCCATGGAACAAGACAACTTACACTCCTTCCAGCGAATTTCCAAATTTTTAAATGGAACTGCAGGTAATGGTCTCACACCTCCAAGTGCTTTAATGGCATACACCCAGGACCCAACGTGCCGGATGGCAGAGGGAGTTTGCTCGTTGTTGAGATGTTAAGCAATAACTCTGCCCTGGAAGCCATTTGCTGATTAGGCTATCGAAAATGGAGGAAACAACACAGCATCTGGTATTCCTGAGTACCCCCAAAGTTATCGTAGAGAAACTTATAAAAAGTGCATGATCTCATTTTAATGGAAAAAAGTAGTTTCAGGATATTTCCCAAAAAGCCCTTTCAGAGAAAACAATAATGGACTTCTCCATTTTCACCTCCAGATTTCAAATTATAAACATAAACATACGTACATTTGACAGCAAGATTGACCGTTTGCAGCAACGTTTTCCTCTTTACTGTCATTTTATACCATTCAAAACCGCTTAGTATAAAAACACTGCAATACCTTTGTACAATTTAGCAAATGTTTATGGAAAAAAATGTTCATTCCAGAAGATGAAAGTCAGAAGTTTTGGAAAAGAATTTGACACAAACAGTACATTTCCATTATGGAGGGAAATGTCTTTTAGGTGAATATTAGTCTTGCTCTCACATTGCAGCCAGTGTTCAGTTCTTATCTTTTGCTATTCACCAGTAATAGAATAGTTTTAAACATTTTACTATTAAATGTCACCATAAGAGCTAAATGTTTTAATATCCAAAAATACCATGTTCTTTTCTGACAGTTCAGATGCACCTCGAAATGCGTAAAGGCCAGATGGAAAGTACTCTGTTCAAATGGACACATTCTCTTTAAGTGCTACATACAAAACACGCCGAAATAACGCGTAATATGTTTGAATGTCACCGTGCTTGGCATAGCACTTAGGCACCTGGAGGCTTTATGCTGCCATCGTCCTACAGGAAAGGCAATCACATTTCACGTACTTCAAAAAGAGTGGCACATTTTTCCCAGGTTTTGTGTTTCCCCGTCTCCGTGCAAAGAGTATTAACCAATTCTACCTACTGTTAATTTATAAATGCAAAGAAATCCCTTTTTATGCAAGTCCTGTGCTTCCCCAGGACCAGAAGAGTGGAGATGTTCCATATGGAGGTGTGGGCAGTGGACAGGTCGGCACCCTCCTTCCAAAACCCTATGCCTGTCATTGACTTCAGTGAGATCTACCGCAAGACCCCAACCACGAGTGGTGGCTTATAAATATAGCACTGCAATTTTAAAGGACTAACGAATTTCTAAGAAAACAGCTTCAAGTTCTTTCCCTTTCTCCCTAATAGCACGAGACCCCAAGCTGCCTGAGACTCTGACCTGCTCCAACCCCTGCTACCGGTGGCTGAATTAGAAGAAATTTAGGAAAGGTTAACATTAACTGCGTAAATGGGTCTAAATCAAACCTATGTAGTTGTCCAGACAATGTCAAATTTATTTTATTCTTTTTTTCTCCCAGATGTACACTTAAAATTTCAGCTAAACACATGCTGAATTGCAAATGTCTAAACCTTATAGACCATCAAATCAAAACTAAATTTAGCTTAATGACATTCTCAGCATGTATAGTATGGATCTAAACTATATCTAGCAAGTTTTCTGTTCTCAGGCATGTCAAATCCTAAAGTTATTTTAATGCAGCATTGAAAATTTCACAGTTAAAACTATATGGTAACAGGAAATGTAAGTACTGAAGTACCTGAAGAGGAGATCTAATACCAAATGTATTTCTTTAAAATTATTTGTGTCAAAATGGTTCATTTAAAAGTACCTTCTTGGAGTTTGTCTTCTTAACTGCAATTAGAAAATGTGTGGTGGCTTTTGTAATTTTTTTGAATGGCAAAGTTCATACACAATGGCTTTATCTGAAGGCTTGGTGATATCATTAGAGGTGAGGAGGCCTTCAATGAACGAGCTTTATTTAAATTGTGTGGTGTCACAAGTATTTGTCCATTTAGCTTTCCAGTTGCACAGTCCATTTTCCAGTTTTAAGAGAAAAATGTGGTACATTCAGGGTTTTTTCCCCTTGTGAAAATTCTTAAAATGAAAGATGCTTTGCTTCAGATCTCTTTAGCTTCATTTTGCATTTTCCTTGGAATAACCTTGCTTAGCTTCATATCCATTATAAAAGACAAAACTCTGCCAGTAAAGTGTGCCAAAGTGCAACATTTTTCTCTGTATTCACTTCCCAAATACAAGGAAAGATATTTTTCATTCTGTTATGTGAGGTGGCTTTTTTTTCCCAAAGGCGTGAGAGCCAGCTGACACACACGCCTTGCTCTGCTCCTCCACATGGCATTTCTTCTTCTACGAGTGTCGGTGGTCACCTTCTACCTTCAGTTGTCTTCTCTGCTCCTCTCCGATGTTTGGTATACAAAACTACCTCTTATTAGAGGGCTACAAACAGAAGTATTCATGACATCAGGTGTCGGGTACCTGCCTTAGATGTTAGGTTTGAGAGGCTAAACCTTCCAGGCTCCCTGCACAATAAAGCCAGTAGGTTCATAATGGTCAACTTTAAAAAGCAAACAAGCGTCTTCAGCAAATAGCCTCTTTCAGGAGCTGCAGCACTTTCCAGCTTTACTCAATATATCTTCTCGTCCTCTTTCTCCCACAGAACTACATTGCGTATTGCAATATGTCAAGAAATCATTATCTAACTCACTGCTTTGCAGACCTCACACGACTTATTAAACATTTAAATAGTTGCTTGAATGTTTGTCATTTTGCTGACAAATTCCCACACAACTCTCTTCTATACGGAAGAAACACTTCATCTCTGCTTTAGTGCAACTTCTGACACCTGTCGAGGCTTACTGAACATCCACAAGGCAAATTCATAGAGAGGGATGGGCGAGGTCTTTAGTATTAACTACATTTGTAGTTGATCCATCCTTAGACTTCAAAAATATGTGCTTAAAATTGTGCATGCTCAGAAGTATGGGGCAATCCCAAGCACAAATACAGGCTGGGCGGGGAATGGCTGAAAAGCAGCACTGAGGAGAAGGACGTGGGTGTGCTGATCAACGAGAAGCTCAACATGAGCCAGCAATGTGCGATCGCAGCCCAGAAGGCCAACCGCATCCTGGGCTGCATCAAAAGAAGTGTGGCCAGCAGGGCGAGGGAGGTGATTCTGCCCCTCTACTCCACTCTCG
>VUYV01000047.1:4839364-4958363 GCA_008711295.1 Anarhynchus alexandrinus
GTGGGAGGTGTCCCTGCCTATGGCAGGGGGGTTGGAACTCGATTATCTTCAAGGTCCTTTCCAACCTAAACCATTCTATGATTCTATGATTCTAAGTTAAATATGATTATGTTAAAATCATTCCTTTGCAGACATTATATAGCTATTTATTAGTTAGTGCTGTAGTACTAATGTGATACCTACTTTTATCCTGCAGTGTTTTATCCAGTAGCCAATTGACTTTGACTCATAAAAAGCTATAGGAAAAGTAGTAACAAGTGTTGTGCTCATAACTACACAGAATGTAATATTTGAACTGTATTTTTTTTTCTCATGTTTTATTCTTGCAGTGCAGTGTGATCCACCATGTGAGCACGGAGGAACTTGTGTATCTCAAAATACTTGTTCTTGTGCTTATGGATTTGTTGGTCCTCGATGTGAAACAAGTATGTATGAATTCCTTCAGGCTTTTCTCCTCATTACATGTTTGAATTTGCAGAAAATTATAAGACACAAAAAGCCTTTTTGTTTTTCTACATTTCCCCTCAAAATGATGATTGAATACAGCAAGGAAATCAAAGTATAATATATCGAAGTATTATTTAATAACTATTTCAGAGCATATATTTATCAGCAGCATAGTTGTATTATGTAAAAATATGCACATCTATATCAACATTTTCTACATAAAAGTGCTTCTGGAAAAACAAACAATCAAGCAAAAACCTCCATGTTATATATAGTAACATTTATGAAACTCAAGGTTGTGTGAGTGAATGCAGTAATACTATTTTTGAGTACACAAAAAGACAAACATAGCTATTAGGAGTCATGTTATTGTTCAATACAAGTTACAAAAGAGGTTCAATATATAGAACATCTGGGGGAAAAAATCAGCCTTCAAACCCTTCTATATTAGCTGAATGGTGAAACATATGCAGTTTCATTATTACAGTCCTCGCTGCTTATTTAAATATCAGGTTGCTCTTGACAGGAATATAATTTTATCTCTGAACCAGGGTAGCTGGAATACTTAAAAAGCATGGCATTTCAGATGGAAGACTTTTGATGGAAAGAATGGGTAGAAAAGAGAAAGAAAACCAAGGAAAGGGATGGATTCATCCCTCTCTCTACTTCTTGGACTAATACCATCAGTTATTTGCTGTAATAGCTTTAGGATTTGCGTCGCTGTTACCAATAAGAGATTGTGATCCTTTGTGTATTTTCCAGTGGTGTGTAACAGACACTGTCATAACGGTGGGGTCTGTGTGTCACCAGATGAGTGCAAATGCAGAAAGGGATGGAGCAGCCCTTCTTGCGAAACAGGTAAGTGGTTAGAAATGAGTGGTGTCTCTTTTCTTTTGCTGCCTGAAATCCATGTGATTCCTGCAGTTCAACGGTCAGAGTGGGAATTGCTTCAAGAATTAAAATGTAAGAAAAGGAGACCTAGTAAAGGGCAAAACCTCAGAAGGCTTTGAGTTTATGTAAGTATTCACAAGTTTAGATGTTTATCTAAACTCAAGGTCACATAGAGGAAACCCACAAACAAAACCTTTTTGCAGCTTTTTTTAAGCTCGTGCGATTCTGGAGTTTCCTCTCAGTGTGCACAAAAACGAAAATAAAGCTATTCACTGTTTCAGAAGTTACAGCTTTTCTAGGTGCTTGGTAGCTTCTGCAAATGAGAATAATTCTCAGTAGAGCCTTTGGAGATGTGTTGACCTACAGTCTCAGCTGCCATGGACATAACCTCACTCTTCGTTGGTCTCATCCATGGAGTCCTGCCCCACACCTGCAGTGGCAGAGATGAGGGCAACGCAACCATGTCCACTGCTCACCACGTGCACAACTTCCAGTTTTCGTTGCTTTTAACCCTACACATTTCTCCCAAGGTATGATGGTGGGGCAGAAAGAACAGCGGTTTGGATTTTTGGTGATTTTTAATGGAATGCAGACAAATCTGAACTTACAAGTCCAGTTTATAGAGGCAGGAATAGGAGGAGGCCAGTTTAAGTTAGGACAAGAACATGAGCAAGCAAATGTGGCTTCTGCTGCTAAATTAACAACTACGTACGCACTTTTGGTACTGCATAGTCTAAGGAAGAAAAGCGAAGCTCAGTACAAAATGACAAGGTGAGGATTTGAACCAGGTACCAATTTCTAGTCAGGACTCATATCTTTGGACCTCATTTTGAATAGGTGCAGCTCAGACCTTCCTCTCAGGGTCTAAGCGCTAAAAGCTGGAGTACATATTTTTCCTCCAAAGGCACAGTAAGTAGAGCACCCACCTGGGACAAGGCATGCAAAATAGCGAAATATTAAAAGGAGCAAGCAGAAGGAGTACGTTAATCAGTGCCAAACCTCAAGGCTACCGAGGCAGTCTGCCTCTGCCATAGTGAATATTAAATGACTAAGACACCTTCAGCCTACGTTACCTTTCCTGGAAGGTGAGAGATGTCATTTTAACCTCCATCTCCCTGAGATTGCTCTTCCTGTAAGTGCTGAAATGACAGGGCTATTGAGGACATGCAAATTAACCTGCCTGAGATCCACGGTAAAAGACTGGGATTGCCAGTAGCTATTCTGGTTCCCACTATCTCCTCTTTTTCCTGATGGAGATTACTGTCCTTGAGTTCTGCAAATTTATTTTTTTTTTGGGGTGGCTTTAAACAGGATTATTCCAAGAGAAGGACAGGCAACAGCAGCAGAAGCAGTAATTTCCAACCCAGAATAACAGCAGCAGGATTTGTTTGTCTGATGATTCCTTAGGTGAAAGACTATCAGGCACCTCTCTGCCATGGTTTTGTGTGCACTGCACAGAGTATTTTGTGGGTACTGTTGGGGTTTCCCACCTCGAGTGGTATGATAGGAGTCTCTGGATGAACACAGACATAGAAACCAAAAAAAGAAACTTCAGAGAACTTTATCAATGGAGATATAAACACTGACAGAATGTGGGCAGCCGTGTACCAGCTAGGACAAAGAGGCAACTAATCCAAATTCACCATTAGCAATGAATGAAGTCCATTTTGACTTCATAAGTGATTGCTGCTTAGTCAGAAAAGCCTCTCATCTAGACTACAATTTCACTTTTTTCCGCTTTCCAAATTGACATTTTATTTCTCCTTTAGTTCATCTGAAACGTTTTACTGACCCGTAATTTATTTAAGCTTAAATGTGTTTAATTTATTTAATGGGCTATTCTGTAAGATACAGAAAGACAAAGGGAGTAGAAGGAAAAAGACCATTTAAAAGTGTCACTCTGCTTTACAATGAAAACTTTATCAGATTCCTTATTCTTCACACACCGACTTCCTAAGTTAAAACTAATTTGCAATTCTAATACATTTTTTTTTAAACAGTCAGGTACTTGCCGCATAGAAATACGCAAGACAGCTTTTAATTCCTAATGCCTGTTATATCATCTACAGTAATAACAGATAAATAAAGAGGGGAAGGGAGCTCAGCCAGTGGCTTTGTTGGTGATGCATGAGCCAATATGTTGTGGGAACTGGCGTTTAAATGAGGCAGAACAAAGGGGGTTTTTGCGGTGCATACCTATTCAACTTCACGGCAGTGCCACGATGCTCTGCTGAACGCAGACAAAGCAGCAAACGGTTAATGTCTCATCTCCAGGTTACCCAAGCTGTATGCAGTGTGACTACATTTTACTACCTCGGGATGGCGTTTGGTGAGGGTACTAGTGTGGAAGCAAATGTGCTATGCAAATCAAAGGAAGACTTCAGAAATAAACGATTAAATTATATTCTATTTCCTCCCCCAAGCTATGCTAGCACACCACTGAAATGCTCCCACTGTGTCGACAATGAATAAATGCCACAGCACAACTGACCAGCAAGGACGGTGTGAAATTTCTCCCAATATTACTAGAAGTGTTTATTCTAATGACATGTGCAGCAGCAAAAGAGCGCCTACTCTAAAAAATTCAAAAATATAAGAGATTCATAGAGTTATCTTTTATTCACATACAGCCGTGTGCAATCCTGTGTGCCTGAACGGAGGAATCTGTGTACGGCCAAATCTGTGTACGTGTCCTCATGGTTTCTATGGGCCACAGTGCCAGAGAGGTAAGAAAGTTCTATTTATCATCTTGATAAAGGATCCAGGCTTAAAATATAAACAGCAGCCTATATCAGTACCTGCCCCCATATGAAGCATATCCAGAGACTTCGCTTGTCATAACTCCCTCTGTGCTCTTTTGATGTTATAGTCTGTTGTAAATCCACATTATATTGTTCTTAATGGTATTGTGAAGGAGTAAGCACTTATTTATAATGTCATTAATAATCACTAAACAATTAATCTAAACCTGTCTGAACTCAGTGATATCACTAATTAGCAACTGTTCAATTAAATGTTAAAGCATGGCTCTATTTTGTTCATTTTGTGTACTCTATAGTGTGTACTACACCGGGTTTCAGAGCCAGATGATAATTTATCTTCAAGTGGTGCTCACGATATCACCTACTTGATGGAGCATCTTAGACTGTAGCGGACGGGAGACTTGCACAGGACTTCTTGAGATCCCTGCTCAAAGATCTGATCAAATACCCCTCTGCCCGACATAGAGCAGGACCTGATTTTGAATCCCTGTCCTAAAGGGGACACCTCTCAACTGAGCCTAACGGTGTCTTGGGTTTCTTGCTCACTTTGTGTTGCAGAAGTCAAATCAATGAGTACTTTAACTACCCATTAGCTCAGGCAGAATAGACAGGAGAGAGGAACTTATGTTTAGGGCTCAAAAAGAGCTGGAAGACTCCTCTGCTTATACCACTTGCTTTTCATTTTTTTGAGCACGGCTCTAATAACCCCTCCTGAATCTGGGAATATAAACACGCTTTTATTACCAAACCTGAAATATTTCAATAGGCAAAGTTCTTGTCTCTTTCTTGCTCTCTTTTGTTTCCCTGGAGTTCCTAGATAAATGCAATCCCAAGGCATATTTTTGTAAGTGAATGATTCACACACAAAAATCTAATTGCATACGGAGCATGCAGGAAGTTTGGGGTTTTTTTTTGTGGTGTTGAGGGTGAAGGAGAGAGAGAAAATGACACAGACTCTGTAATTTTAAGATCTTTCTCTTGAGGATCAATACGGAAGGTGATTTTCAACATCTAGATCACTTGGAGTTTTTATCCTTAAGTGTCGTGGTTTAGACAGAACTAAAACTTGGAAATAAATACCCACATTTGTGGGATATGGAAGTGGTGTGGGGAGAGAGTGGATGGATGCTGAAGAAAAGCAAAGGCCTTCCTTCTGCTTCATTGAGAAAGAGGGAAGAAATAGTACATAGCAAATATCAAACACTGATCTATATTTCNGAGGGGGAAGAAATAGCACAAAAATCAAGTTAGCAAATATCAAACACTGATCTATATTTCAAGGGCAGAAGGCCTTGAAGAAGCCCTTTAACTAGAGAGTTAAAAACCTAAGAGATTCTCAGGAATATTCCGACCACTTAACTGCAGGTATCTAAAAGAGACCCTTAGGTGAGACCCTAGGAGTCACGTCCCACGTTCTTTCCACAAACAAGAGAGAATCAGGAAGCCCAGCTACGCACCTGCCCGAATCACCCTTTGGAGAGACACCTTCTCTACCCCAACTAAAGAAAAAAGCCCCCGCGGACTGGTGTCCCGACACGGGCACCTAAATAAGGAGCCTATATTCAGGCAATCTTAATCCCCCGTGTGATTTTGGTGCACAAAACTTTTGCTTTCCTTTCACCAGCTGTTTGCATTCCCCCTTGTAAGAACGGTGGTCACTGTGTTCGAACCAACGTGTGCTCCTGTGCTGAGGGCTACACTGGAAGAAGGTGTCAGAAAAGTAAGTTACAAACTCCCTTTTGCTTTCCAATGTCCTCTGACTCATACACAATTTTTCTCCCTATTGCGCATGTTCAACAGAATATTTAGTCTGGATATATGCTGTCATCTCTTATATTTCTATCAGAGCACATATAGCACTACATTATGTCTAAAACCAACCTGTTAATTAGAATAGCATTAAGTCAAGTCAATGTTGGGAGTAGAATGTTTTGCTAGAATCCGCTCTAAATATTTCATGCATTCAGAATGAGTAACACTCGTATTTGGAGAGGAATTAATTATTTTGGATTAAAGATTTTTTGGGGAAAAAAATTAAAGCCAAAGGCAGAGCAGCTGACTGAGATCCTTAAAAATATTAGAACATCATACTTCTAGCTTAATTAAGACAGTTGGTTAATAACGCTTCAGCCTTGCCTTTGTTCTTGTCACTGAAATCTCCCTCTTCACCTTAGTATCATATCCAATTCTTCTATTCTTTGGGGGAAATAGGTTATTTTGGCACTTTTACAGACTCTGTTGCTCAACAATATCTGTCACCCGGGGAGTTTAGGATATGTATGTGAAAACTTTTTTTTTTTATTTTATTTTATTATTTCTTAACCAGTTTGAAATTGGCAAAAGGGGAACTGTGAAAACAACCATTCTTGGCAGGAAGAATCTGTACGTTTCCAGAGCACTTTATGTCTCTCACACACAGAGAAAAAAAAAAAAAAAAAAGCTAGTAAAAAAAATTCCTTCCAGCAACAAAAGCCTTCTCAATCCCCATACTACAGCTCTCCCCTCCTTCAGCAGAGAGAATCACGATGCAGAGTTCTGCCTGGCTGCAAAGTACACAATTGAATAGTCTGTTCTGGCAGGAACAAGCTGGAGGGAAGAAAGCAGGAAAAAAAACCTTATGTTTGGCATCTTGTTTTTGAGGTTAGAGAACATTAGAAAAGTGCTGTTTCCAGCTTTAAACGTCTCCAGACAGATCAAAGGAAAAAGAGGTGATCATGATTGCAGTCTAGCAAAGCACTCCCCTAAATGCTCCAGCTGCTGCCAACCCACAGCAGGTTTCTTTCCACTTCCAAAAAAGTTTATGAGGTTTTGTTGCCCATCTTGGTATAATCTTTTGCAAAAAAGCTTTCTGATATGATGAAAATATTTTGGTTCTGTCCAATCTCAGCCTCCATTCCACTTCAACGACCAGTAAATAGTCTGCTTTATTTAGCCTAGTGTTACAAAAACATAAAGAAAGGACCTGTGTCTGTGGTGAGGGAAGAGAAATATGATTAAGTAGAAGGGAAATGCTGCTATTTGCTTACTCTTACTGGCCCCTGACTGCTAATAGGTAAAAAATTTTGAGTAATGTTTCTTTTTTCTTGCTTGCACATGGGACAGGTATCATGATCCACAGAAAGAAACAGCTTATTCACAAGTTCTTCACAGCAAACTGTTGCTATTAGAGCTGTATGTCTTATCGTTGCTGTCATATAAAATAGCTTCTCCTCTGCCAGAGGATCCAGATTTCTCCACTCCTCTGGAGCGAAGTACCGCAGGGCACACAGCAGCAGTGAGTCTCAGCTGATCTCCACAAACCTTCTCCCCCAAAAGAAAATGGAGAGGAGTAGCGCTCCCATCAGTTGGAGGCTGCCCTCAGTCCCATACCTCTCAGAGTTCAGATGCCGAAGGCATTTCGTAGCTTTTCTTGGTATGATTTTATATTATTTTCAATCGGGCACTGACCTGCTTAGTGGATCAGCTGATGTGCTTGGCATACACTTGAATTCTAGGAGTATATACACAGACATGTGTTCCTAACTTATTTACATACAGACCAATGATAAAGTGGAAAGTAAATTCCCTCCATGGAGAATTTCTACTACCCAATCCCTTTTTCTTAAAGAAAATGTATAAAAAGTACCACAATATCCATCTTATGTTCCAAAAAGGGTTGATATGTCACATAGCTCTTTCTGTCTCCTTTGCAGTGTCACTAGCAGTATATATATGTCCTTATCCATTTATCAAATTAATTTTGATAATCTTATGGCCACTTGGGCTGCTGGGTCTTTAGAGGTGAGACCAGCCCCATGGGCCATGTGCCCGAGTGCTCAGAATCCCAGCTGGGAGACGATCCGTGCAGTGCTTCTGCCAAACTTCTGGGAAGGGTACGGCAAGAAGGAATCAGAGGAAAAAAAAAGATAAAAAAAGGTAGATTTCTACTTTACTGAGAGGGTTTTCTCTGGTTTTGAGCATCTTTTCTGTTTGCCTTTAAGGACCCCAGGTAACCCAGCTGTGCCCTGAGTTGCACAGGATACTACCGCTCGCACAGAGTTGTAATATCCCTCCACAAAGAGTAAGGAAAAGAAATACAGACGTCACAATAGCAAAACTGTAATTAGATACAAAGGGTACTGGAAGTTTAATACTGCAACAGCTCTCATTTGCAAAGCACCAGGACAATGTACCACATTTTCAGAGGAACTGCCAGAGGTGAACCTGTGGCCCAAATCACAGCTTGGCAGTGTCTAATCTGTCGCGGCCAGGTTACCCCACGCTGAGAAATGCAGAGCTGGCTTAGCCAAAACGAGGAATGCGACAATTCTGAGAAAAATGATTCCTTGTGAGGGGTTTTATCATTATTTTAATTGTCCTTCACTCTCTGAATATGAGTTTTCAGTGTCCTTAGGTCCTTTTACACTTCTAGTACACTTTCAAAAACCTCTGTCAGCAAATCAACTTTACTATGTACTTACACTGAGTCTGTAGTCTTAGAAATTTTGGGTGGATTTATTACCTGCCTAATAAAACTTATCAAGATAGAGTGAGTAAACTTAAAACTAAAAAAGGCAAGACTGAAGAAGTTTCCCATCCATGCGTTACACGCAGAGCAGCCTTATATTCATGATCTTTAGTTTGGGAAAATATTTGTGGGTTTAGGAAATGTCCCATGAACCATAAAAACTGAGAAATAATCTTTTCAGAAACAGTGATCTGAGCAAAAATATTACCTTTTTGAACCTACAGCGAATGCTTGAAATTGGCAGTCTTTTCAATTTTATCATTGTTTATACACAGCAGTACACAGGTTTTGCACACTTATCTCTGAAACCTATTAATAATGATATGGAATGCACCAGTAAATCCTAAGATTTCACCTTCAATATTCTCCAACGTGGAGCTAGAGCAAGGGGAAAATTCCTTGCTGTGCACAGCTCTGACTACAGTAGGGGTGCTACAGTTTCCAAGCTCATGGTACCATAACGCACTCCCGGATGACCCCTTTGATGGAGCTATGTGAAGTCAGGGAAGGCAGAAGCACTTGGATGCCCATCCTGGAGATAATTTGTACGTGAGGGTTGTTCCTAAATGTGTGAACCCAAACGTCTTGCAAGTCAGAGGTAAGTAGCAGCTGGCCAAGTGGGACAGACATTTGTCCTTGTGATGAGTCAACGAAATAAGAATAATAATAGTTGTGGGTGTCTGTTTCTCCACTAATTAAAGCTCGTAAGTACTTCTTTCATCTTAAAAAATATCATAAAAAGGCACTTTAATATCCATAATTGAAATAATAGAATAAAGAATTCACATACTCTAAACAAATTTCACATTTGTCATGATACCACCTTTAGGAAGTTTTTTTTAGGTAGGAACAGTGTTTAGAGGCAAAGATAAAAATAAGCCAAATCAGTTTTTGTTCACTTACCCTTTGGATATTTTGGCATCGTTCCCACTGCTTTTAGACATTTCTCTTTCCTTCTTAATATCTCACCTGCACGGACAGAGAAACAAAAGGTTCTGTTTGCTTTTGGCAGATTCAGGTTCTCAAATGAAGGAGATGATAATTAAAAGTAAAAGCCATAGCAGCCACTCAAAGACAGGTTATTTCTAAAGTGAACCGATACACGCTATTGGTCTATTTTAAATATATAACAACATGCCTTAGGATTTTCCCCTCCATCCCTGCATGGTTTGGCATTTCCATTGCTCTCTGAGCCTGACAGCCAAAAACATGCAGGACGGTGTGGTGGCACCACACTTTTGCCATTCAGGGTTACTCTTCTTTGCTTCTTTCGTGTACGGAGAAAGGCTTTCAGCCTGAAAGTTCGTGTTTGTTTTGTATGTAAATAAACATCCACTCAAAAAAAAAAACCCACCCCAAAACATGTAAATCAACCAGGTCCGACTGGCTGCCAGCTGAAATCTACGGCTTTGCCTGGTGTGTTTACTGATAGATAACTGCCTGGTGATTATGCAAACCAGACACCCACACCCAGGACGAGCGGGTGGCAGAGCTGACAGCCAAATGCATGGTTATGCCTCGGCAATTGTACAGCCTTGTATCCTCCCTTGCTACGCATTGTTTTCGCTATAATCAGTCTTGTTGAGCAGAAAGAGGCAAATGCTGGCAGTAGCTCAAAATAAAATATATTTCTGGATCGACTTTGCATCAAACAAACATACGTTAATACTAAAGAAAAGCTATTCGCGCGAGGTTTTAAATTCCCTCTTGAAAAAAGGCACAGCTGTAGCAATCCTGGGATATCACTCCTGTCCGTGAGGCTTTAAAGCAGCGTTCACACTGATTTCTACTACATCCTTACAAAAATTATAAACGAAGACAATGGATTAGGTTTCATTTATTTCCTACACATGTTTTCACAGGACTGCTTTGGAAACAAATCTTAAAAAGGAAAGCTAATAAAAGCCGAGTTTGCTTTACTTATGAAGGGTTGGAGTGAGGAGAAAGGGAGAAAAAGAGAGATTGATGGGACCGCACGTTTATCCCTTCTCCGCTGCTACCTGCTTCTAGCCTGTTCAGCTCTGTGCAAAAAAAAAAGGCAAGCCACAGCTCCCTCTGGAGCTCATCAGCAAGCAAAGGTCACAGGAGAAGAGTGCTGAACATCCTTCTCCTCCCTTCTCCAGAACATCAAGCCCACCTGCAGCCTGACCTCGGCCTCTCTCCCGGCAGCATACCTTCTCCCCGCTCCTCCGGCCGCCAGCGAGCCGGAGTTTCCTTACGCTTTAAAACAGAGAGACCCTCTTTCTGCCTCCATCTATTTTATCACGTCAGGCCGAATCCCGCCGACTTTGTATCACATAAATCATCGCGCTGACACCGGGACTTTGCAGATTGGATCTCAAAGTTAGTAGATAACTATTTCTCCATTTCAGTAATTCCTGTGGGCAGGATTTATAGCCAATACACAGTGCACAATATAACTCACGCTCATTCTTCCAGCTCTGCTTGCTCCTCTTCCCACCCCCAC
The DNA here is from genome assembly GCA_008711295.1 of Anarhynchus alexandrinus. Taxonomy (NCBI): domain Eukaryota; kingdom Metazoa; phylum Chordata; class Aves; order Charadriiformes; family Charadriidae; genus Anarhynchus; species Anarhynchus alexandrinus. The sequence goes on from VUYV01000047.1 coordinate 4,850,439, forward strand.
CCCTTCTCCCTTCCCGGTACCATGAGGACTTTACTTGCATGAGAGCTAGAGGCAAACTAATTGGAAATGTGAACACTGGGTTTCAAAGGCAGCTTTTTTGCTAAGCAATGTCATGTTGTGAAAGTCACTGATTTCCCATATTCCAGCTTTCCCATGTAATGTTTCTGTAGATTACTGCCTTGCCAGCTGCATAAGCAGGAAGTTTTACTGCTCGACAAATTAGACTTCCACCGAGTTATCATCTTGACAACGGGTGATATATTCTCTGGAATACCTTCACTGAATGGGCAGATCGACTCAAGCCATCTAAAATTGGGCAGTTTGCAAACCAGAGGGGCAGCGTACCCTCCCACACAACTGAGGAGGGAACAATCCACGTATCTCATCCAAAAGGATGGAGCAATCATTTGCGTTAGACCTGCTTCTCATATGTCAAGGATGTGCTTAAAGGCAACAACTATTTGTCTAAGATTTCTGCATGGGAAATATCCTCCTTGGACAGTGGGTGTTTGGAAATAAGTAAGCAGCTTCTCATAGCAGAAAAAAAAAAACTTTTAAATTACTGCTAGAAGCATTAGTTTTGCGACAGAAGTAGAAGGGTTGGCAGGTTGGCTTGTTGACAAGTTGGTGCACAGTCTGGAGACACAGCAAAAGGAAACGCTGGGCTCAGTTCTTACTTGATTTTCCAGCCCATGTAACAGAATAGGTTCATATTAGATGTCGTCTTCCTTCCTTGGGCAGGAAACGCAACAGAAGAGGAAGAAAAAACAAGTCAGGGCTACCACTGTCTTTCCCATTCAGCTGAACACAACATGATCGGTGCATCTTGCCTGGGGGCAACGGGGAGAGCTCTGACTTCCCGGAGAAAGGGAGAGAGCCAAACGGGGGACAGTGACTCAAGGGTCAACCTGGTTTGTGGTCTGCTCGCAGAGCAGCGCTCCTCTCTGCTCGCTCTTAGTAAGGATTTGTGACAAAACCATTTGTTGGCCTTTCTTAAAAGCTACATTTTGTTTACATATTTGTGGCTGGCGCATTTATTTTAATAGGGGCGGTGAGCACATGCAGTTATCTCTAAATTTATTTTGCAGGAAGAGAACAAGAATATATCTGGGTAAGAACTGAATATATATCCTAAATAAGCCCAAAAGCCTTATTAAATTTTTATTCATTCCATAAGCAAAACATTAACAAACTGCAGCATGAATTTTACTAGAGCAGAGAATCTCGGGTTTGAGCCAGAGTTTCTTTACTTGTAGCTTAAAGGCGCTAAAGAAATGTGTCAGATCTGCTGCTGGGTGTAAAAACATACTTAAACTAAAATAGTAGGGATTCCTGAATGACTGCGTTTCTCTTTGTGGTGGGCTTCTGTGTGAGGATAACTGCCTTTTTTCCCACTAATTGATTTAAGAAACAACACTTTGGGGGGTCTACTTTTAATTAAAATATTTTAAAAATTTCTCTTCTTAAAAAAAGGGGCACGGGATCTGCCACTTGAAAAGCCCAGAGGACGAACAATTCTGGAGATTAACGTTGTCTGTTTATCCAAAAAAAGACATTGGCAAGACAATCCTCTCCAGCATCGATTTCCAAGTAAGCCCTAGCTTACTTTCTCAGACAGATAACAACAGGATGACTAACAGATCAGTGCAGTGCCAATGCAGACAGCAGCTCTCTTTTCCCAACCCCCTGACCAAGCTCCCACCTGAGGTCCTCTCTCTTCAGCTGGGTCATCAGCCGGACCACGGTGGCCTGTGGCTGGTCTTCTCTTGGCTTGAGACTGCATCTCCTGTGCCACTGGGGTTCTCTTCAATTACGCTGCTTGAATCTCCCTTTTTCTTTCTACAGATGAAAATAAACCCAATTGCATCAATCATAGGCGACGGCTTAGCCCACTCGGTGCAATGAAAACATGCCTAAATGGCAGGTCATGCTGCAAGCACAGGAGCTGCAAAAAACAATCAACAGAGGAAAACAACGTATGTGAGAATCCTCTTTCCCTTCTTATTCAGGCATGACAAGAAAGCGGCTCAACAGAACAATTTATACACACGCTGCAATGGTTCGCTGACCTAATAAAACACAGAGTGTTCTTCAATGAAGAGAAGATGCTACCAAACCCAAGACCCTAACGAGATGGGAATATAAGCTGTGCTGAGAGTATACTTTACAATTCCCCACATTAATTATGTACTAACAGTTGCAAAACTGAGAATGAAGTATAGCTATAGTCTCTTTCAAATTAATAGTGGTGCAATCAGACTAAAACCAATCAGTAAATGAGAAAGAGGTTTTGCTAACGATCTCAAAATCTGAGAGTTCCTGGCAGAATACTCCCCAAATATAAAAATGTGCACCTGCACATGCTTATTTTTTTTTGTAGTAGCTTTCATTCTGAAGGATGCTGAATTATTTTGCAGCTATCCAAACATCGTACCATTGTATCTCTAGAAAGAGTTTCACCTGACAGCAGACAATAGGCAAAATAAGGATCAGGACACCCAGAAGGAGAAATATTTCAATCCAAGGAGAGCGGAGACTCCCTTATCTGTATTGGAGGCACAATCCCTCATTGGTTTCCACAGCTTCCTGAGGTTTCTGAGTCTTGCCCATTACCAGGGAAAGTTTTGGAAGTACAGATGGAGAGATCAGGATGTTCTTCAACTGACAGAACATTGTATCACCTGATGAGAGTGGCATGACAGAGCAAACAGGAATGCCGTACATTACAACCCAACCCTCAGAGTTTAGTCTAGCATCTCAGTAGTTTTACCATCCGATATTAATTATTTTTCCCATTTTTTTTTCTGAATTAGTACCTAAATTAGATTTATTTCTTGCTTTAATAACACTAAAAGGCCCCATAGGCTTATCAGAGCACACATCAGAACAAAGACCAGACACAATTAGGCAAAGCCCACGCATTGCACTGCTATCTATATGGTCTACAAGATTTCAGACCATTTTTTCTTCTGAAATGTGTGCTAGGTCATGCAAACTAACTCATATTGCTAGAGCCGTGTGGTAAAGCGAATATATTATAAATGCAAACTGTCACCACACCCATCACAATTACTTTTACAGCTCCCTCTGTGTCTTGTAGTAATTTGTTCTTCCGCACTGCATCCCTCAGAGGTTTCTACCAGATTATTTTTACTATTCAGAAAGGTAATTTATTGAAGAAGTGCTTTGCATCTCTGTCAAAGACACATGAAGCGAGAAATAGGGATGAGCAAACCTCAGAATGATTGGTAGCTTGATATGGATAAGGATCCAAATTTTAGAAGAACCTTGCACAAAAATGGCAAACAATTTTATTACATGACAAATATTCCTTCTCCTTAAAATTAAATCTGTGCCTATACTTACTGTCATTCCATGGTTCGCACATCTGAGGTTACACTGACAAAGCTTGGAGAGAAAGTTATTTCTTTATTTACAAATCCAAATCAACACAGATGAGGAATTTCAGAGAAAATCGAGCTCTGGAACAACATACACGTCTAAAACTCAGCACAGGTAAAACTAGTTCCTTACTGCCCTTGGAAGCAGACAAAAAGGGTACTAGAAATTGCTAGTGTCCCGAATCCACGACATGTTTTTCAGAGCTATGTGCATTTGGGACCTTCACAGCAGCAGATATATTGGTACATCCATCTCGCTAATGATCTGTTGAGCATCAGCTATACCCTCTAAAGGGGAGAATGACATTTTTTTACCTCGACTAGTTTCTGCTAGTGTCAGGGCAGTAGAATCCAAACAATGGTGCCCTTTGTCAGAAACACCCTTTTTGGCCAGAACACACCCATTTTGTGACTTATTTTTTTCAAAGGATTAAAGATCGTTCAGCGAGATCAAATGTTTATTTGGAGCCCAGAAGCATCGAACCAGTTGTTTCCTTACTGCGGTCAGGGTAATGTTTCGTTCGAGCAGGGCTGCTGGGATGCGTAATGCATCCAGAGAGATGGGGAAACTTCTCTCCAGTTATCAATTGAGCTGTGCTATTTTGTGAAACTGCTGACCTGACCCTCCAGTTCTCGTCCTGTGAAAAAGATCAGCAGCATCCTTCCATTTTAAGGCTGCGGTCTCATGATTGCCCTGTTCCTGGCACAGAGCTTCTCCCCAGCTTTTGTGTTTTATCAATAGATGATGTATATTACCTATAAATATTGGAAAAGCACTAGAAGCACCAGTTTTAACACAAAACCCACTGCTTTCATATCTATCGGTTTCATTTTTGTTCTCAGCTTGAGTTCCGTCATCTCTATTTTCCTGTCAAGACCAGTGGGTGTTATTTTTAAATCTGTCCCACGCTCTGTGTCCTTACTGTGTCGTAGCTCCCCAGCTACAGCCCTTTGCGTTTGAGAATGTCACACCAAATCAAGATAACCCCTAAGCAGAAAGGAGAAAACGAGCATTAAAACAACACGTACACATACAAAAGCCAAAACTGCAACTGATCCAGCTTCCCGCTCCTCAAAAGCGCAACAGAGAGAGCGAGTCGAAATATGCGTTAGACCCACAGAGAAGTCGGTCCAAAACCAACCCCAGCCAGAAATAAAAGCCTGTGACTCACATATAAATGACAGCACAGGGATGGTGACTTAAAGGATACGTTGAAGTATATATCTACCAGTAGGTGTTCTTTTTGGCCGCATTTCTGTGTTCTTTGTCAGTAAAGCTCTAGCCTGATGCATTACCTTAGCTGGCCCACACAGATGTTACTGCTTGAGGCTATTTTCTCTCTTCCATCCAAAGGCAGAACGCATCCAGAAGCAGGTCAATTTTCTCAGCTTCTACAGGGCATAAAAAAAAAGGGAGAAAAAAAATAAAGAAAAGTTGTCTTGAAGACTACGTCTTCTAATCAGCACTGCAGCCTGACGCACTGTCTCCTCATCAGCAGCACGGCTCGGGATATGTGATGGCAGGTACTTTTTGATTCAGAAAGAAATAGTCTGTGCAGTCTCATTGTCAGGGAAGGACATGGATGTTCAGCTGCGACAAGGCATATTCCTGAAACATTGCAGAGAACCCCTTTCTGCCAAGATTTTAGGAGCCTGATTTAATATTCCCTCTGTTTTGACTTTATGAGGGTGGTGATGAAGACTGTCCTATTTCAACAAAATTACAAGCTTTCCACTACTTATTATTATCTACTTCTAGTGAGAAAAGGTGTAATGGGGTATTTGCATCAAAAGGTGGCTTAGGTTCAACTTGAAAAGTTTTTGTCTGTTAATCCACAGAAGCAGTGGGAGTCTGAAGGAAATGTCTAGCTTCTTTTAATCACTCTAAACTAATCAGCAACTACTGCTGGCAAATATGGTGGCTGTTTGTTAGAAAAAGAGATTATTCTCAATTGGGTACAGAGAGTGCAGTCCAGCAAACCATGCCCAGTGCTTAACTTTGCCCCAGTCCCTTTTGGCTTTGCATAGCAGAGAGAATTTGTTTAATACTGTGTATTTTTTAGATGACTGTTACTGTAAACGAATGGCAAGAAGGGCAGGCAAAGGAAGATATCGGAATTGTAGATGTCCATCGCTGATGCTACTTACACCAGGAGGACCAACTTGACTTTACGGACAACACTTAAGGTGTTCGCTGGGGCTTTTTGTTTTAGAATTTTAGTAATCTCTGGAAATATTTAATTTGCAGGAAAATTCTTCCCTTTGGCTGACAAAGCAGGAGGTCTGACTACCTTAAAGAGGCCGGGGCTGAGCAGTTGAACTATGGAGCTCCATGAAGGTTGCTAAAAAGAGTTGCAAGAAGCACTTCACTGGGTCAAGTCAGCCTAGAGGGGATAAGCTATGAAAAGGGTCACCGGAAATTTTAAGTGATTGTAAGGTCAAAATGCATTAAAGCCATCAAAGATAAATAGCTGCTGCATAAAACAGAAACCTTAGCAACTTGTGAATGCCTTTCCATGCACAGAAGAGTTGTGTACATGTTGTATGATGTTCTTTGCAACACTTATGTTTTATCTTAACACCTGCAGCTGCTTGTTACTTTATCAAAATCACCCCTGACCTGAAACACAGCATGTAATCATGCTTTTTCTTTAACCTGCATTACCACCTTCAACATAGGCTTAGCTTATCTAACCTAATAGTTTTGGAAAACAACAGATCATGGAAGTCTTTTCTAGTTTTAAATGGTGGATTTATAGAATTGCGGTGCGTTATAGAATTGCGTAACTCTATTGCATATGCAGTTCTGTGCTTTGGTTCTTACCGAAGAGCGTGGAAATGTTGACACTGACAGCAAGGGGAATGGGAGTAAGGCTTTAGTGATACTGGCTGCAAACATGCTTGCACCCAGGATGCGTTGACAGTAGAGGACTCCCCCTACCCCCAGTTATAACCCTACCAACCTGCAACAAAGGGAAGACACAAACGTGTTTACATCCTTATTATTAGGGCTAGTCCCCAAGGCAGGTGGAAAACCTGTCAAACCAATGTTGTCTTTGGGTCAAGATGCCAGGCCGTTTTTAAGAGGAGGGGAAAAAAAATAATTGTGAGTCTTTTCAAAGTCATGCCAGTGCCTGGGAGGATTACAATAATTCGATTTGCTCTCCTAGTGTCTGATAATTTATTTAGTTTTCCTGTGAGAGGCTGTAACATTTTTGTTTGCTATTTTGAAATTGGAGCTTCTCCACAGAGGCCAAGGAGTGGGACTAGAAAGGATCCAAATGAGTTATCATCAACACACGTTGAAGTCTGCCTGATGGGTATTGAGATGGAATTGTATTTAAGAAAGTTAAAGAAAGGGAGAACAAGGAACAGGAAAAGGGGAGAGATAACACTGCATTCATTTACAAAAAGGTGCTCCCGAATTCCCAAGCAAGGAGAGAAAGCACCTGTCCTGGGGGGCAGGCAGGCAGAAGTGCCCCTCCAGTGCGGAACAGGTTTGGCCCTGATCCTAAATTTCCCATTGAAGTACTTCCCTTAGTTCACTTTGAATTGAACTCCTTCAGGTTTACCATTTAAGTGAGAGATGCTGTAAGCAATAAACAGCATAAAGGAAGTTTATGCTATATTTTCCTTAGTTAGTTGTTCATTTTTAAGGCAGCAGAACAAAGAGAGAAATAGATCCCAAGTTTAAACTCCGTTTGCACTGTTATGTTTTACTCAGACCAAGACTGGAGCTCACCCACTAATTAAAGATTTGCCGAGTTACAATGCAAATTGAGCTGGAACAAGTTCAGTTATATACACACTGAAAACTAAAAGTGAATCAGAAAGCACACGAGTTTGACTCCTGGGAATTGAAGGAAGAATCTGTTGTCACATCAGTTAAAAAATCTGATATCAGCACAAAACAACCAGTAATATCTTAGAATGCAATTGTTTGTATAATGCTAAAAATACACAGAAAATATAAGGGACAGAAAAAAAAAGAAGAGAAACACTCATTTGAACAAATAGTACTGTGCTTGTAGTTACTTTTTCTTGGTTTTACTTTTTAAGGGGTGGGGGGAAGACACTGTCCAAGTTTCATGTGATCTCCAAATCAAATCCCTGGATTTGTACGGTATGATTTTGGGACAGCAGGTTAGCATTGGGGACACTATGGTCCATGAATAAAACAAAGCACAAGTTCATTTGAAATCTAGATCTAAATTTTATGATTTGGAGTCATCTTTTCTAAATTCTGAATATCTAAGCGATTTTATAACTGAAATGGGAACTCAAATACAACACAACATAAGATTGCAGGTCAGAAGTCTGTTATTGGAGACGTGAGATCAAAAGGGGGACAAAAAGGAAGAGGGAAAATAAAAGATTAAATTATTTTGGAGTTATGGTTGCCATAACACTTTGAACTCATCTGGGTTTTAACTAGTGGTTGCAGCACTTTTTGATAGTTCAGCAAGAACTGTAGATCCCTGTTAACCTTGGTAAGCAGAGGCCAAGATTACAGCATGGATCAGGAGAGGCAGAGAAGGAAGGCAAAAAGAGGACGACAGTTTAAGGGCTTGGATCCAAGCAGCCCCTATAAGCGTGGGTAAGTCTGCCCTGCCTGAGGGCAGGTCGCTGTGCTGAGGGATCCAGGAGCCTTGGCACAGAGCAAGATGCAAATGTAGCAGCCAACCAAGAGCAGCAACGTAGAGCTAAAAGCTGCCAGTGCAGCAGCATCTGCACTGAAGGAATAGAACAAGACGTGAAGAGCCACAAAAGCAATATTTCAGTGCATGAGAGGAGTAATTAGGGAGTCTAAATCTACCTGTCCAGAATGCCTGATCATACCTGAGCAAGGAACAGAAGGTTATTCTCTCATCAAATAACATTAGCTGTATTTTTGCATTCTCTTTTTTAATAATCGTTCCCATTTTGAGGCTCTTTGCAGGGTTCCACCTTCTATGGCAAAGTTCTGAGGGAGGGTTGTGGTAGTTTCAGAGCCCTGCACATAGCGATGACTTGAAAATCAGAATTGCTACAGCATTAGTATTAATTCTAGTATTAGTTCTGTTCTCAGAGTTGATGTGCCAAAAGACATCACAACCTTAAGACTAATAAAGGCACTGTAATGCCCCATTTTAGCTGTCAGCCCCCTCGGTGCCTGCAGGAGCAAGTAGCCGGCTCCCTGCTGAGGAGGAGCTGGGTGTTCGGCAGCCCCCCGGCTCTGCAGGCAAGCAGGACTGCTGCTGATTACCGCTGCTGGTAACGAGTCACGGGGAAATCCTTTTGTGCTTATAAAGCTTTAAACATGGCAGAAGCTGTTCGACACAAATATGTTCTCAAACCTTCATTGTCGGACTCCTCCTAACTCAACACTCACACTCCTGTCCAACATTTTACCATGTAACACAACTCCACCCCGTTATTAAATGCCTTCTTCCATCTAAAAGGCAAATCATTCCCACTCCCATCATACCAGCACTGCCGGGTTTCTAAACCTCGGTGCCTCCGATGGGTCCTTCCTACACTTACAGGCAAGGAGAAACAGGAGATGAGGACTTTGGGTATCTGCCCGTGCTACCTACCAATATCAAAGTGGGCTGGGATTGCAGGTGTTTGACTTGCCACGGCACTGAGATTTTACTGTTGGATGTTGTAAAAAACCAATATTGATAAATACAGGGCTTAATCTGAGATGTAAAAATTAGCAATTAGATTTCTAATGAAATCTCTTTAAAAAATCATCTGGCTTCCTGTGGTTGAAAGAACAACTTAGCTTTCACATCTTATTTGTATGGAAGAATGGAGTAAAAAGGTGAGTACTTCAACAAATAATGGTGCAAAAAGGCGATGGAGGAACAGATCTATTTAGTCTTTAAGCTTGGTTGAATGCAAAAACATTCCCCAAATTGTGTGAAAACAATCTATCCCCTGCAAGTCTTTTCTTATCCAAATGAGCATCTAAGAACATGTTTTCCAATCAGGAAGCGAAAGCTCTAACAAGTATTCGGTGTGTCCACAGCTGCCACAGAAAACATCTTTCTTGTTTTTCTGAGAATCATTGTAATTAACGCTTCTCTCATTCTTCTGGTGAGGCAGCTCTCGCTGGAGCTTCCCCAAAAGAGCTTCCACACAAGGCACAGCATTTTCCAGAAGGATTTATGGGACCTATCAAGCCTCTGTGTTTCAGATTCTCAAATCCAAATTACTTTTCTTGTTTTTAGTTACAACCAATTGAACCTTCTGAAAGGCAGCGAATAAGCCTCAAGTAAAGTCTTCCCTCCTTTCCCCGCTACCGTGTTCTCCCTTTGATACGTGTCTGCAGGTGTCTGTGATCCCGCGTGCATGAACGGAGGGAAATGCGTGCGCCCAAATGTCTGCGACTGCCCATCCGGCTGGCGGGGAAAGCACTGCAATAAGCGTAAGCACCTCTACTGCCCATCAAACAGATCATTATTACTTAGGCCAGTCAACGTCAATTGTAATCTTCTTTTTAATATTAAAAAACAATATAGTGGATAGAACCTGGTTTGCTACTTCAGCGGTTTGCAGAAAAATTGTTTTAAGCGCAGGTGATACAAAATGCTATAAACATTTGATGCTTGCAAAGGAAAAAAGCTGTGTAGGGGAGCCCTTGGTTCTGCTTCACGCAGCTGTCTGTTATACATCTTGTTATGGAAATTCATTTTTCTAGTATTAAACTTGAAGCATTGATTTTATGTTTTAACAGCTTCCAATATTTTGTTATATTTTACAGAGAAATGCCATATATTTCAAAATACAGAACTATTTAAAGCCTGCTATAAAGCCTTCCATACTGATATACTCTCAAGGTCACCAGATACATTATGGTGTATAATCTGGAGACGAAGTGTTCTTACTCTGTAACTCTAACAGATCTGACTACGGTTACTTAAAAATGTAATTAAAAAAAACCTCTCACCCTAAAATACTTTTAAGGAGTATTTTTCCTTACGTGGCTATCCATTACCATGATGTTGACAGATAAACTGAATAACTTTATTATCAAGACGACATACTGTATGTAAACCAGATTAAAATATTGGCTATTTACTCTTTGGGTCTTGATAGTAAATATGATTTCAGAACTAGTGTTTTGAAATTATATTATTAATAATTTATTCAGAAATTCTGAAGGAAGTCTGTGTCTCTCACACACGTACACCGAAACATGCCTTCACTCTTTCAGGACCTCTGAAGAAATTATATATGCAATAAACATATCAAACTTTACTATGAGAATCTATTTCTTTATGCCATGGAACACATAATATGCATATAACACGTATGAATATATCTTATGGAGAGTATTCTTAGCCGATGGTGAGCTAAGCATTAGAAATAGCAGAGCTCCCAGTAGACAGTCATCAAAAATAAATTTCTTAAGAAACAAATATCAAAGAATCCTGAACACTGATTATCTGATGGATAGAACACATTCCCTTCTTCAGAAATTAGCCATATGGAACAGAACCTAGCAGGTCACCTTTCAAACAGATCTTGAACATCCAGATATATCGTGTACGTCTTCTCACTTGTTTCATGTCAATCTGTTCAGCTGTTTGCCTGCAGAAGTGTCTGAACGGTGGAGAATGTGTAGGTCCAAACATCTGCGAGTGCTCCGGAGGATGGGCAGGAATGCTGTGCCAGACGCGTAAGTGCTGCTTTAATTACTAAAGTTTTGTAGCCACGCACATCGCACCAGAGATCTTCACGCATTAAATTTTCTACTATGTGTATATTGCGTTGGGTTTACGGTTGGACTTGATGATCTTAAAGATCTTTTCCAGCCTAAATTTTTCTATGATTCTATCACATGTAAAAGTCAACCACAACATGATTAGCACCTGAATTCTGCCTCTTATTTGTCAAAACTCTCTTATGCTGCCAGTAAAACTATTACTTTCAAAGATATTTCTGAATTCTGCATCAGCCTGAGAAAGAGACCTGACTCATCTTTTACTTATGTGGACACTGACCTCGACCTGTCAGACAAAATTACCAGTCTTTCGATTAAATAATATGAAATATAAGGTAAAAAAAGAAGGGTCAGAGACAAAAGGAAATGGAGCAGCCCATTCTGTGAACCCAGATGGCGTTAAGCACAGCAAGAAATTCTATGTGTAATCTGCTACCCTAAGAGCCAGACCCCATAAATGCTACATGTTCAAACTGACCACCGAGGTGGCGGGAGGTGTTTGCGTGGGGAGAGACTGGAAGACCTGGAATAGGAAGAGACCCGTTATTGCCTGTTACATCCAGGGTCACTTCAGTTTGTGTATGTTATTAGCTTTACAGTAAAAAGGGCACGAGGAAAATATCAAGGCATTATCCCCTTTAAAGGGCAATCTTTCTTTCCTCTCACACTCGCAGAGTGTAATTACTTATGGAAATCTTTTGTCAGTTAAATCCCAGTGGCTGTGTAATTGTTTCTTTGTGCCAGCTGTCTTCTAGTTCAAACACGGTAATGTTTAAAGTTATTTATTAGTTGATGACATATTCTTGACTCAGTTTATTTAATAAATAAACAAATTGTGCTTCTTCCCGTGAAAGGCAAGTGAGGCTTACTATCATTAACAATTTCTCCTGTAGTATGGAGGCACACAAACTTAGGCAACTTTTTATGTATCTATTTAACCAGCTCCTTTGAAACTTTGCTCCAAATCTGTTCACTTGCTAGTCGCTCTGTTTTTACCATTTCTTCCCATGTTTTCACTCTAGCGGGGAATTAAATCAGCTTTTTGTCCAAAAGGAGCTGGCTGTACCTCCTAGGTCCCACAGCAAACCCAAATAACCACCAAGTGGTTGGAATTTCTGTTTTTTTAAATAGGAAGGGAGAGGACTATTGTCAGAGAGCAGATGGTGAGGTCTTATAATGTGGCTCCAGGGCATTCACAGTGAGGCAGGGAGCAAGCAGGGGAACGAGAAAGTCTTCATCCTCACAGATGTTAGGTACAAAGTTTTGCATAGAAGTGTAACCCCTGAAAGCAAGCCTGGGTTTGTGTTTTAATGGGAGGCTATGGGCCCAAATCCAGAACTCAAGGAAAAAAAATGCATTTATCTGCCTAAACTTAAAAACCCTTCCGAGCGCCTCCCTTGCTCGAAGAAGAGCTCACCTTCGCCTCGGCTCTGGCCCTGACGAGCAGGCGGCTAGCAGCAGCGGAGAGGACTGAAACCAACCTCTGGTTACATCTTTTTTGTCGTTCTCTTATTACTTTGGCCTCTTTCCCGTCTCCCAGCAGCACACGAATAGTGGGCCAAATCCACACGCTCTGCCAGAACCAGTGCATGTCTGGCAAGGAGGCGCTTGGTTCATCACACTACTCCGCTGTGCACAACTGCTTTGTCAAATTTAAGCCCCCGAGGTTTCCCTGTGCTCGGCACCCCCTTCTTGCTCAGATGCGTATGTCCAAATTCTGTGCTTCGCTATAGTATCAACAACAAAGCTGAATGCAGTCTTGATTTGCATCACGTTAACTACAGACTTTGGCTGTTAAACTCAACAACAGAGCAAAACATTCACCTTATAAGAAAGTAGGAGCAACATATTGTCTATTATATTCAAATATTATATATTATTTATGTTATATATTAATTTATTAATTTATATTATCTATTAATTATATATTTTTCCTATTATTCATCTAATTTTTTTCCATCTCTTTTTTCATCCAAAAATTCCATCTCACTCTACAAGTATCAATCCAGATAACTTTTCCCAGCAATCACTGTACCTTCTGCACCGTCCAGAAGCAATCATCAGGCCTGTATTGTTTCTCTGGGGCTTTTTCAAGGGGAGGAGGAGGTTTGATAACCCCACCTTCCTTCTTTGTTTTCAGCCTATGAATTCACACAGCTGCCCTTATCGGGGGGGCAGTGGTGGAAATGCAGATACAGGTTTCATCTACACACTGAACCTCCTTTTTTTCCTCATTAACTTCCTAACACACACCCAGTAGAGTGACTAAATCAAAGGATCTATGGAGACTTCCACTACTATTTTCTGGACATTTCGCAGAAGGAAAAATTTGTTTCAGTCCTGTGTACCGAGATAGTTAGCCAGAGTAGGCCATTAAGCCAACAAAAGAGACAATGGAAAAATACTGAAAATTCATCTTGGACATCAACTTTTGATTTATCTTTAATAAGAAGTCACAGATCACCCTCGTGAGTGCGTTTTCTAACTCATAAATGCCTAAGCCTACGTGGACAGTTCAAGATGTTGGGAGGCAGCAGCAGATACAGCTGCCACAATAAAATCTTTTCTAAATCTTCTCACTTCGGTCTTCTATAAAACCAAATAAAGCAAAACACAACATCGTCTACTTTTAGGTCCCTAATAATGAATTTAAAAACTTGCAAGTGCAAATACCGATGCCTCTCTCACCAGGAAAAACGGGCATAGATCTCGTGTCACAAGTGATATTCCAAAATGCTTCAACCTTTCAGCGGACACCACCACTGACAGTAACCTAGAACAGATTTTCAGTTCTGTTGCAATGAAGATTGGCAATGTCTAAGTCGGAATAATTTTATGTCTAAAGTACTTTGAAAATGTCTCAGAGAGCAAGACTGGACTGCGTTGTCAGAAGTAGTCACCACATGTTAAGGAGCTTATATCTAATTTGGAACAGGTCTGCTACATTTTGGAGGTGCAATCACACAAGCAAAAACTTTGCCTCTTTCGCAATGATGTGCAATGAAATTGCATGTCCATTTAATGCAGTGATTTATGAATTTCTTAATGCTACAGTCAGTCAAATTCACACTGACATTCCAGAGATGTCTGTGCAGGCTGTTTTTTCTTACAGTTTCACCAGTCTCTGGCTACAACTAAACCGCAGAGTTTGGCAAGAGTAAAAGTAGAGACTTTTAGGAGACATTGGTAAGAGATAAAACACCATAGTCCTCTTTTATCAGACTGTAAATAAAGAGGTCAGTCAAGAGAATAGTTTTCTTCCCCACTCATCTGTAACCGAAGAGAATAGCTTCTGAAAGAGAATCAATAAAATAGGTCATTTGTCCCAACAAATAAGGTGTATGGTGGAATACACACATTATCCTTGACAAATACATATGACTTTGATGGTCATAGTTTAGGGAATAATGGTCAAGTTTCAGACTGTATTGCAAATGTAGGGAAATTACCTTTTTGGGGGGACAGGTTAAAAAATGTTGTTTGAAATATTCAACTTCTCAACTATAGACACCAGCAGCTTCACAGACTAGGCTTCTTCCATGAGAAGCTTTTTCCCTCTGACTCTGTTTTTAGCTTTCATGACAGCAGCACAAATATTCCCAAAATTACCTCTCTGAAAACACAGAAGCAGTATCCCAGCTTCACCATGTTTTCATCAGTGATTTCCTTCCCGTTCCATATTAGGTACTCCATGCCTGTGGCTTCCCCTTGCTTCCCACGGTGCTAACTCACATCTCTTGTTTTCTTGAGCTAGAAAAGAAACATTACAACAAAGCAGTGAAGACCTGGCAGTACAATCTGATTACACTGACAGATGTAGCCAGAACGCAACCCAGTAAAGTCAGAAAGCTTCTGGCCAGGGTTATGTGTCTGTTGTTTAAGGCTCTGAATGCAGGATCAAGGTATAATTCTAATAATTAATTATAAAGTATAAGAAGGTTATAGTTGTGAAGGATCTTCATCATTAAAATTCATGCTGCTGTCTTCTGTTCTAATATTATTGAACCCGTACCGGCTCCTCATTGCCCTTCAGAATATCTTCTCTTTATTTGCATGTTATAAGTGTCAAGCTTATAGCCTTATAATTTCCTCAACATTCTTCCTCATTCTCTCTCCCTGCATTGAACAACATCTCAGACAAGCTTTATTCTAGCTTTCCCACGTAACCCTTTCAAACCTTAAAAAAAGAAAAATCTTAAAAAAGAAGGTAGTTCGCATGCAAATTACAGCTCTGTTCTTTTAACACCCAGGGATAAATCTCTTTCTGTAATGGGCATTTATTGATTATAATTTTAAAGTAAGCTTAGCTTATTAAATGACTTTCTTTGCTGAATCTGTACAGGATAATGCATACATAGCCTGTGTCATTTTTAGTGTTTAGTGGCTTAGCATCCCTTGTAAATACATTTATGAAATATTCATTTGAACTTCAGCTATGTTATTATCCTCTGTGATTTCACTTCCAATTTTCTTCCAAAATGTTTTTAACTTTTCTCCTAACTGAGCTCTTGTTTTTCTGAGCACTACAGCAGGAAGCAGTGGGTGGAGAGGGAGAGACAGGCAGGTAGCAAAAGATAAAAAAGGAGGAAATCTTTTTCCTTTGTTTTCTTTGTTTGCATCAACTGAGAATCAAAGAAACCATAGATGGAAAAAAAAAGCCTGGTACCTTATCTAATGCCTGTTCCTCTGCCCATGCATACCAGTACATCCCGACCTGCTATAGGGGTCTCCAGAAGAGCCCACCCCTCTTTGCATTACCTGTTCTTATTTAATCCACTACCAAGCTGAAAGGAGACTCAACTTCCATTTTTCCCCAGCCCAAGTTCATAGCAAATGAATAGTAGTAACATCATACACAGTTCTCTGTAGAAGTAATATCATACACAGTTCTCTCTCTTCTAGCTGACTACAGTGGAACAAAACTGGTGCAGGCACAAGGAGCCCCTTCTGCTGCCAATACATTCCCCATTGGGAAATGTTTTTGTTCCAGTGAGTGAAACTCTGAGATTTTTCCAGTTAGAAATCTGAGTTATTTCAAAGCTCGTGGAGGAGGTGAAGTAGCAGCCGGCAGATGATGGGCACACTGTTCTAGCTTGGGCGTGATTTCATTCCTCCTCTGCCCCATCCACATCCACGACTCAAACTTGGGTGCCCCCTTCTCAGAAAAAGGAGAAATTCAGGTTTGCAGCTACCCATTCTGGATCTTAAGGGGTGTTTTGCAACAGACACCTAAGAAAAACAAGTTTGCTTCATAAAAACTTGTTTCAACAAAACAGCACTTTCACCTTTTCAAAATAGCAGAAATATTTCAACGAGCTTGTAAACACAGAAGGCAAGTCACTAGCTCCAGGTCGCTGGAGCCCTACAGCAGGTAACCACCTGACACAGCTGGCTTTTTCAAAAGGAGGACCTGAAGGTCACCAGCACGTCCAGGTCTCTGCACGTTCTTGTTCTGGACACGGTACGGGTCAGTAGTTTTGTCACAGCATGAACTCTCACTGCCTGACTGAACTCATAAGAGTAGCAGTTTACCAAGCTGTTTGCGGCATCTCCTTTTTAAGATGTGTAGAGTGGCAGTAAGTCTGCTTCTTCGCTCCACTGTCCCGTAGCTGTCAGGCCTGAAGTTCAGTATACATATTTAGATTTTAATATTCCCTACTCCGGCAAAATGTCAACCTCCTCACTGAGTGTTAGCTGCCATCATAACCTGATAGAACAAAATCAGGACAAATTTCAGATGTTATTAAATGTCTTGTTGCTGGCCTTCCAAGGTCACTATAGCAATTAGTGTAACTCTAAGAATCACATCTGGATGGCTTAGGATCTCACTATTCTTTTTCTAAAGAAATTTGCCTGGCCTGGTCTGTCCCTGAGACTTCAGATCTTCAGAAGGGCTACAAAGATGATTAGAAGATGATTAGGGGACCGGAGCATCTTTCTTATGAGGAACGGCTGAGGGACTTGGGGCTTTTTAGTCTAGAGAAAAGGCAACTGAGGGGGGATCTTATCAATGCTTACAAATACATAAAGGGAGGGTGCCAGGGGGATGGGAACAGTCATTTTTCAGTGGTGCCCAGTGACTGGACAAGAGGTAATGGGCACAAACTTGAACACAGGAAGTTCCTTCTTAACATGAGGAGGAACTTCTTTGCTGTGAGGGTGGCAGAGCACTGGCACAGGCTGCCCAGAGAGGTTGTGGAGTCTCCCACTCTGGAGACATTCCAAACCCGCCTGGACGCCGTCCTGTGCAACCGCTGTAGGTGACCCTGTTCTGGCAGGGGGTTGGACTGGATGATCTCCAGAGGTCCCTTTCAACCCTGACCATTCTGTGATTCTGTGAATTTGCATGAGCTTAAATCTGGGTCAAAACCAGAACGTAAGTCTAACAAACTGAAATTCCAGAATTTGTTCCTTCAGCCCCTCAATTTGTTGAAGTTGTTTTTCTGTGAAAAAAACCCTCATAGGGATACATGAAACTCTTTCAGATCTGATGGAATGCTTTGCTCCATGATGAAGGAGATGGTATTGGATCACAGACATGTGTCTACTTTATTTTCAGATCTGTCTCAATGGTGTGTGGTTTGCAGCCCCCTATATGCCTCTGTCACACGAGAAAATATAAGCAGCCACTCGTTGCTACACATCTGACCAGTTCTGAAGGCATTTAATTTGACTGCCTGTAACTAGGATACAATATTCTGGCAATATTTATAGAAGGTTTAACTCATGAGATCTGATTAAGATACTATGACATGTGTGTTCTTCTTGAATTGATGCCCTATGAATTGGCTGTTCTCTTTCCTCCATGCCAACACAATGTCATAACAATATAAACTGTTAATAAGGATGAAAAACTGGCTGAAATTTGACTAATTTAATTTGTTATCTTTTTTCTCTCTTAAAAAAGCCCACTGATTCTTTTATCAACAGAATATCTTCAAATGGATGGGCCCCTATAAGTACACCAGTGGTACTCTAGATAATTTTTTTTTCTGATCCTTTTTTACTTGGAATAAGTAGCTCATTACTGATTCGGTGGGACCATGGAATGAAATGTTCTTATGCCCTGGTTTCCAGAGCTGCAAAGTACGCAATCCATCAAATTGTCCCTTTTTTTTATTGTGATAGCATCACCTTTGGGTGTACATATTTAACACATCTTTTCATCTCAAGTCAAGAACAGATCTTTTAACAGCTGTTATTTTATTTCAATTGGAACAAAAGAAAATAAATTTTGGCCCAAATCTGACCCAACCATCAATGTCCAAAATGTATCCTGGCTTTCAAAATTGGGCCTTGCACTGATCCATTTCTGACTGAGCCGAGGCGATTACTTTGGCACAGATTTCTCTTTATCCCCATCGTTGGGGGTAAAAGGAAAAAATAAAGAAAATTGTAAACATAACAGACACATAGGCATGAAAAAGCCCATGGCAAACCATCTTTAATGCCTCAATATTTTTTGTATTTGTTGCCCTTTCCTCCATCATATGAAACTACAGAATCATAATATATTTTGTCACAACATTTTCAAAAGCATCTAAATATTCCCTTTCTAATTACAAGACTTAGAATAAGTGTATTCCTAAACAGCTTTGTCTTTCATTTGTAGCACTTTGTGAGCAAAAATGTCTGTTTGGAAGCAGATGCATAAGACCAAATGTCTGTGCTTGCAGAAGTGGCTATACTGGTTCAGCATGTGAAAAGAAGGTAAGGTCCAAAACCACTGATTCTTATGGTAAGAGGGACAAAAATAACCGAATGTAACTGAAATAGCCTACAGGAAAATGGATTAAAGTCTTTTTAACCTTATGAAAGATGTAAATAAGGTTACCAAATAGTTTAAAGGAAGTTTAATGACTGCTAAGCTGCCAAAATAACCCTGTGTCCAAGTTGTATACAAAATTTTCCCTTAAGGAACGGTTTAATACTTCAAATATAAAACCCACAAAAGCTGTGTATATTCTGGTAGTTAGGGTCATCCTTAACAGAGTGCTCCTTCCCGAACCCACTAATCATCTGCACAGCAAACCCTGGAGAAAAATAGGTGGTTGCAGTCCAGCCCAAGCCTGGAAGCTTTTCTAAACTGCAAAGGCAGCCTGTCCCTCCTCACCAGACGTCTCCCCCCTTGCTTGTCACCGCTGTGCCTTCCTAACTTTGCCTCTTGTTCGCAACAAGAAATCTCAGGCCTTGCACTCAGGAGGTCTGCGAGCAGCAATTAGTCTTGTTCATTCCTTCTCCACTCCAGTTTCCAATGTCCACAGACAGCCCGCCTCATCTTGCTGAGCTTGACCTCAAACTTGACATTAAATGTTGTTACAGACCTATCCGAAAGTGGCAAAACACCAAAACAATTCTTGTGGTCGGAGAGGGCTCCACCTCACTCCTGCAAGTAACTTTGTTAGAGGCTCTTTTCCAAGATGAACTCTTTCTTCCTGGCATTGACCAAAGCAAACTGAAGTCCGGTTCCTGCAAATCTTTTTTTTGCATGAATTTGAGAAGCATTGAGTTGGGCGAATACTATCCTCACCCCCCAAAAAACCCCAATAAGCCGTGTCCAAATAACAGAATGGTTTGCAAGGCTATAGTACATCTGACAGCTGGGCTTGACCTAACCATCACGTCAGTGTACGTCTTTGAGTCCAATTTGTCCCCCACATCACCACGAAGGCAAAATCTTTTTTTCCATCTTGCCTGTTGTGCCTGAACATGGTATATATCAACTTGACTTTCCCCTTCCATTTTGAGTACTGCATTATTTCATTTCCTGCACCCCCTGTTGCTCAGAGAATCTCCTCCCTTCCAGAGTCACAAACACTCAAAACGTTTTATGTTTGCCTTTGTTAATGTTCACATTTTTGACCCACGGTCATTTCCCATAACTCAAACGCTATTCCACTCAGATGTCCTGACTGGCCCAATCTCCAGCTTTCAAAAAGGCAGGTTGCCATGTCCTTTATGTATACGCAAAGGCTAGGGGCATAAATCAACATATTTTCATTTCAGTTACATCATGCATTAAGAGAAAGCATGAAAATCTATTCAGATAGTCACTTTATTCTGTTAATGATAATTATATTTTAATATCAGAATTGAAGTTCTATATGGATTTTCTTAACAAGTACATTCTCATACTAACTTACAGCTCCTATATCAATACTGAACTGCAGCTGTTGTAGATAAGATGAGTAGGTATTGTAATTTTCTATATATAAAAAATCTATTAAAGGGGTTGTCTGTAGGAAAATATGGTGCACATTTTCTCAGATAATTAACAGAAGAAGTCCAAATGGAAGCAGGAATATGCCAAGATAAACTGGAATTATTCTCTGCAGGTGTTTATATCCAGAAGACTTTCCCTTGGTAGGTCAAGAGTTGCCCTTTTTGGTACAGCAGACCAAGATTACCAGGATTGCTTTAGAGCATTATTCTAGTTGTGAAAGTGTGAAGTATGATATTTGTTATTTCACAAATGAAGTGGAACTTTGTTGCACTTAACAGAAAATATTAAATCAAAAAAACAGGCTTCCTTTTTCACATGAATAAACTATTACACAGTAAATCAGTCCTGAAAGAAAAAGAAAGTAGAAAAAGACTTTGCATATTATGTATGTCCAAAATGCCAAGCCATCAATACATGTAAACACATGGGTCTCGCTAGCAATGATTCATCTCACATTTTTTAAGACTGTTTGAAGCACTCTTCAGTTTCATGGCTTATTCTACAGAAATACTGATTGGCTGCACTGATATGAACGTGCATCGCTTTGATGTGAAGAAGGAAACGTTCTGAATAAAAGAGAATTAACCGGTTTCCTTCAATCCGTGAACATTGGTGAAAGCTAGGATCAAAGTTAGTAATAGAAATGATGAATTTAATGGTGTGTAGTTTAAATTACATGGCTTATAACGTGTGAAACCAAATGAGCTACCCCTCAAAAAAAAATCAAAATTATGAGAGATATTAAAATACAAAGCTCATTTCCTACCATGGACTATAGTAAATTGTAAACATAGGAATTCATACCCATATTACTGTAGAAATGTTGGTATGATAGGCCTCCCAAGAGTTAATTTATCAGACTGGATCAGGTATAAGTGAACAATCTGAATAGGTTTTTAATCAACTTCTTCTCCAAAACTGTTAGTCAGGGAAATCTCACAATTTATCTAGGTAATTGTTCAAGTATTTAACTACGTTTTTAAAGCACAGTTTTGTTTTTCCTAACACTGAACATAAACCAAATCTGCTGCAAGTAGGGGAGGTTTAGATTGAACGTTGGGAAAAATTTCTTCACCGAAAGGGTTGCCAAGCATTGGAACGGGCTGCCCAGGGAAGGGGTGGAGTCGCCATCCCTGGAGCTATTTAAAAGATGGGTAGATGTGGTGCTGAGGGACATGGTTTATTGGTGGACTTGGCAGTGTTAACAGTTGGACTAGATGATCTTAAAGGTCCCTTCCAATCTAGACAATTCTATGATTCTATGATTCTAAGTAAAACTGATACTTCTTGGGGTAACCTTGGTGGGCACAGAAAAAAGTTATCACAGTTCTTTCAGCAACATTTACATGTTTGAAGACAGCCTCCCCTGCCTGGTTTTCTCATTATTTCCCATTTGGCATTTGTGCAGTTGATTTTTCCTCTGTAAGCACCATCTTTATTGTCTTTACTTAATTTTGCCTTATGGATATCAAGCTGTTTCACCCATTTATCAAAAAGATTTTCAATTCCAAGCCTGCTTGCACTGCCTCCAAGTGTGACATTGTTAAAAAATGTGACATCTCATTGTCTAAGACATTAATGAAAGTAGCGAATAGTAGAAAAAGCAGGACCTACTGACTATTGATAAAATTATTCCTTAATAACACTTTCCCAAACAGGCCTTGCTCCTTAATTATTTCGTCTGAATCACACTTACTGGCATGACTGACTGAGTCATGTCTGAAGTCCCCCTAAAGTGAAAAAGGTATCCAATCCTGGTGGCTGCTTACCTAATTGCACTTGAGGGGTTTGTAAGCTGATTGTTCAATAATTTGTGTCAGCATCTTTCCAGACACCAACTTAGTCTGAATCTTTGGCTGTTGTTCACTTGCTTTTCTTTTTTTTTTTCCACTCTTTTAAATATATGTATTACGTTTATTGGGACTATTTATATCCTTTGGGAGTTCTTAAAGCAAATCACTGATGGCTTAGAAAATCCATCTTTAAATAGACCGGGGTAAACTCTCTGAGGCCCTGTTGACCTGGAAAAGCTGCTTCATGTAAAGCTGCTGTTATACACTAAGACTTTCCATATGGGGAGTTAATGCACAGTAGATAGCATACCATAAATTCAAATCCCAGTTTATTGCCTGGTCATTTAACCTTGTAAACAGGGCTTAAATCTGACTTTTCTGCATCTAAATACTCAGCTCCTTCCCTACTCTCCTTTGCATTCCTGTTCCCTTGTTAATTCTGATCATGCTAAACCTTTTGTCACATTTAACCTCTCCATGAAGACCAAAGCAAAGGCATTGAGCACATTAGCCTTGCCTGTGTCATCTGCAGTCTTCTCTCCTTCGTGTGAGATTTACCACTATGTTTTGCTATGGGAGTTAAACCTCATGCTTTGCTCTGTTTCTGTTACGAATCTTCAAATAATGGGAACAATACAGTAGCAGTGGCATGTAAAATTTGTCAAAAAACCTGGATTAAATTGGAGTGGAGCAGCCTCTTCCCTTCCCTCAGCAGCAGCTGCCAAGAGATGCTGTAGGTGACTGCAGCTGCAGCTAACCGAATCGTGCCAACTCCCCTTGCCTAGGGAAGGGGACACAAGGTAATCGCCACTTCTCCAGTTCAGGAGACTGATTTCCTCCTTTAAACTGAATTTCTGGTCTTCAACTTAGTCTCACAAAATTAGAATGAAAAATTCAATTATTTTTTTTCAGAGTATAGACTGAAAACACTGAGGCGATAGACACAAGGAACTGCAATAAAAAAGGCCTCACTGCAGATCTCCTTTTTTTTCCCATGAACTAAATAGCGTCTGGAGTCTGGTTTTGCTGGTGCGTTTGGAAAAGTTGGATGGCCCATATTTGCTTAATCAAGTATTTCCCTTTTCTCTTCTATAATCTTTGGTATAGTTCCCCTTTGTGCAGTTAAGATTCCTGGAGGAACAATATACATTTTTCCAAATTATTCATCATCTACATCCTAGTTCTCACATTTATATTGCCAAGTGATTTGCAATTCATTTTCTGACATTTTTGGTTTACTTTGTTTTGGACTTCTGCTAAACAAAGCCTGCCAACAGCATTCCTCAGAAGGCTAATGAACTTGCTAGAATAGCAATCACTCTCTTAGAAACCCTTTGCGTGTTTTTAATTTGTATTGACTCTTTGAGAGATCCAGATAATTTAGCAAGTTTCGTGGCAGACATGAAGACAAATGCTCCTGCTGACTTTTACATTCAAAACAGCCATTAGAGCACATTTGTTCAGGGCTGGAAGGGGCGACCCAAACAAAACAGACTAAACAAGCCTTTTTTTCGGGTGGAACCACGGTTAAAAACTTTGGCACGATTACCCAAAAGAGACTAAGACAATCACCGCGTCATTTGTACAAAGGGGAGTTTTTCAGAAAGTTGAAATTCTTATTGTATCTGCTGTCCTATGTGATACCATCACGCTTTCCTTGTTTTGCTTTTTTTTTTCTTTCTAAATGGATTAAAGTAATAGCATTAATTAAGCCAACTGAATTAATTTAAGCTAAACAGTGTTATCTAGCTAGATATAAATGGTGCATAATATTACACCACAAGCCATCATGATGGTGTATTTTCCCAATAACAGTTTAAATATTAATGCACTAAACTTGCCTGCCTGTTGAATAGTTATTCTGAGGCACAAAGGTACCAAGAAGTGTAGCCCGTTACAGAAAATAATAATTAAGAAAAGGCAAACCTTATAGCAGATATTTTTAACACTGGAATTTACCAGTAAATCAAACTGCAACAGGCGATTCATTCCCGATGAACGAACCCCGTGAGTGCCTTCCAAAGATTAAACGTACTATTGATTTCAGTACAGCCTGAAAATACAAGATGTTTTTAATAAACAATTCCTCATATTAGGCAACCCTTTGCTGCAGTTAGTGACCTTAACATCACTATTACTTTGTTCATTTATACATCCAGAGACATTAAATCACAAATCATGGTGCTCAAGTTATACAAGCTGTATTCAGCATCTGTGAATATACACGCTAGTCAGCTGGGGAGTTTTAGGAAAAAAATGGCATGCCTGTTCATAAATTATCTCAGAAATAAATGGAAGTAACATGAGATAAAAAGGGGAAAGTCAAATATAAATAGTATCGAGCTACACGCGTATGTCAGACTATTTACTTGCTTATTACAAAGGGAGGTAAGAGTAGGTAATGCTATTTAAGCAAGAAAAATGACTGCGACTTCCTCATCATATCACTGAATACCTTCAACACGTGTACTTGTTCAGGTATTCAGACTATATTCAGAGGCATCCTGATACACTGTAGTTTGTTTAGACCTGGGAGCACCCAAGAGCTTGGGCTTCCAGGCATGCCTGGGTAAATCCCCACAACAATGTGCCCTACCAGGTGAACTCGCCAGCTCAGGTGCCTGCTAGCCTGGAGGTCTCCACCTATGGTCCATCCTACCGATGACAAAAACCTGCTGCTGGTCCTTAAAGGATTCACAGAACTATGGTAGTGCAGCGTAAAATGAAAATCTGCAGTGTGTATGAATCCTTGAACACCCTTTTAATCTCAGAGAAGCTTATGAAGAAAGAAAACTTACAAAAGTGTTCATTTTGGACTTCCTTGATGTTTTCTGTGCAATAAAAATATAACTTCTCTTGAAGTTTAAAGGGGACAGAAGAGCATTACTGATTTGGAAATTACAATGTTTTTCTTCAGCTCTCGTTAGAGTTTTGTGAACAAAGGAGAAACCAGTCTACTGAAAGTCTTCCCTGATATGTTTTGACTTCAGTTAACACATTCCTTCGGAATGGGGGTTTGGAGTGATTGCAGACAGTTATGTGTAACACGAACACTTGCGAGTTTCTGTCCTGTTTGGTACTAAATGTGTGCTCCAACTTCCTTCACACATTTTTACCACAAGAAAGTAGGACAGGTCCTTTACAGCATTTTATGTTTCATTATACATCCTGTTTTATATATAAGCATATATCTATAAATTTTTTCACACAAAAATATATACACATCTAAAATCCAGGTATATATTTTAGTATAAATGTGTCTATAGCTGTATGGAAATATGTAATGTGACACAGACATGCACATATGTTTTTATTTGACCTCAATAAATGTATATCACTCTTCCAGATATTACACACATTTTTTCCATGTAAAATCAAATCCTTACTCTAACTGTGTAAATCCCAGCAGGCGCTTGCAGAAGTACACTCTTTTCAGAGAAAATAAATGTGCTGTGTGCTATTCACAAATAAACAACTGCTACCTGGATACATCACTATTGGAAACTACGGTAAAGTATTTTAGAGTCAAAGAGGGAAGTAAAATTCGGATACATGATGTTAATATCAAGGTTAACCTGTCATATGAAATACAGATACATCAAGATTAAGGAGCACCTTTCTTCTTGTCCTGAATAATAAATTAATATCAACATCTTTATGTGCTTTATAATATAGATTTCTATAAAACTGCCCTTCAAAAACGGGTCCTTAAATCTATGTGTTGGCATAAAATAAAGCTATTCATATCATCTATTATCTTGTTTTGGGATAAAGAAAATTCACTCATGTATTTAAACCAAGATGATATTCATGGACAACTTCTGCTGTATGAAAATGGGATAAGTGCACTGAAACGTTTTCAGGCAAGAAGCCAACAATCTCCATGCGTTATACAGAAGTGGCAGAGTGATTTTTTTAAGGCACACCTGCTTTAGATGAAAGAAATTGAATTCCAACTCCATAACTGTCAAGCGCCACCGCAAATAATAGAGCCTAAGCCGAATCATTTCAGCAATATAGCTATTTTCCTGTTGAAGCGACGGAGCAGAAATCAGCCTTAGCTAGATGATATCACTTTATGTGCATGCTTTGGAAACAGTTCCATTCATCATTTCACTGCTTAATCCCTTTCAAAAACATGTTCTTCATTCCCTGGTTAATAAAAACTTTGGAAACCTAAGTCAAAATTGTGAAAAAAAAAAAAAAAAANNNAAAAAAAAAAAAAAAAAAAAGTGGATTGTGATTTTGCTGTAATTACATAAAAATTCCAAAGAAAATACAGTAACTATCATAAATCATTTGAATGCTTGCACATAATATTTTTTACATGACACCACATGCATGAGGCTGTTTCTTCTATGGTCCCTTAAGCAGCTGAATCCTCATTTCTTTTTTGCAGCTCCCAATAGGATGAAGATAACATAACAGCAGGACAACAAAGACGATCATTTGGGTATTGATAATCTGGCAATGAGCACGTTTTCCATTTGGGAAGATATAGTGTGAAGAAATTGCTAGTTCTCTCCCTTTTACCCTCATATAATCACACAGAAGTATAAAAAACCCACCAAAACCCTTCTCATACGTCAATAAACCTACATTTATTATCAAACCTGTCTATGGCAAGGCTCAAATTCATGATCCGTGGCTGTAGTGACACCATCACAATGGCTGCTCCTGACAACAACAAGATTTTAAAATGGTACAGACCCTTTTATAAAGATTTTTAGTGCCGTGTCATTCTGCTTTCATTAAAATTTGAAGGCACAGATAAATTTCCTGATTTCTTCCCATTTTTTTGAACAGGCATGTTTACCCAGGGTCTAGAGAAAAGTGAATAAATAAGATCCTGCTTCTACTGAGAAATCTCAGTGACTACCATGGGAAAGACCTCAATAATGCTTAACTAACAGTAGCTCCAGCCTGTAGTGTCTTTCTGCCGAGTAACTGCTAAGGCCAGATGCTTTGGTTTTCTAAGTTGCTAATGTGTCAGCATTTATTTGTGGAGGTATCAGTGCAATACCTGGAGAAATGCTGGCTTATAGTTGCGTCTACGCTTGAGTTCTCCTTTGTCCTCTGTGATGGCTGTGCGTTGCTCCCAGGAGAGTCAACGGTTGGCATGCTAAGGACACACAAGGCTCCGTGTAGTCCTACAGCTTTACGACTGGAAGCATTTTAGAAAACTAGCTTTCAAATCCTACAATAGGGGCTTAGCAAAATACCAGAAAACCTAGGTGCTCTCAGAAATTTGCATCTTAATCTGAAAATTCAGATTTACAAAAGTCTACCATTGGCTCGCCTACCAGTGGCCAAAAGACGAGCTGCATGTTTCATCACGGGTGGCAGTACTGACATGGGATGGGATGGGATGGGATGGGATGGGATGGGATGGGATGGGATGGGATGGGATGGGATGGGATGGGATGGGATGGAGCAATGGGAGGAAACCTGGGGGGAGGAGGAAGGAGTGAGAGGAAGGGAATAAGGAAACCAATTATAAATTCACTTGGAAAAAAAACAGTTTTAAACTGTCACCTTGGACTACTCTCAGGTTCAGTAAGCTGAATCCCAGACCATGCTCTGGGCGTTCATGCTCTCCTTTCATTTATCTCACTGGAAGATTCAGAGCAACTATAGACCAAAATCCCAGTGCCTTGATGGAGGAATACAAAAGTTTTGACATCCCCTCACTCCTCCAGAGGTAACTTACAGAAACAATGGTACAAGTAAGGATTTTTTGATTGAACTTTCAGGGCTGCAACAGTAAGCAAATGTAAGATTTGATCTGACCATTACTGTCAATTTATAAGAATAAAAAATGTTGACTGTGAGAGCATTGAATACTGCAAATTAAGTGTTTAAAAAAGTCTGGGAAAATTGTCGGTACTATAACTCACAGAAACATACGTCCTCCCTTTTGCCCAGCTCCTAATAGTAGCATTTCCCCACATCTAACTAATATAACAAAATGCTTTTAAATGTATCCAGTCTGTTTTCCAATAAATGACTATTCTTTATTTCTGAAGTTTCCTCTTTTATTTTATGTTAGGCACTGCTCCAATGTAAACAATATCCCAAATGCAAAAGATTAAAAGAGCAAATTACCCTTGCCACTCCTTGCAAGTTTCCTACTAAATACTTAGAATCATAGAATGGTTTGGGTTGGAGGGGACCTTCAAGATCATCCATTTCCAACCCCCCTGCCATGGGCAGGGACACCTCCAACCAGACCAGGTTGCTCAAAGCCCCATCCAGCCTGGCCTTGAACACCTCCAGGGATGGGGCAGCCACAGCTTCTCTGGGCAACCTGGGCCAGTGCCTCACCATCCTCAGAGTGAAGAATTTCTTCCTAATATCTATTCTAAATCTACCGTCTTCCAGTTTGAAGCCGTTACCTCTTGTCCTACTACATGCCCTTGTAAAAAGTCCCTCCCCAGCTTTCTTGTAGGCACCCTTCAGATACTGGAAGGCGGCTATAAGGTCTCCCCGGAGCCTTCTCTTCTCCAGGCTGAACAACCCCAACTCTCTCAGCCTGCCTTTATAGGAGCCATGCTCCAGCCCTCTGATCATCAAAGGACTAGATGTCAAAAATAGTTGCAATATATTACTAATACGTATTCATCTAGATCATAGTTAGTAATGTTAATATGAAGTTAAGTTTTTAGCATTCACTTTAGCAGTTCCAGGAAGGCATTAATACTAAAACAGAACGTTGGCACCAGATGAGTATCTACAAGATTAAATTTAGGGTGGCAATTACACCTTTCTTGAAGTACAACCCCAATCAATAAAAAAGATTTCTATTACCTTGCCTCCATAAGGTCTACAAGAGGCAGTGCTAATGAACAAAACCCCTTGCCAAGATTGGATTTGAAAACCTAAAACAGCTTTCAACACCTTGCAGCTTCTCACTGTATTTCTAGAAGTGACTATTTGAGACACTATACGTCCCCAGCTATTTTTAGACAATTAGAAAGGTATTTTGCATCATTGAGGATAGTTCATGTGTGGTAATGAACCAGAAACAATTGCTGATAAATAGCAATGCTCAGGTTCCAGTACCGGATATCAAATTATAGGTAACCTACAGTTACTGTAGTTTCACAGATCTTGTCAGCCTAACACTTCTTTTCTTGAGGATGAATTCAATACTGTTCCTTTTCTCCCAGCCACTTCAGCACTTCAATGATTTTCTTCCCTTGATTGTTCAATATACTGTGCTGAAAAGTCTCTAGATATGGGGATGACTATATGCTCAGCTTGTGTTCTAAACAAGATATGGAATAACATAAGAGAAAAAATTATTCTCTAGAATTTCATAGGTGTTCTACACCTTGTTGAAAAAAACCCAATCGGGACTTTTTCTTGCAAATACAAGGAGTTATTTTTCTAAATCTTGTCTTATAAGCCACTTTTCTACTTGTTATTTGTGCAAAAAGACTGCAAGGAGCTTAAGGCAGGAGTCAGTCTTGCTGCACTCTACCAGAAAAATGTATTGGCTCTGCGTAGTTACTTGAACTTATAAGTTATTTAGTTCTAACTCCTAATTGTCATTATAACTTCCAAAACTCTTTGTTTGTTGAAGACTTATTTCAAAATCCTGTTAAAACCCCAAATAAAATGATCCCTTGTTATGGGAATAGCAAACAGAACCAATAGGCAGAAGGGGGGGTGTTTGGGATTTTTGCTTAATGTAAACTGTTTTAAGGGCACAACCATCGCCAGATTTAACTCATTCATGGCTCATAATATTCATTCGTGTGGATGTTTAAACATAAAGGTCCTGGCTGTATTCTTTTTGAATTTTCATTGGGTTTGTGTTGTTTTCAAGAGAAAAGATGACACTAACACTTTTTCTACCTAGAAAGCAGGAAACTGCAGGAAAGGAAAACTGCAGGAAAGAGTTAATTTTTGTGCCTCCTCTCCATGATTATTAACCTTTGCCAAAAAGATGGGGCAGGTTATATGCTTCGTTGCACATACGTATGTGTGCACATATATGTGTATCTCCATAGTACATTAGCTGAAAACCTAGAAATTGCTACGAAGTAAAGAAAATGCTTTTAATGGAAAACCAGCCATGCTATTCAGTATTCCAGCAGGAAAAATACCATTTTCTTTTCATTTACAAGGGGGCATTTTTCTCTCATGTTAGGATGTGCTATGTAAGTTGAAAGAAGTGCACGTACTCCCTGCAGAATAGGTAGGTAGATATTGTGTCTTAACTCCTTTTAGAATGAGCAGAGTTTTGCTCCAGAAAGGTACCATTTTTGGGGCCCTGCAGATGGCCTTCTTTGGTTTGTCCATAAACAAGTAGAGCAGCAGCTTAACAGCAGAAGCCACTAATCCTGTTCGAGGGAAACCAACCGTAAGGGAGAGAAGCGTGATCTGGTCTCTATGTGTATTTAACTCTCAGCCTTCCCGCCAGAAAACCCTGTTCCGCATAGGTCACTGAAAAAACAGCAGATGATGGATTGCAATGAGCACATTTTGGGGCTCAGTTCAAGCTGATGACACATTGAGAGGGTCTGCCAACTCATGTATGAAAGACTCATGAAAAAGACTTTGCAATACTCCATATACATAAACACACGTAGAATTACGCATAAAATTATTTTCACTTTAAATTATTTAACTACAAAAGCTGTAAAGCATGACATGCTCTGTGGGCTTAATACTACATCTTTATGCTCAATTAATTTTTTAACATTAATATCAGCTGGAGAAGGAGCAGGACATAGCAGAATACACATGGCATGCATAACAATATGTACCTCTGAGATTACCATTTATACTTTGGCAAACTAGTTCATACTCAGGAGCTCTAAGTTGGAGCTGCCATATCCAAAATTAATGTTCATTATTCAGAACAAGTTTCTGTTGTGCTTGAGAAAGGGAGCTCTGGACTGATCCCCGGGCACCCAGGAGGCAGGTTTGGATAGGAAGAAGGTCTCTGCCTTACAGGATGCAGACGGACATCACTCTCTCTTCCATATTGCTTCCTGTTTGTAACAGCTGAGATTTGGGACACTTGGCACTGGGCTAGTTTTCCCTTGGGAGAGGAACGCTTGGATGCACTGTGCGATGTATTTATATGAGGGGTAAGCCTCCTGCTGTGAACAGAGATGGGTAAGTGGCTGCACAGGAGCTCCTCCTGCAGAGGTGAAGTCAGGCTCCCGCGGCACAGCCGGTGCCTGCCTTCTCTGGGTTCCTGCCTCCCTCATCCCAGAGGATGAGTTCTGCCTCTGCGCTCCTAAAGGAAGACACAAACCATCCAGAAGTGCCTTTCTTTTGTGCCTCTGCCTGAGTCACAGGCAACTCAGTTCCAAATTAGATGTGTTAGTTGAACTCTTCAGAGTTCAAAGAATTACTTCCTTCTCTCTCTCTCGTCTGTGCCAGAGCCAGTTCTGTTATTACCTTCCCATTTGATGGGTAACTCAACACCTCCCCAAACTCTGCAGCTAACCTGGCTTGGAGAAGCTCTCCATTAAAACTGATCAAAAAATGAAAAGCACTTCCGAGGAAAAAACCTAACTAGACAAATTCTCAGTCTGAACCAGAAAGAACTTTTATCCTAATGGTCATAATTTTGTCAAACATTTTTTGTACTATCTTTACTCTCAAAATTTTACTCTTCCATCATGATAGTGTTCCTGACGGGATTAGCCAATTTCCCATCTGATTTCTCTGACACCTGATTAACACTTTTTTTTCCCCGCTGTTTAGAAATAATTTGGATCTAGACATGTAACTTACTAGTTTTGTACAGCAACAGGAAGCTGGGAATAACTTGTGATAAGTTTACTGAGAGAATACAGAGGCTTTTAATCAGTTTGCCTTAGAGCCACAGGAAGAAAGAAACATACTCCTGGTCTGCTCTTAAGTCCCGCCTTTTTCCTTTCCTTTTTTCCCCAAAGCAGCTTTCGGCATGCATTACCCATGACTGATTTATTAGACTGCTAGTGCTGTCAGAGCCCATGTCAGGTATAAGACAGATTTGTCATAAGGGTGTAGCAAAACTACATTACCCCAATCAAAAGCTGCGTGGCTTCCCTATACTCCGTGCCAAGACTCCGATAGCCAACAAAGAGTTTGTTACTAACACGGACGTCTCAGAGAAAGAAGATCCAAGCTTTTGTGATCATCAAGCCTGTTTATTTCACATTTTAATTAAGTCNCTGTTTAATACCACAAGCCACTAGCAAACTAATACGTTCATTTGCCCTTTAATACAGAGACCATTTCAAAATCTTTCTCCTGCTATTAAAAGCCTTTTAAAAGCTTATGCCCTTATATACCAAGCAATCATTTTCCCCTTGACAGCTACGACCTGCCATCACTTCACAAGACCAAATTACTGCAGAAGACTGGAGGTTCATGAAGGAAAGTGACATGAAGAAACGGCAGAGATTTCCTGCAGGAGATAGAAATGACCAAAGCACTATTCACACACAAAATGAAATTCAAACCTGGTTTTATTCGCTATTTCTTCATACATAACAAGAACTATTTTTGCAACTTCTACTTGGAAACATTTGAGAATAAAAATACAAGTCAGAACATAAGCAATGGGATAAACAGAATTGTTTTGCAGACTGTAGCTAGGAAGGTCAAAATGGAAAACCATCGGTTATTGAAACTATGCAAAGGTCAGGCTATTGTAAAATAAAACAATGTAATAAATAGGTCGGTACCTGAACAAGGCAAAAGCACAGAGATTAATACTGACATAAGGATATATAGATATTACAAAACAAGTACAGAACATTGATTTCCCTTTCCTTAAAAAAACAGAGTAGGAGGAGAGGAATGAATACAAAATAAACAAATGAAAGACACTTGGTCTCAAGGTAGCAAAAGCTGGGAGTGAATTTTTGAGTCATAAGGCCTGAAAAAAAAACCCAAACAACAGAACCTGAGTAAGGTTACAGCAGCAGTAGAAAGGAGCTGGGAAAGGCGGATAGGATCTTAATTAGTAGCCATTACACTAGAGACTACCTGGATTAAAAAAGAAAGATAAAGAACGTTTACATAAAATAATAGGAAATTATTATAAACCTATAAAGTGGATTACAATCTAAACAGGAAAATGCAAAGAGAAATTTCTTTAAAAAGCTAAAATGAAGGGGCTGCATATAGGCTGATCTGAAACTGTGGGAATCTATCAGTGGAAATGCTTATAAAATCTGCATAATCACAGTATCTATTGTGTTTTTAAATAATTGAAAGAATCAAACTCAAACCCAATGAGTTAACTGGACATAATTGATCTGTAGATGCTAAACATATGGTTTTGCAGGAAGTACACAACTCTACTGTTCATGCCTTTACTTTTGGAAATGTTACTGGTCAGGCATAGAGAACTGCACTTGTATAAACCAAGGTTTCAGCACAAAAAATAAACTAGTACTGAAAAGGGCCACGAGGGGATGTTAAATTGTTCATCCACCTCAAACATTCCCGGAAATAATCACAGAGCAGAGGGTACTGAAATAAGGAAAATGGATTTTCTACTGAGCTGTGACAGGCCAGTCATGACAACAGAAAGTGATGAGATTTGAAGAGCGACTTGAACCCAAATTTTCAAAGTCCAAGTCCTGAGCTGCGTATTATATGAACACACAGCTTCTTACATGCACGAACTTATATGCAAGAACTGGACAAATGAAAAACACCTTTAAAATTAAGAAATCAGACGCAACAGGGCAAGGGACCTTCCACAGGCCTGACAAGGTGCCTCTGCCAGATCCAACCATCTCTCCATCACCAATGGTATTGAGCCGACTGAGATCCTCCAAGAGACAAAGGAGGAGGGAGATGGGGAGGTCTCCACAGCCTGAGTGGTGAGGAGGAAGAGAAGCAATTTCCAGTAAGGTCAATAGGAGAGTAGAGGTAGCTCACACAGCTTTCTGGAGGCTGTGGTCTTCCTAGCAGCTGGTTCCACCAAGCCAGACCAAGCCTATTCCAAAACAACCTTAGGGCCAAGAGCTGAACACAAATCTCTGAAGTCCCAGACTGATGCTCTCACAAGAACACCAGCTTTCCTTTCTAAAGACACTGACTTTAACTTGGTCTTGCTATATTAAAAAAAAAAAAAGACCAAAAGAGCCTATTTATATCAAATAAGTAATATTAAACACTACCCAAAAGTCTTAACTCGTTCAAAGCCCACATGAGTGTGTTAATGTCCCAGGGCACCACAAGGGAAGCTAAAACTCAGACAAACCAAACTTCAAGGCAAGTGTTTCTGAGGCCATGCTGCCACCGTTTAGTCACAGTTCAGCTGAAACAAACTTTAGAAAGCAAAGTTCAAACTGTTTTAAACCCATTTTAATGCCTTAGTTATAGTATGAACCTAAATGCACTTGCCCACTCATACGAGTTAATGAGCAGCCTGAGCACTGATAAATATTCCATAGACATGTGAGAAATTGCCTCCGCACTTAAAGGGAAAAGTTTCATCCCAGCAGCCTGGCATTCACTACAAACCCCTCCTAATGTTTGTGTGGCGTTTTGTGTCCAGGAAAAGAAATCTTAATCTGCAATTTTAATGCTGTACTGACAGCTACAGTACTGCAATCTGTTACTGCCTGAGAGCGCTGGAGAATGCTTTGCCTGGATGCCGTAGGCTAAGTCCCGCCGTTGGGTGCAAGGGCACAGCAAGATGCATCTGTATACTTGAGGGCTAAATTCAAATGAAGGAGAAAAGGCTACATGAGAGACAGAGTTCCACTTTGGATCATTTCATGCTCGGATTTGTAGTCGGTAGCTTTAAATTTTCCTGGTTAAGAGAGGGCACCTGCAATACCCTCAATTTTATGCAAGTTAGGCGTGCTCACAGCCTCGTAGTGTGTTGCTGAAGTAGCTCCTGTCTGAGCAAAGTTTGTACAAAATTACTGACAGAAATGTGGGGGAAAAAAACTTAACAACAAAACAGATTAAGTAGGAGTTCAGAAAGTTTTTTGGCTAATTTTTTGCTCAATCTTTCTCAAGATCAAACAGTCTCACAGCCCTGATACACACCAAGGGAGATGCCCGAAGGAAAGCAGGATCCCCTCTGACTCCACAGCTGTACGGAGCAGCGTACGCTTTGCCCGCCCTGTTGAAGCCAGGCCAAAAGTACTTCCAGCTCGTCGCTTTCCCACAGCTCCCTATAGCCCCTCCACATGCTTTTCAACACCACCTTATCTATGCTGGAGTTTCAGATACAGATGTTCTTGCCATTATGTACTCCAGCCAAGGTGTATCACGTCAAGCAAACACTCAGTGTGCGTCAGTTGACCTACCTAAAAACCATCTGCATTTCCTCCTGGGGCTCCCCAGGGAGCATACAGGTAACAGGAACTCTTTGGTACACCAACTCAAGAGCTTAAATGAACTAATAAACAAGTGAACCCTCTCAAAAGAGAGAATTTCTTTAATTTCAAAAGGTTTGGTTGTTTGTTTTTTTTTATAAAGCCAGAGAATTGAAGTTTGGAGAAAAGAAGAGTGTGTAACTGAGTTCTAGGCTGTGCATTTATCAGTCCGTAATAGCAAAACAAAAAAACTGAAATTATTTGCAAATTAGAAAGATGTCTGGTAGACATTGGGGTTTGAGGTCAGCACTCAGTATATTTGTATTGAAAATCATAGTGTCATTATTGAATATGCCATACAAACTAAGCAGAGATTACTGTACATTAACAAGATTAAAGCAAGAGTTATTGAAGACAAAAGCTAAAACATTATTAAATAATACACTTCCATTAAAAATTATAAAATGATTATTTACTTCTTTTTGATAGAAGCAACTACTGGAGAACACAAATCCAACTGGACATTTATTGGGCACAATGCACTTACTTTTTAATTATTAGTTTATAGGTAAAATAATGTATAACTCAACGAGACACAAACAGATCAATCTTGGCCTTTAGATTTTCCAAAAATTAGTTTAATATTACTGTACCTTTTACCATTATTTATAAAATTACCACCAAGACAATGGAAATACTTACATTTTATCTTTCTAATTGTGTAAACAATTTCTAGTGAAGAAAATATGCCAGCTCAAAGGACCAAAACTTGGAATGGACTTGGATCAAAATATATAAGAAAAAGGAAAAAACAATTATTTGATTATATAATCCATCTGCAAAATGAGAGAAAATAAATAAATTTTCCAGCCAATATGAGATTTCAAAGTGTAAAGTCTTACATGGTATATGGGTAAAATGACTCATTTCCTATTTTTGTAATATTTTTGTTATCACTGAATACACCTTGATTCCTATCTATCTCCTCCCTTTTATACACTGTTCATATCAGCAGAGAATAAGTAAAAGTCTGGTTTTGAGCTGAAGAAGGGATTAACAGTTAAAACTGGAGTTTATCAACCCTTCATAACCAAGTGAGGCGTTTTACCAGAAAAGTGCACCAGCCTTTCTTGGCCATTTTAAGACCTACCAAATCTTCTCTTCTTTAGACTGTTTCTCCCACTCTTTACTCCCCCCTCTTGTTTCTACATTGCTGATCATTCTCACTGCTCTCCTCTGCACTTCTGTAATGGTCAAGGCCTTTCCTGAGGTCCAGTTTCTCTGTCTGAGTGTGGGGACAAAGCTGAGGCCTTTTGGTGCCAGGTGACATTAGTACTAATGCAATACTTTTCTTTACATATCCCTGAATGCTTTTTTTCCCTGTAGCAGGACACTATTGACTCATATTTTCTCTGTGATCAATATAATCCTCTATATGTTTTTCTTTACAAAAATGCCATCTACCCATCTGGTACTCAGGCTGCTAATTATTCCTGCTGAGTGTGGTATGTTGTACTTTCCATGGTGGAACAGCATCCTATTTTTTCAGACAACTGCTCCAATGTATTAAACTCATTTTGAATCCTAACCCTACCTTCCAGTTCACTTGCAGCCCATTGCAGCTGTGTATTACCTGCGCATAGACTCATAGAATGGTTTGGGTTGGAAGAGACCTTTAAAGGTCATCTGATCCAACCCCCTGCAGTGAGCAGGGACGTCTTCAACCAGATCAGGTTGCTCAAAGCCCCGTCCAACCTGGCGTTTGGTGTTTCCAGGGATGAGGCACCTACCACCTCTGTGGGCAACCTGGGCCAGTCCGTCACCACCCTCATTGTAAAAAATTTCTTCCTTATATCTGGTCTAAATCTGCCCTCTTTTCGCTTAAAACCATTACCCCTTGTCCTATCACTCTGTTCCACCATCCCAGGCGCTAGCAAAAACAGGCTGTCACCAACCACGGGGCAGACTCAATGGACCTTCACTAGCAAAATGTGTCCACACAGATGCTGTGAACCGTCAGTCACTCCTCAGATTTGCTCTGATCCCTTCTCTCCCCACAGCAAATGCACCTGGACCAGGTTTCCTCAGCTGACTTATGAAAAAAGTTCTGACACAGTTGCAAAAGACAATGAAGTTAAGACACATTCTGCTTTCCACAGAAAAAGATTGGTCTGACATGATTTTTGCTTAATAAATTCATGTTGACTATTATTCATGTCCTTGTTAGTAACCAGGCTACATATTGAGAGATACAAAATCCTTCATCATCCACCTGCTCCTCCTTTTTCCCTTTCTTTAAGCAGATCCCATTGCAAATCAAAGCCCTAGAGCCAGATGATATTCTTTGCTCCTTATCTTTGATTTCAGAACGGAAGTATGATGGATATTCTGATAGAAATGGGAATAGACACGTTAGTCCATAATAATCCTGTGTTCTCAAATAACTTAAGGCGCCGGTTCAGCTTCACTCATTCAGCAACACAAAACATTATTTATTGGCTGTTAAAGAAAAACATGGCAGTTCTCCATGGCAAATTCATCCTTGTTTTGAAACTTATGATATCAGTGCTAAGAAGGGAACTGTAAGTATAGATTTTAAAAATAGTCTCGCAAAAACATTATCTCCGAAAAACTGAAAGCGAAGCTGCCGGAATGCAGTTTGATACCATATTGTTGATAACGTCTGGAGATGTCACAGTAGCACATTTTCCATATTTCCAACATAATTTTTAAAAACCAACAGAAAGCACAGGAAAGTGCCATGCTCGCAATGTTGACGGCAGGCGCTGGAGGAAAGGCAGCGCTCGCCGGGGCTGCCCTCCTTCCAGGCATCCCCCGCCACAGGCTCCAACCGCAACCACACAGCACGGGCTTGGGGCACGTGTGACAGCACGCCGCTTGAAATTGGAGCATTCTTAATCCTCCAGACACCATAATAGAGGTCAAATACCATTTACAGTGTTTAATATTTTATTTTTGGGAAGACTGATGACATTATAGCATATTGGATATTTATGAAGAGACAGAGCAGTCTCATTTCCATGGGTAGCGGGCGCCGTGGACAGAAACATTCACACAAAACCCAGCTGTTGACGAGCTGCATTGGGATTTTTTTGCTATCCTACCCAATGTCGACATTTTTAAAACTGTCAAGCCTTATTTTGAGCAAAGCAGCCTGTTTTGTGGGTGTTTCCATACAGCAGAAGGCATACCAAGAGAACAGACGAAGGCAAAGAGCATTCAGTAACGCAGGTTCATTAAGTCATTGCAGCACAACTTAATTTGGCTGTAGGATATTATTTTCCATGGAAACTGGTTTGTGCTAACGTGACTCTACAGGAGGTCTCATCAGAAATGTCTGATGCGCTTAGGGGGAGCAGAGGGAGGAGCTCCTCAGTGCACCCCGTGAGCCCTCAGCTCCCGGGATCGGGGCGTCTGGGAGCAGAAATGTCTTTAGGTTTGTCTCCAGCTTCCCAAATTGCTGGAACCCCTCAAGCTCCTGGGACACAGCTGCAGGAGCTGGAAGGGCAAACCGTGCCACCAAGGGTTGGACACGGGATGGCCCATAGCATAGTGCAAGAGCATCGCTCAGACACCTCTTCATAGCAGGAATAACCTGACAAGAGTTATTTGGTCCCAGGCTTCTCCAGGGTGGCCAAAGCCCCATCCGCAAAGCCGCTCTGGATACCAGAGAAGAGCCCTGTGGGTAGCAGGTCCCACAAACCCTTCCTCCCCACCGTGGGCACTGACACCATGGGGCTGCCAGATAACGTAACTGCTTCTGCAACGGCAAGAGGAGAAGCAGGGCTACAAGTGCAATAGTCTGTAACAACACCTACTGAGACGATGCTTAGAGTTTGTTTTTCTCCTAAAAACAGGCCATTTATCTTTTAAAAGTTTCTGTGTCAGGCTGTCAGTGTCAGATAATGCCAGGCTGATACTTATCCTTTAAACCTTAACGATACCCTCATAAATGGAGCGATATGGGCTTTAATTACAGGAACACACTTTTCCTTAGGATCCCTGCCTCAGCTGGTGTGCTGTACGGACATAAGAAGGGGCCAGAGTCAGATTGCCCGCAGTTGGCCATAAATCTGGCATTTCTTACCTCTGAGCACAGAGCAGATTTCCTCTTCTTCACTCAGGCGCCTTCCCTGATTAAATTCTGATAGCTAAAAAAAAATGGTACTAACTCTGCCTGCAAGATGAGAAAAGATTGTGGAAATAACCTCTGCAGGAGATACTAAGGAAAGAGAGTGAGATGTAGATAAAGAAGTAAATAAGGAAGAGGTGAGGAATGTTACAAACTTCAGTGCTTGCAGGCTTCGCTAAAAATATATAAATAAAATGCAGAATTATGATAATCAGGACAGAGTAATAAAGCATTATCTGCTAATCTTTTGAATTTTAAACGCAGCTGTCGGCTCCACACAAGCATGGCTTGTTACCTTTTAACATCCCCTAGAGACCTTCCACTGTCTTGACTACTTTCTATCACGTTATATCACAAGTACAGTTTTCCAATTAGTTGGGATACTTGATAGAAGTTTTTCCCCTTAAAAAAAGTCAATTTTACAAGCCAGAAAAGCTTTAAAAGTGAGGTGGCATTTTACCAGATTAGAACATCATTTTCATTAACTGAACTTCATCTATTATGTTACGTGAAAGAAAACAGTTAAACACAGATAGACAGATAGAAAATTTATTGAATTTAATTTCTCGAGCTGGGCTAATTAAAATCTGATTATTTTCTAGCAGTTGGACAACCTTATTATTTTAAAAGTAAAAGATTATATTGAAGGTAAATACTATTGTCACTGTTAACACGGTAGAATAACATTCAGTATTCATCTTGCATGACATGCATGTCACAATAATGAATAATTGTTCCGTTTACTGATTATATTCACATTAAAATACTTCCTCTTATTTCTAAATCATTTCATCTAGATTGTGCAATCTGTTTTACAGTTTTTATCATTAAAAATGCAAAGTTGATCTGTAACAAACCACTGCTTTTAAGTTTAAAAGCAAGAATTTAACGTTAAGGAGAGCGGTCTAAATATTGGCTATTTCAGGTGGCAGTACCAAAAAGGTATTATTTTAGGTACCAAAAAGTATTACTGCTTATTTTTTCTCGTAATTTTATTTTGTTTCAAATGAATGAAAGACAGTTCTGGCATTTTTAATTCTACTTTAGGAGGTATTTACAAGGATAATGAGATAATACATCTTTTAACTTATTACAATGCTTAACACGCTTGCTTTCTACCTGAGCTGGAGAAAAGACTTGTCAATAAAGCTTGAGTTCATTTTTAGCTTAGTGTGGTTTTATGTCTAATACAACCTATTAACAGAAAAAGAAGATACTACTGAGGTGTAAAATTCACTACTCCTTCAGAACTTTTTCACCTGGAAGCTGGCATCTGGCAGCAATGCTAAAATAAAACAGTATAATGCGGTAGTAGTCTGAAATACTGCAAAGTCTGTATAATAAAGCTTACTGTTAGCACAAAGTATTATAGAGTTTTAACCTCTAAGACAGCAAGAGGTAGGAGAAAAAAAGCTATAGGTGTATTTCTCTAAAATTTCCCATCTTTGTGAACATTGGTTTAGCTCCACTGGTTTGTAGCAAATTGAAGTCTGCAACTTCACAAAGCTCCAATAAAATGCATAATGTTCAATTTCTCCCTTTCTGAAACTCTCTGTCCATTATCATATAGGATTTAACTATATATCACTCAATTCTGAAACTACGTATTTAACATATAGAACAGACACATGTTAAACACAGGTACAGGCTTATGACAAACAATTCTGGCAAAAATGTCTTAAAAGCATCATGAAATCTGCTTGTATATCCATTATTAATATACACCACAGCTCTAAGATGCATGTCTATTTATCCCTGCCTCTCTGATGTTAATATAAATGTTCTGACCTCAGATAAATAAACAAATGTAACTAAATTTTAGTAAGGTTATTTAATTTTGTTATGATGTCTAAGACTTTTTAAAGATAAATAGACTGTGAAAATACACTATAGCTACCAGACTTTAAAAAAATGTAGGTTATGACACGTTCTCCAACCATTCTGGGGAAAGCAGTAACAATTATGAACAAGCCCCTTAAGGTTATAAATGGATTTTCCATAAACTATCTTATCTTTCCAGCTATTATATTAATTTCCTTCTTACTGCCTCCACTAACTTTACCAATAATATCTTTTCAGCCTTCTTATGCAACAAGCTAAGTAATATTCCACGTAGCTGAATATTTATTTGTTTTTGAGCGATCAGGCTCAAGGCTCAGCTGAAGGAAGCCGCCTCTTGGGAAATCCTCTTTTAAGTGTGATGCATTCTTCTACTTGACCTTCTATAAAGAGATTTTTATGCAGCAGTAATCTTCTGACAACCTCTTGCCTGCACCAAGGGACAGAAAATGGTCAGTCTATTGACAAATAAATTGTTCTCCTGTCAGATTTTTCACCTTTTTCTTTTTTTTTTTTTTTTTTTNTTTTTTTTTTTTTTTTTAGCACCTATTCTGACTTCTTCCATTTTCCAACATACATGGCTATGACTCATTCCCATAGGATGGAGCAGAACACATTGTAGGAAGGAGTTAACAGTATATACCATCTTGGAAGACCCTGCCAGTCTTCCATCTCCACGGGGCTGACTCAGGAAGACTATGTCAGGACTCTGTAAGACTGAGTTTAGGATGAGGGGAGAGAAAACATCAATTTTAATCCTAAATCTGCCACAAATTTACCATAGACCTTCAGCAAAGGCATTAAAATGTTCTATACTTCAACAACCTCCATTATTAAGATGTATAAAGAGCTTTCCTTGTTTTGAAAATCTCGCCTTTAAAAGGATAACCTTGTGAAAAGGATTGATGGAGAATAAATCCCTTATGGTCTGCCAGTCCTCTAGGCATGTCTCACCATTACCTACTGCACCAGCACCTCCAGAAGCATCTCACACATGTAAGGAGTAGCAGTGAACCAGACCAGTTATGAGCGCGGCTGCCTCCCTGTATTTCTTACGCATTCTTCACCATCACAGTGTTGGAATCACCCACGTCTCGGTGACACATCATGCCTCATGAATGAAATACCTATGAACCCTTTTGCCTTTAGATCACACACGGAGCAGAATCCTGATTTTGATCTGAATTTGAGTTTTGCTATGAGTGAAAAGTCATCCTTGGCACATGATAATCCAGTCTGGCAACAGTTCTCTTCCCTGCTATTTTTGATAGTCTTCCAGCAAAACAACTAACATCTGTAGCCTGGAATAAATTTTTTGATATTGTCCAAATTATTGTTTACCAATATGTGAGCTGCCATGAGGTAACCAGCAAACAAAAGCTCTGGCACGAATATAACGTGGGCAAGAACCCAGGAAAGAAGAGGTCCTTCCTTCTTCCTTCAGCC
Organism: Anarhynchus alexandrinus; assembly: GCA_008711295.1. NCBI lineage: Eukaryota > Metazoa > Chordata > Aves > Charadriiformes > Charadriidae > Anarhynchus > Anarhynchus alexandrinus. Next base: position 4,893,300 of record VUYV01000047.1, read on the forward strand.
CATCTCCCTATCTTTTGCAGTGATAAGGACAAAGGAGGTGGACATACAAAACCAAAGGTGTGGGAAGGGAAGGGAAGAGGCCGAACAAGGAGATGGGTAAGGACAAGTTGATTCTGGTGATATCAGGATAGGGAGGAAAGAAGGGAAAAACAAGGAAAAGCAGCAGTTGCAAAGAACACCCAAGAGGCATGAAACGATTTCTATATAATTGCAGCTCCCCTCCTCTGATAAGCTGAGCCCTTGGCTGAGCTTCCTCAAAAGCTCACATCCAATCGGTACACATCAAATTAGCACATCATTACCCGTGGATTTTTAGGGATATTTGCTCAGCAGAACTAAAATTCAGGTCTGACTGAGACTAAATTCATGCTGAATTTTGACTCATTTCAAACAACTGGTGCACGAGCTCCTGGAGATTGGCTGCAATTTGGGCCTTGATGCAGTTTTCACTGAACTGATGTGAATTTTGGTGAATATTTCCACAGCATGTGCCAAGCCTCAGAGGAGACTAAGTTTCAAGGGAGGAAGAAGAAAGCTTAATTAAAAGCAAACTGAAAACACTGCATTGAATCCTCTGAGAGGTTTTCACCCAGTTCTCTATTTTTAACTACTACTGCAGCAGGACTCGCTGCAAGCCAAGTATAAAACTTTTTGCAAAACTTCTTTTGTACAGAATTAAAACAGAATGTTTCACAGCTGACTATAGACAAAACGCATCCCATGAGAAAGAGAGTATCAGGCAGGAATCATGCCGCTTACCAAGATCAAGTTCAAAAAACGATAAATTCAATTCCTGAACTTAAGGAAAAACTTCTTTACTTTGAGGGTGGCGGAGCACTGGCACAGGCTGCCCAGAGAGGCTGCGGAGTTTCCTTCTCTGGAGATATTCAAAACCCACCTGGATGCGTTCCTGTCCAACCTGCTGTAGGTGACCCTGCTTTGGCAGGGGGGTTGGACTAGATCATCTCCGAAGGTCCTTTCCAACCCCGACCATTCTGTATTCCTATATGGCTCCTCCTCAGGGAGGATTCTGAGACTGAAGAATTTAACTGGACTTCATAAAGGTTCAAAGAAACAGGGGGGAAAGTAAAAAAGACAATTTTCTTCCCACTCTTTTTATAGATTCTGTAAAAACATTGGATAAGACAGGCTGCCACCTTCCAAAAATAACTGGTCCGTATCAGTTCAGACTCTTGCCTAAGATGGTACAAGAAATCCCACCAGAAAGCAGCAACCTAAAGCCTGATGCTAAAAACTGATTAATCGATGGAAGAGGCCTTTTTCTTCTCTGTCTAGATAATGGAGCCAGTGCCCGGCCGTATATTCCACTTTGCAGTGGAGTCTTATAAACTCACGCTCCCGGGAAGGCGAGTGGCGCGGGAACAGGATTGACGATTGCCTGGCCCCGAGGAACCGCAGCCTCCACGCTGCACGGTCCCGCCTCAGCTTGGTATTGATTTCTCTGCTTACTGATCAGTCAGAGAACCACTTAAGTCGTTATAAACATGTTTTTCATACTGTTGGGACAGATGCTCCTCCACTACAGTGTGCAGTTGTAAACTCTCTTTAATACATTAAACTTCCAAGCTGAATTGCATAGGTAATTTTATCTCCTTACTTTCCTGACCTTCATAGGTTTAAAAATCAGATACTTAACCTTGCATTAATGGCAGGGGGTTTTATTGCACGAGATTACACATTTAAAGCCATTATTATAACCTCTGCTCCTCGGGATAAAAGGCTGAGAGGCATTCCAATACATGCCAGGAAAATGACCAGTAAGGAAGAAGACGAAACCATTCTGGCNTTTTTTTAATATTTTAAACTCTGTTATTAAACTTAACTCTCCCAGTTACTACACTGAAAGCTCTCAACCCTAACAAAATTATATGGATATTTCTAACGTTTTTAAGAGTAACCAGTGCAATCTTAATTGGGGATTGTAATTCAGGAGTTAGGCCTTGACTTCACAAGGAAAAGGTTTGGCATTTGCCAGTTACATATAAAATTCTAGTAAAGGCAAAATTAGTGTCATCCTATGCATGAGTTAGTAAACTGAGTTAAAGGAGAACCCAATCATAAAACCTCCTTTATCGGGCATGATCTTCAACTGTCCACATGCTCACAAAAACCCCTCCCACTCCAGCTTTGCACTATTCAAAATACAGATTGCTAGAGGTGTAGGGTATAGTTTTCAAGCTCCTCCCAGGCTGCATTTGTCACGGGTGCAATGAAAACACGCCCACACTCAGCCCTCTCACACCTGTTTTCAGTAGGATTTCACTTTGCCCTAAACCTACGGAGATGCTCATGATGAACCACTGCTGCCACGCTGCTGTGTAGGTACCGTTTGCGGGCCAGGCCCGGCAGCTGGTCAGACACAGCAGGAATTCAATCTATTTTTGCATAAACAGTCCTTTGATTTTTTTGTTTTATCTCAAATAAACACTTTGGTTGCAGAATTGCAATTTCCAGTTCTTTGGAGCAAAGTAGACCCATTCTAACGGGAAAGGCCGTGTGCCCGGTGATGTTATTCTTCTGTGGCATTAATTACCACTTGTGATTCAGCGTTCCCCACTTTGTCTGCAATTTTGCATTCAGGTGGAGCAATCCAGTAGTTACCAGACCTTATCAATATGCAATAAAAGGTGGCAGCTCTTGTTCCTGTTATCACTGGGAATGCCAGATGGGCTTTTCTGGCTCATGACCCAAATAGATTACTGGTTATGTTGTTAGTTTACTTCAAACGTCTATTTGCTTTAATTGTCAGAGTGCTATGTTTTCTAATGATATTTCTTGGAAAAACTTGAATTTACTCTTTTCCCTAGCCATTTCTCTTTTCAAACATATTAAGTATAAACTATGGCTATGTAAGTAAGATAGAAGTTACAATTTTCTTAAAGAAAAAAAACAACAAAAACTTGGAAAAACAAAAACTTTAAATTTCATTGTTTCCATAGGTCTTTACCATTCACCTTAGATTTACTAGTATCCTGTGGAGACCTTTTAAATGCAGTAAAATGTCTGCCCCAGGTAAAATTGCCAGCACTTTAGAACAAAGGTTTTGTAAGTGGTGGTTTATAATGCATGTGGGATTTGAAAAGTACATTTTTTCTTGTCTTGAAGATAAGTCTTATTAAGATGGCATACCACCTTGGAGGCAATAATGGGTTTTTTCCATACTTCAAGTTTACAATAATACTATTTCTTGTAAGAAAGGCAAAAAGTTTTTTTTTTTTAATCCTAGATGAGGTTGATGCTTTCTGACCCAATATTGTTATAGTAAGATACAGATTTAAAAGAACTCGATCTTCTAAGCACAGAAATCACCACTGCCAATATAAATCACCAATATTCAATCTATAGCTAGACTTAAATCTTCATTTTTCATCCTGTGTTTCCTTCATAAGTTCACAAGTAAAGCTACTTGGGGTGTATAGTGCAATTCTAAAATAAAATATATTCTAGAGATGACAGAAATCTATCACAGAAATCCAAATCAGGATTTTAAGTATACTTCAAATTATACTTCTAAGTAAGTATATTTTCTAAATACTTTCAGGAATCAGAGTTCAGGACTCACCGGGCAGCTCTGAACCTTGTTAGTGCCTCCAGGCCATAGCTGGGCTATCACCCCACCACCCCACCAACAAACTGGGCTCCAGAACTGAGTTTTGCAGACAGCAGGCTTTGAAAGCGCACGTACCGTCATTCTGTTAGCCCACACTTGCCAACCAGAATTACAGCATTTTAAATATGCAGCTTGTTCTGAAATGTTCTATTGTATGACACTGGGTATTAAACTAAATCTTGCTGAATGCATTCAAAGGCAGGTGAATCACTTTAAGCAGCGTAGCAGGCGTGCACACTTCAATTATTCTAGTGTTTCACCTGTAAAGTATTGTTTCAAGCAAACTAGATTTAACAGAACATTGGCTTTATAGAAGCATCAATTTGTCAACTAAATTAGAACAATAAATACCAAAAAACTCTCGCAATAGACTTGCATTTTAAATCTGGTTTAAACAATATAGAAAACAATTACCAACACAAAATGTCTCATAAATGGCTTCTGATCACAAGGCGGGATGGGCTCATACAGCTCTCCCATGCCCAGATAGAGCCCTGGGTTCCTCGTAGGGGCATCCTGGTAGCTACAAGTTTTCTATGGAGTCCCCAAAACCTCTGGTTGGCTACAATGGAGTTGGACTGCAATACGTGCAATCTTTGACCACAAGGTTCTTCTCAACTCCACTCAGAAATCCTCCTTATATGTGGTTAATTCATGACATTGTGCCCTCCTTCCCCACTCACACTGCCTCTCTGAACACCCCCCTGCAGCAGAGGCCCAGCTGGAATCAGCTGTTTAGGCAATCGCATAAAATCACAGAAGAAGGCAGGCTGGAGGTCACCCAGCCCAGCTTCCTGCTGGAAGATGGTCCAACTTTTCAGTGAGGTCAGGGTGCCCAGGGACGTGTCCAGCTGAGTTTAGAAGATCTCCGCAGCTTCTCTGGGTTCCTGCTCTGATGTTTAATGATGCTCACCATGCCAATTTTTTTTCTGTACGCCAATTTGAATATCCCTTGTTGCAACATATGATTTTTGCCTCTTGTCTTTCCTCTGTGCTTCTCTGAGAAAAGCTGGGGAAGACTGGTCTTGGGTTCGGTCCATCCCATCCCACCCTTCTCTTCTCCAGACTAGGCAAAGCCACCCCCCCAGCCTCTCCTCACAGGTGAGGAGGTGCTCCTGTCCATGACAGCAGCCCTCCACAGAAAATTCTCCTTTCTGTGTCCATCTCCTGAAAGTAGACATAGTATTATGGGTGCAGCCTCCCTAGTGGAGAGAATAACCTCATCCCTTCCCCTGCTGGCTGCAGTCCTCCTAACGCAACCCAGCCTGCAGTTAGCCTGCATTGCTAGGAAGCCACCCTGTTGACTCATGTCAACGTGTTGTCCACCAGGACCTAAGGTACTTCTCAGCTGCTGCCCCAGGAGTGAATCCCCAGCCTCAGCTGTGGCACTGGGTGACCCCATCCCAGATGCCGGACTCCAGACTGGCCTTCACTGGGCTCTGCGAGGTTCCCGATGGCCAGTGTCTCCAGTCTGTTAAGATCCTTCTGAGGTCCACCCTCCTCGTAAGCCACTCACTGAGCCCCTCCTGCCTCAGTTTGGCTATTGGGATTTGGTGGGGTTTGCCTTCATGGCTATGTTAATATTGAGCCAAACAGCAGTGGTGGCTGTCACCCAGCTCAGAGGGAGTCCTCCCGTTGGGATGGCAGTCACATTAGCCATGCACAACTTGTCCTTTGCAAACCAGCGCTGGCTGCTCTTGCGACTTCCTTGCCCTTTATGTGTCTGGACACAGCATCACATCCATGGAGACTTGCTCCGTGATTTCCTCAGTCCGGGGTGAGACTGACAGCCTTGTAACTCTCTAGGTCCCCCTTCTCGCATTTTTTAATGATTTCAGAGGCAGAAAGTGTCATTAAAATCTGATATTTTGGCCAGGGCCTGGATTTTTTTTTCCCCCAATTTTATCCTATTATCCTGACATTTCCTTCTCATTTTTCTTTCCAGTATCACCTATTGCATTAGAGCTTAAGGGAAAGTTTAATAAGCAAAAAGACAACAACTTTACCGCATATTATTTCATTAGTTCCAGAACCAACCTCACTAATTCCTCTGCCCCTTCTATTTACATTCTGTATTTGTAGGCAACTACTGTGTCCTTTGCTTTAATAGTTGTTAAGCTATGCCATGCATATTTAATTCTTAATCATTTCTCATTAGTTCATCTTTCCAATTCCTGGCTCACTTTTGTGAATATTAATTAGTGTGTTAAGAGCTTTCTACGGGCCTCAGTCCTGCCTTTATGGAAACTGAGGGAACAGTCCTATTCAAGGGACCAGGCAGCCCCTTGTCCTACCCTGACATCTCTGAATAGGAAAAAGAATAATATTATCCTTTCTTGCCTTTGCTCAGAGCATTTCTGTCGCTTCTCTGAGCCCCAACTGCTACTGGCTCCCCAAAAATTTTCAGTTATAGGGACTGTCTTTTATTACTGAGGAAACAAAGTAACTCATTCTCTCAATAAACAGGAGATGCAAAGGAGCAATTTAGCAATTTATAGACAGAAGAAAGAAACATTTTAGTTAGGTATTGGAACAGACAGGTTGTTATACAACTGCTTGGTTAATAGCATAAATATTGATCAATAGCACAGAGTAATATTAAAATAAATGTTCTTTCTCATAGAGAGGCATAGCTAAGCAAAGAAACTTACTTCAAACTTTTAAAGAAAAAAAAATGGTAATAGCCAACATGGAATTAAGAAATAGAAGAAAAATTGCAAGAAACATGAAAAACGAGCAAGATTCTGACCTTTTAAATAAAACGTCTTGATTCTATTCTCATTTGAAATTATTTGTTTTATCGCTCCTTTACTGTGCTTTTCATTGATAGGCTGGAACATAAACATCTTTTTGACCTAACCAGATATTTTACCAGTTTTTGAGTTGGCAAAATATTTGCTTTTGTTCTCAAATTTAGAAAGTCAAACAACAAAATCTATTTTTACCCACATTCAGTTTCGTTTTCTCACCAAGTAAATCAGTAAACAATACTTGATAGATATAAGAAAGTCCATTATGATGCTCAATTATCTATTACCATTTAAATACCGTATGCTTTAAATACTATGCAGTACCTAAATCATGAGAGGAGATGTTAGCTAGAACAACTAAAACCTAGGGAGGAATGCTTTCAGCTTGAAAAAAGTTTGTATCATTTATTACCATAGGTCACCTTCAACTTCTGTATTACAGAAAGCACTTATTTTTATGCAGAGTCCTATCTGACAGAGGGGTTTGTATTTTCCTTTAGGATAAAAAACAAATGGTACTGAAACTCCTGCAAGTCCCTAAGCTCATTCATTATGTCAAGAGAACTAGAATATTAGTGCGGGAAACAAAGCGGCTGAAGAAGAAAATGGAGGTGGTTATGGTAGAAAAATATTATTAGTGTGCTCCTCATCCTCCCAGCGCTCCACAGGCAGGAGGGGGACATGGATCCTTGAGCAGAATTCCAGGTCTGCTGCTCTCGCGTGGATTAAATCTTTCTTTTTTTAAAAAAAAATAAAGAAGCAAATATGAGAAACACTGATCTACTGTTGCAAATAAATTAAACAGCGTGCTCACTTCTTTCACACTGTCGCCACACATTTAAAACAGTGGCATTAGCCTGAGGTCTATTTAAAATAATTTGCATAGTTCTGTATGAATGGCTTTAAAAAGGAAACAGAGGGAGGGAGAAAACACGGATGACTTGCAGGAGTTATTTTTCAAATCGAGCTGTAGGACATCTTCATTGCCACACCTTAAAAATGCATTTTCCAGTTGCTATAAGAAAGATGTGGGCTCAAATCTTTGAGGCTGTGTCAGACTTCAGAAGATGTAAACCCTTCAGAGGAGATTTACATCTGACCAGTTGTCCTTTGGAACCGTCATCATCTTCAGAGAAGATGATGGCTTCCCAAAGAACTGAGTAACTTTTGCAATCATTGAAGAACATGTTCTTTTTAGTAATTGTTTTAATATGCCTTAGAATGTAAACATTTTTTATCTTATTTCTTTGAGTTTAAGAAAAGCACAAGAAAAAATAACTGATGCAACCCTGGAGAAACTCTGCTGAAATCGATGAAACTTTTCCAAATGTAGCAGTCTATCATCATTGTAAGGGCATGAAGAATTTAGTTCACCTTGTTTAATTGCTCGTAAACTCACACGATCAGTTGGTAACACAATGGGGAATAGCGGTTCGCAACACTTCATGCATGCTCCAAGACCTGGAGAAAGCTGCTGCCAGTTGGTAAAAAAATTCCCCTGGTTCTGCTGGATTTGTGCATTTTTGAGTAATGGATTATCTAATTAAATTAAATGGCTCAGTAACATTGTTACCAAGGTTATTGTTAAGTGTTGAATGAGGTGATTCAGATGAAAATAAGACCAAAAATTCAAATCAGGCAATTCTGACATCCTGAGCAAACAACTGCTTTGTATACCTTTGTGTTTCTGCACTAATCTGAGAGAGAAAGAAAAGGGCTAATAAATAGGAAATAGGTCTATCCAAGGATTTCAAAGAGCTTTTTAAAGTATCAAGTCACTTAGTTTCATAACAACCTGTAAGGCAAATAACCTATTATCCCTATTTGACACATGGCTGAACTCATCAGGGGTTTGGAGCAGCTCCCATACGAGAAGGGACTAAACAGACAAGGACTCATCAGAGTGGGAAAGACGTCAACTATAAAAACATGAATAGCACAGAGATGAATAATAATTATACATTATTTTTCAAAATACAAGGACTAGGAGGAATTAAAAAATGTAAGCATGGAACAAGTTTTAAAAGCAAGGGGAAATAATACAGTTTGAGGCACATAACCTGAGTGGTTTGTGCCCTTTTAAAAGATGAGCAGTTTGGAAAATAAGCCTTTGTCTAACCTGCACCTTGGGAAAGAGCAGAGGAAGTGTGATGAGGATCAGAGGCAGGGGGGATGGCTATTAGGGGAGAAGAGGTTGTGGGGCAGCCTTCCTTATACACACACATAATTTGATTATACGTGAATAAGACAATTTTAGAACAGAGATAACCTGCAGACCGTACCGTGATGCATATGGTACTTTTTTACCGAATGTGATTTAATTGCGGAGCCCATTGCCAAAGAATTTTGTGGAAACTAAAAGAATAAATTGATTTTAAAAGGTATTAGGCAGATTAATCAGGGCTGCCAGGCATGGTGCAAATGTAAACATTCCTCAGTTGGGCCCTAAACTGCCTTGTGCCTGGGCTGAATGAAGATGCCAGGAGTAGGTTTACTTTACACTCCTCCTGCTTCTTTTACTAAGGATCTGTAACTGGAAATTGCTGGAGACAGTGGTCCACTTCAGTCCAGCAGTTTTTATGTTGTTATCAAAGGAGGACAAGTGAAATCCTGTCCCCCTGGAGTCAGCAGGTATCCTGCCATTGCCACCACTGCATCCAACACATCATCCCAAATGTTCACTCCGTATATTGCAGTAATAGCCGTACGAGAGCCACAGTCTCAGCCTTCTGCAAAAGACAGCACTACCTAGACCTTCCACAATCTGTACTTCAATGCTCCTCACCTCCCAAGGAAGCAATAAAGAAATACCTCGGCATATTTCTGCCCATTTCCAAGATTTAAATGTTTCTGATAATTCACATAAGAAATCTTATTATCGATAATCCACTGTGATATCCACTGCAAAAAGTCTATTTTTCACAGTAAACTAATATTCAAAACCCGGCAATAACTGTCCCTGGTTTAGGTGGTCTAAACGTTTGTGCTGTTGGCAAACCAGTCACGAACAAACGAAGTCCAGCTTGGGCTGTGTGAGCGAGCTGTAGACCAGCCGTAGCTGCACTGGGGAACAAGGCATCATCGTTCATACAAGCACGACAAACTTGCCAAAACAATTAACAGGATGTAATCTCCATTCACCCACCCCTCATGCCAGACCTGAACTGATTACTCCTCGCAACCATATTTTTCAAAAATAGCCTCTTAATATAATCAGTTATGGTTACATCCCCACTTGCTGCGGGATGTAATGTAGGTAATGTGCCGGTAATAAAATGCTTGCTCTGCAAACGAGAAGACCCCGCATTCCGCAATGAATGAAGTTTCCACATCGGATTTAATTATTTCTACTTTAAAATATTATCTCTCCTTGCAGAATATAACTTCTATTTGTGTAAATCACCGTGTCGGGGAACATGCATCATAATCACTCAACTTTCAGTAGAATAATTGAATGTGGGGGTTTTCATCATGCTCATGTAAGAGATTCGGGAGATATTTCTCAACAGCAGTAAAGTAACTCCAGGGAGCGCAGTTATCATGATTATCATCAGGCAATTACTGTCTAGCTGCTGAAGGATAAGAGACCTTGAGTTGCATTACTTGCATCATAACACTGACATTAAGGCTTCGATTATCACATAATACCTCCTTGTTTATCCTGTTTTACTATTTAACTTTCTAGTATGCATAAAAGGAGAAAAGCAACAATAAACACACACGAAGGGCAAAGAGCAACGATAAGAACATGCATGGAAAGAATGTATAGTCATTAGGATGTTTTAAAAATTAAACTAAGAAAAAAAACAATAAATCTTTAGAGAAGACTATCCAAAGCTCTTTTTGGAGAGCTTCTGCGGCATTTTCCCTGGATTCTAACTTAATAAACACTTAAAACACGAAAAGCTACTTGTAATCACACAACTAATCCCACCGTGAACCTGTAAGGCCTTGATCCAGCAAAGTGCTGCTCATTCTGACTCACTCCAGCGAAGCACTTAACTCCTGCTTAGTTTTAAGCACTTGAGAATCCCTCTTTGACCTCAGTAAGATTTAAGAGTGATTAAAACGAAGTGTATCTTTAACCTGCCGTGGGATTTGGGGTTTGAGCAACAAGGAGTTTAATTTTATATTTTGTCTATGAAGAAGGAAAAATAATATATCTAAAATATAATGGTAGTAAAATAAAGGTATTCTGAAATATTCTGAGGAAGCTAAAATCCCCTAAGAAATGTGTCACTCTGCATATATCACCATGCACTGTCAATTAATGCACATTTGGTACTATATGAAGTGTATTGTCTACGCCTATTACCATATGCTTATGAACTTTGGCTTTTCAGACTTCTTGCCTCTAATTATGCTTTACACCATTGTGAACAGGACAAACATTGACACGATTTAAAACTCCAGTACTTACGTGGCTGAATTGTCTAGATCATTTTTGAGTGCTGGGCCTATAGTTTTTACCCAGGCAGTTCTCCAATTAATTTTATGGCATCTTATTCAGTTTCAATGGAAGGATTTGTATGGTTGGCACCAAAGTAGATTGAGACAGTTCAGAGTAAGTACAATTTCATACAAACATGAAAGTATGGGCAATTTATTACATTTACTGAATCTTTAAGAAATATTGTGAGGGTTTGGTTACCTTCATCACTTTCTTTCATGAAGATGAAAAGAAATAACTAAGAATAGCAGGGAAGGTGTGTGTCTTTGGGCAAAGGTATATGCAGTATAGGATGTGTGTAGCTATACTTACCCTCACAGATTTCCATTTCTTAGCTTTTAATCAAATCCTTTATTATCTTGCAATTCTATATGTCACTCAACACTTCAGATGTGTATATAATTATATATTAATAGCAATTTATAACAATCATAATTGAGTTTAGTATGAAGTTCTAAGTCTAAAATACCGGCACCTCCAGGAAACGTTTTTTATGCTGTTTAACCTCACCACAATAAAAGAAAGAAGATGTGGGGTTGAAAGGGAAGAAATACATTGGTGAGGTAAATCTGGAAGGAAGAAACACAGGAAAGTAAAGTCAGGACACTGAAATCCCTTCTATTCCTCTTCCCAGGTCGTTGCGGCAGCCTTGCGGACAGTTTATACTGCAGTTTCCTATTGTTAATCAAAGTGGCACATCAGGTTCAGGGGATTCACAAAGGGTTTTTTTCAAAGCCAGGTAATTTGCTGTGGACTGCACTTCATTCCTAGCAGAAGTATAAGGCTGTTGCCTGGGCCGATAGGTAGCAGCAGGCTAGGGAGGTGTTTACTTGGCTTTTAAAACTAAAAGGCAGCCTTGCCACATTCAATGACCTCCAAAGTGAGTAGAATTGCAAATGGCAAAGACTGAATTTAATTCAGTACCCAGGATGCCACTAATGTTTTACATGCATGATCAATGAGCAGAACTAGGATGTGAAAAGTGCTGAATATTCAGGGCAATGAAATTCTCTAACCCTAATTTCAAAGATAAAATACCACTTTCACTTTGACAAGACTGTTTTGGGTGTTTTCCAAGAATAGTGATGTACAAAAAGCTCATTAGAAACTTTAAACCCAACGAACAACCACTGTCCTTTGTCATGCCGACAATTACTTAGGGTGTAATTGGTTACGTTCCTATGACTTATTGGCTGTGGTGCATATAACACAATGAGCTATCTGTGCCAAATCATCCTGAAGAGCTTGCACATTGTTATTGTAACCTTCATACTTCTTCTCCCACCCCTATAGTTTGTTGCTACCATTTGAGGTTCTCCGCTGCACTTAGACTTAGTGGCTTTGTCTGATTAAGTCCTGTGGAAACAGACCTTGGAATTTGAATGCTACGGAGACACAAAAGCATCAGGCACAGACACATCTTTAACAGAGCTGTCGGAACACTTCAAATATAGATTGTACACTCTCTCCAGAAGGGATCATTACAATCAGGCAATTAGATGGACCCTGTGTGATACCACCTGTCTGAGTTATGGCAGGGAAGATGGATTTCAATCCTTCCTCTACCTATCCTTCACCAGCAATTCATCAAATGCTCACTTCGGGTTGCCGGCCCTTAAGACAAAAGCTGTAGAGCAGGTGATAAAAAGGGGTGTCATAATCTGCGAAATTTATGTCATTCTCCATCTTAAAACCAGCTTGACATCTCGATGGCCTGTACTCAGGTTCAGTGTGAGTACTGACCTATTAAATCCCCTGGTAGTGTATCCATCCATTGCGATAAATTCAAACCATATTTAACCTAAGATCAAATTTCTAAGTTTCTGCAGAGAAGGCCAAAAACCTACCAGACTCAAGAGCAGTTATTTGCAGACAGGAGATATTTTCTCGATAACCAAGAAGAACAATTCACCCAGGACAGTCATTGATTCATTTGGACAGAGTAGACCAGATCAAGAGGAAAATGTTGCACTCCACCAAGGAAGAAGTTACATCCCTACTGGGATCGCATCACATCTCGTGTAATTTCTTCCACTAATTTTTATTTTGAGCAAAATTACTTTAAAAAAATCTCACATTAGTTTAATTTTCCATCTATTTTTATGCAAATGTTTATTGCTATAATTTTACAGTAGAGGTTTTTCTAGGGGATTATCTAGTTGCAGTGAGGGTTTTTTTTCCAAACAATTTCAATTTTCCCTTTAAAGTCCATCTTTAAACTCCATTTTTATTACTACAATTCCATTGAATGCTAACAAGTGCGTTGACAGTTGTAGGCATGTAGCTTTCTAATACTACCTCGCGAGCAAAATGCCCTTTTTCTATCCAGATAAAAACCTCTCTCTTATTGACATTATCCTTTTCTACATCACAATATCCTGCGACATAGAAGAAAATGCAACACATGCTGTTTTCTCAGAGATCTGTTACCACGATGAGATATTAATAAAAGCTTTCTGGGACAGTATTCCCTTCCTTCGAAGTCTCACACTCTGCAAATGTAGTGGGTTAAGCACTTCACTGGAAAGATGGAAGCACATATATCTGGGAGCACTGATTATGTGGAGATTTGTGAAATTGCAAAGCAAGAACACAGGTTCTGGTGACTCGCATTTTGGAGAAGCAAATTGTGCTGTATTTTTACCGCATCACCCGCTTGAGCAGAATTTTAGGGGTTTTTCTCAGGTTTCACTATGCACTTTCTCTGGCCTGCACATTTTCCCTTTGGCTCAAATGAGGGAATTTAAGGTATTTGAACTCCAGACAGGGAAAATACGAGATAAATTTATTGGAATTCATGGTATTTTCACACATGGCAGGCAGTGCAATAATTATCTCTTGAACTCAAGATATCATTATAATAAAATTGGAACTGGAAACTGCTTGTTTATTCTGAAAATAGCCTTCTACAAACAGAAACAGAAGTTTAGACCACAAAGACAGGTGGTAAATTAATCCAAATCATAACCAGAGAATTAGGTGAGGCTCCTCAGCAAGAATAAGTCAAACCAGACCTAAAGCCATTTCAGATGTTTGAGAGCAATGACAAAAGTTCAGTTGCCAAGTACTAGACCAGCAGAAGTGACTGCAAGCTTGCATTGTGCAGTGACACAAAGTTTTGTGAGCTTCTCCCCTGTTAACTAAAGCTCCCCATCGTTGAGAAGCAGCATCCTCAAAACCTGCTCTGATGCACTACAATATTGCTGCAGGGAATCGGGTGTATTTGGGCTGTGCTGCAAGGATTACACTTGCACGTACACAAAGATGTCCTGCAGTGCTCAGATCATGAATGAGATACAATAGCCACAAGTTTGAATTTATTCCTCATTTGCTGCTAAGCACAAGTTGCCACGTATGTGACAAGATCCATATCTCGCTCATTTTAATGTCTGTGGTAGAGTGTTGGCAATGTAGTGTGTAAACTCTGTCCTCATGGAAACTGTCATATCTTATGTAAAATGTATCCGTGCTGACCTAAACACTCAGGCTTATTTTCTGTTGTTGTTCCTAATACTAAAACTCGGTTGCTCCGATGTTTGCAGGGTATAAAACTCTAAGAAGGGGAAGTATCGTCAAAGCAAATTCATTTGCAAATTCAAGATGACATTCACAGCAAAAGAAAAGATCACTTACATTCACCCTGTTATTTCTCTAATGATTTTTAATGCCTTCTGAATTCCTAATTAGGAAGACATACCTGATAGTTAAATACTGAGGGACATTATATATGAATTATTGTCTCCTAGTGTTTTGTCAAGTATAATTGGAAGTACATTATGTGGGAGAAAAGCTAGTTTTTCAGCTATTTATGCCTGTGGATATATTTACCTTATGTCTCTGATGAAACTTGTAAATGTGAGTGTGGTTTGATTATCAGGAACTTTTTATATAGTCCACATTGACTTGCAGACAGGTAGAAATGTAATTTTTCTCTTTGTTCTTACTCTACTTATGCATCCCTCAAACACCTGTGCTCCATATTTGTTCTCTGTCTTTGGCATGGCTGGAGGACATGAGGCAGCAACAGATCCGAACTGTCCTTTCCCTCCCCATGCACCAAGATCCTCCAGACAGTGAGTAATGGGAACAGGGTTGTGGCTAAATTGCTCTAGAGATGACTATTCAGCAAAGAGGATTATCTAGAGGCAGGTAAACCCGGCAAGATAAAGTTCATCACATCAATAAACTGGCTTTATTTTCTTAAAAAATCTGGTCTGATTTGCAGTTCCATCCATTGGGGTTTAGGCTGGAATGTGGGTTACGCAGTGCCCAGCTCTGCCCTTGTAGGGCCAGCGGCTCTCTGCCGTAAGCCCCAGCCCCCCCGGGCAGTGGCAACAATGCATTTCTGCTGTATTTTTGGGTGGCCATTCATAAATTTCATGCGAGTTCATCATTAGGACATTTCTCACAGACATGAGAGCTGAACACACACTTGTTTTTTTATGGAGGCCTTTAAGCAAGTTTATATTTTATATAAGTATATTAAGGCATGAGCTTCTTTGATCTTTATGGTGTACGATGACAGCTGCAGGTCAGATGTCTGTCCTGACGCCTGTACAAAATTTCAAGTCATATGGCATTTCAAAATCGTATATTTTTTCTGAGGTCTTTCTGACATTTTAGTATTGGGTAAGGAAATAAAATATGTAATGAGTTTTAAGCTGCCTCCTTTGATATACGTAAAGCTGAGGGCCCACAGCAACACCGGCTGGCTTCGCTCCAGCTGCGGAACAAGGAAATGGAGTAAAAAGTAGGTAAGACCTTTTTTTGCTACAGATATAAGAAGTAGGATAAATTTCAAGTTCATGACACCTGATAGCAATGAAAATGGAGAAAAGTCATAAAGATCATGCTATTATCATCACATGCACCATTAGGATTAAGATGAGTAGTAGACATGCCAAAAAGCCGAAAGTGTATGAATTTCTGGAGGGAGAGATTACGTACAGTGCAAGTACACGCCACCTCACGCAATTGCATCTTAATCCTCACTGCAGACTACAGGTACAGTTGTGCATTCACACTTCATGACAATTTGACGTGGTTTTTCAGAAATGATAGAGAAAAGTATTGGACAGAGTTTAAACTGCTTCTGATACACGAAAAAGAGGTTTGAATGGAGGAGCAAGGATTTCTCACCATGCCCTGTTCATCTATGCAAGAGAAAACTGGAGAGCAAGCAGATATTGGCAGATACTGGCAGTGGCCAGTGAACATCCAGAGGGACACAGTTTACTAAAAGATGCTGTGATGTGGAAAGGGTGATGATTCCTGAGGAAGACGGCTCATAAAGAGGAACACAGTCATAGAAAGGAAGGAAAAAAAAGATCATTTTAAGAAATATTTGGGCCTCTGAGAGGTTTGCAGTGTTACTAGTCCTGTTCCTGTTATGATTCTAGGGCATCTGCAAAAGTAAATATGAGGACAGAGTTCAGTACTTAACATAATCTTCACTTGGGTAGTTATCTCCACAAGGAAGATTCTAGGAAACAAGCTTTCCCTAGTAATCGACAATTAAATAAGTTACTATTCTCTGATGGACTAGGATGACCTGATACATTGTGTACCACAACCAGAAAGAAAACATTAGTTGGAAAAAAATCATGTTATTTGAATTCAGAGAGAACAGAAAAGGAAGAAGGTTTAAAAGAAAAAAAAAAAAGAAAAGAAAAAAAAAAGAAGAAAAGAAACAACAAAAAAAAAAAACCAAAAAAAAAACAAAAAAAAGAAAAGGAAAAAAGAAGCCAGGAGAAAAGAGAAAAGATGAAGGCTCTTGACAGTTGGTCCTCTCAAATTCCAGAGCACCAGTTTTAGAGACCCCAGTTGAACAAACCATTTCATGTCCGAAATAATGAAAAAAAAGCTTTTAGTTAAATAATTGCTTATAAAGTGTTGAAAAATAAGAAAATAACAAAATATATATGTGGGGATGAAGGCGAGAGAAACAATAGTACCCATACCACCCCTGCATGGCAATTAGCATCTCCTGTACAGCAGAAGAGAAAGTGGCAAGCACAGCAAGAGCCATAGTGACATTTCTTTCCGTCATGCACGTGCTATACCAAAAAACCCTCCCTGGAGGCAAAGCCCCAACAGGGTTGTCCCCAGACAAAAAAAAAGCACTGGAGTCTTGGTACTCAGAAGCAGAGGGAACGCTGCAGTAAACTGCTTTTGCCACACACTCACCACTGACAGTGCAAGGAACCAGGGAATAACTGCAGCACACCAGGGGCTGGGCTCCTGCAGGCGGAGAACATGATACCATTTCTTACGCCAAAGGCACATGGTGTGATGATTTCTGACACGCTGAGCCAAACTCGTTCCTGCTGCAGCTTCACCAGTGACAGCAGACTTCCATCAGGGATGAATTTGGACACGGTCTTTGCAGAAATATAGTACAGCTGGAATGCTGGAGGAAGGAAGCAATCTTCCTCTTGTTGCCACAGGCAGGCTGAAGCTTACTGCTCAGTTCAGTTCATGCACTGAACTTCAGAAGGTTCACTTAGTAAGACACGCTATTATAAAAAAAGATAATTTAAAAAATTCAAATTAAAAACATGAAAAGTTTTGTTACCTAGTTTCCAACACTTCAAAATGCTTTTGCAGGACAGTATTCAAAATGGATCTGACCACAAAAGTATTCCTGTGAAGAAGCAGCACTCCATTCCTCGTGGATTTCTCCAGCAATATCTCTTCTACCTGGCGGGTTTCTTTTTTAATACAGAAACTATTCACACTAAGGGATTTAAAACTAATCAGTTTGCAAGCTGTTCTTAAACATACACACTCCTACGAGACTAAAAATAATGTTCAACCATACATTCTCTATCTACATGGTATCATTCTCTAATTACATGTCACCACAAGGGCATAAAAACACATGACATCCTACCTTTAACACTGCAAAGGTAGGAAAAACTCTGTCGTCTCAGTATTCAGGATCACTTGGAGTTAAATTTTCTTCAGTTCTGACGTTTATTTTTACTTGCATGGACCTCCATGCCAGCATGTGCCCAATTCCTCCATGCTTCACCCCAGAACCTTTCTGCCAATTACTTGCTTGACCTTCTCCCTCTCCCATGTGGCGAGTTAATATGAAACTGATGCAAATAAAACTGAAACAGAACACTGTATTTGGATTTTTCCAATTAAAAAAAATAATAATATTTTGAAAAAAAAATACACTTACTAAAAAAAGAACCAAACAAATGAGAGAAGAAAATTGTCATCTAATTGTAACTATTATAGCTGTGGCTTGAGAAAAATCCAGCTTTTGTGGAGGAGATGTAAAAATAAGAAAAATTAAAATCTACATTTCTTTGAAAAGACACCAAACCAAACAACTTATCTCCTATTAGAAGACACTCATCCCTCCCTTTCTCAGGAAAGCGAGGGTACAAACAGAGCAACAATAAAATCAAATGTCCACTGCTTTAACTGACTGCACTGCTTGCTTTGGGCTTGTGCCTCCAGTTTGCTGAGTTTGCACAGAACCAGATGCGGATCCAGGACATAAATCAGTGTGCAATCTTCTCCCAGTACCATTCCTCCAGAAGAAACAGTCAAAGTTTGAGCAATGGGACTGTGACGTTGATCTCATTCAAACTCTCTGTCCTTTCCAAGCTAAGGGACTTGAATTTCCTCTTTGACGTGAGTAAAGTGGAGTTCTTCCATGACCCATCATTTTAATCAAACTACTCCAGTGCCTTCAGTGATGCTTGAACCAGTTTGCTCAGTGGTACACCAAAGCTGTCTGGGCATGACAAGCCACCTGGAGAAGCAGGCTCCTGCCAAACCGTGGTGGGAGCCGCCTGCCCAGGTGGAGATGTCAGATGCCCAAACAGTTCCAAGGCCAAGTGGCTGAGGGAAGTAGAGCCCAGGGGTCACCTGTACTGCATTCGTTCAGTATCTCTGCAAAGATGGCAAAGAGCTGATAAAGGACGTCGCAAATAAAGCAGCTCAGGGGAGAGCTATCAGCAGGAAAACATAGTGATTCATCAATAAATGCACAACCACGTCAATTGAAAATACTTGAGTAAAGTATCTAAATAGTCAGCATCTATTAATTATTTAAAAACAATACTGTTTGAGTTTACAAATACATATGCATACATACCTATATATATACACATATATGCACACATATATGTACACATATCGATATACCCCTGCGCATATATACATGCGAGTACATACAGAACAGACTCTCTGTTAAAGCTACGTGGAACTTCTTTGTGTGTCTGAAAAAAACACTGGTCCAAACAAAAAATGCGTGTGCGGAGTAAGTAGGATAAAATCTAGCAAAACAGTTCTGTACAGGTGAATATATTCCCCAGTGAATATATATGTGTATATATATGTGCTACACTTCTAAGACAAGAAGCCTACTACATCTGAGATGGGTACTCACATAGTCACAGCCACAGACTGTTCCCAAAGGACATGCAAGTAGTAAACATTAAAAAGAATTTATTTTATGACTAGGTCACACTAGTTAAAGGTTGAAAGTGAACAATGTAGGTACAATCTCAGTGCGTGTGCCTGTACCAGGGAGTATTGTGGCTCACCCCCACAAAACCCGAACTGTCCAAATCATGGCTAGGCTCCATTATAATTCTTCTTCTCACTACGGTCATCATTTTTTAGTCTCTGGTTAGAATACACACGATTAGACAGAGACAATGAATTCACACTAAACAGCTTATTCCAAGGAAGCCCAGCCCATTACTTCCCCTCTGTATATACCAATTGAAAACACTGATGGATAAAGAAAATGTTTCTGCATACTTTAACAGAAGAATAGCACAATAATGCAGGAAGAATGCAGCTTCCCTTTTCAGATACAAGACAATACAGTAAAATTTCCCAGAGAAGGTTTCTGGCCTCTGAAGTCATTTAAACCTCATGGGGGGAAAAAAAACCCACCACACAGCTGTGATTTAAAGAATTGGCTCACATTCCCCAAGCTACTGCCTTTCCATGCCCCTGTCCTTCCAGTCATTTGGAGAGGTTAGGTTTGTGATCAGAGGCACTTCTTCGCAATCAGTATAAATGCTCACATTTACAGTGATTCTTTAAAACAGCACATGGCCTTGAGAATCAGAGTTTAAGCGCAAGGGAAAGTGTGCTAAAAGACTTCATAGCCCGGCACAAAAGAGATTGCACTGACGCTATGTAAACCTACATTGACCCTGTTTATAAGAAACTCAAGAATGGTTTTCAACGCAGGCTGTTAGATTTATCAAAGCTTTTACAAGTTCCTTCACAATATTCTGCTACCAATTTGAATTCCCCACATGAGCTGAGATTTCCAGAAATGAACAACAATATTAATTCTGTTATGATTAAAATACACAATAGTTCCCAAATAAAACCAATATTTTTACATCTTTCCCTGAGTTTTAAATATGTATTTTTAGATTCCTATATTTCAAAATATGATTTCCTAGAAGATGGTTAGTAGTTTTTCCCCTGGCTAAGCACAAAACAATATTAGCATCTCTAGCAGAAAGCCCCGGTAATTGGTTTGACAATTAAAAAACACAAATATCAAACCACTGAGGGAAGATTACCCAGGTCCAGTAATTTGCAGATTTGTTTAGCAGGACAGGATGCTTAAGGGCATTAAACAAACAGCATAAAATGTACTATGCAATGGCAGTGACATTTTCAGCTATCATTATTGTAAAAGGCAACAAAATACATATTGTCAACTACCATACCTGCAATGGCCTGAGTCCTCAAAGCATTTGTTCAAAGAAGACGATTTTAGAATCGTCCCAGATATTTGGGGCACGAGTTCCTTTACTTGAGAAAATTCAAAGACATAGATGAATCCTGCCTTTCTGACAGAGAGCTCTTTGTACTGTTTTGATCACAACAGTATTCTAAAATAAGTAAACGGCAACTCCAGGGGCTGAAGACCCACAGCCTGTGCTACCCTCTCCAGCTTCTCCACTGGCGTACACCAGCGTACCAAAATACACAGGTGAAAATGGTGCCTGTTGCTCTCTTGCCAGCACCCACAGAATCACAGAATCACAGAATAACAGAATCTCCTAGATTGGAAAAGACCTGTAAGATCATCTAGTCCAATCATTAACCTCACACTGACAAGCCCACCACTAAACCATGCCCCTGAGCACTATATCTACATGACCCTTAGATACCTCCAGGGATGGGGACTCCACCACTGCCCTGGGTAATGTGTTCCAATGCTTGATGACCTTTTCAGTAAAGAAATTCTTCCTAATATCCAATCTAAACTTCCCTTGGTGCAACTTGAAGCCATTTCCTCTTGTTCTATCACCTGTTACTTGACAGAACAGGTCGACTCCCACCTCTCTGCAACCTCCTTTCAGATAGTTGTAGAAAGTGGTAAGGTCTCCCCTCAGCCTCCTCTTCTCCAGGCTAAACAGCCCCAGTTCCCTCAGCTGCTCCTCATAAGACTTGTGCTCCAGACCCCTCACCAGTTTCGTTGCCCTTCTTTGGACATGCTCCAGTGCCTCAATGTCCTTCTTGCGGTGAGAGGCCCAAAACTGAACACAGTACTCAAGATGTGGCCTCACCAGTGCCGAGTACAGGGGTAAAATCACCTCCCTGTACTGACACACCCACAAAAACCAGTTCAAAACCGGTGTCTCCTTCCTTGGGCTTCGAATTACTGAGGATTTCAGTAGCTGCAATATCTTTTCAGCTGTTCCATCTCTAGGAGAAAGTCATTCCAATCAATAAAAAGAAAAAGGGTGAGATGCAGTCAGTACAACCCAGAATCCTACCTGCAGATAGTTAATCTGCAAAGACAGCCTAACCAACTGCTCCATCACATTTTCCTCATGAAGAAATAATTCACAAATAACAGTAGCAGAAGAAGAAAGATTACAGTTCCACAGGGAAAAAAAAATTCAAGGAATTCAGCTAAAAACATTGCACACAAATGAAAAGATATTTTCTTTGTTTCCTCCATTTAGACAGAGCCGGACAGTGCCTGACAGAAAAAAACACTCAGTTCAGTCTCTAAAGAAAGTAGAGCAGATCTACTGTTCCAGTTTATATTTCTACCCAATCCAAAAATGAACAGAAATGAAATATTTTTTGTCTCTCATATGCAGTACAGGAATGCAACAATTTGGTCTAACTAATGTTAGGGATCAAAAATGCTTTTACAATTACTGTTTGGGGTATAGATGTTCGTTTCTTGACCAGTCCCTCTTTTTTCTGGTATATCATTGGCAGTCTTTTTGCAGCACTTTTGCTCTACTACTCATTTTTCTTATACTGGTTTTATACACTTAATTTTCAGTGTGGTGATATGGGTTGTTTTATCTTCTTTGCTAGTGATCTCTCTTTAAGTAAGAAAACACTGGCATTGCTAGGTGCCTGGACAGGTAACAGCCAAACTGAACAGAGACCCCAGCGGTCCACATCTGCTGTGGAGAATCCGTGCATCACCCTTCCAGCCACCAGAGTAGCATTTTGTTTTACTCCACCTAAGGATCTGGTCCTCAGTTCGTATCTGATATAAAGTCTCACTGCTGAGATTTTCCTGGGCTAATGAAAACAATCATCTCCTTTGTTTTGTGCTGTGAGATTCAGTTTCTTAAGTATCAGCTCAGGCTGAGGACGGGGTGGGGTGGGGATACGGAGCATCCTCTGCATGGTCTATTGATCTGCACTACAGCCCCCTGCGCCTCTGCAGCACAAGGCAGGACACAGCGCAAGCCTAGTGCATCACGGCTGATTAAGGATCCTGACTGCCAGTCTTATGAGAAACAGTTAAGGAAAGAATTGGGGGAAAAGATGTCAGAAGCTCAAGGGAACAAGAAAAAAAAAAGAAAAAAGAATGAAAGAATGGAAAACGAAATGTGAAAATAGCACAGACAAAGATATAAAGGGGCAAAGACAGTGATGAGTCAGGTGAGCTACGAGAGTGAAAATTACCTTGAAAAGAATTAAAGAGCATTAGAGATTGGAAAAGGAGCACATTTTAAAGATCACACTCTCACTTTGGTTCAGGAGAATCTTGTTTTGAAGAGAGAGACAGAGATTAAGAGTAAGAAAAGGTAAATAATGAGTCCATGTCTAATTTACTAATAAACTCAAGCCAATTACCAACCCAACTAAACAGCTCGTAATTCAGTTGGGCTCCTCTATAAGACTACTGTAAAATTGATAAGGGGCATTTGAGACTTACATTTCAGTTACCAAACTCTTAATTATCCTTGCCTTGACTCTCCATCTATGCAGCAGACCACTTTCATATCAGGATGTATACTGCCCTCCACCTTGGAGGCTCTACACCACCTGAGGCTAAGGCCAGCAGGATACCCCTCTTTCTGCGGGGCACAGAGTCCATATGCTTTTCATCCATCATTAGTAGAAGCCTATTTAGACATCAGCAAGATGGTTAAAGATTTGAGGTCTTCTCGTCAAGATATAGATTCAAAGGCCCAGCTTGCAAAGATCAGGCTCTTTCTGAATGTGAGGTACTGCACACACAGAAGTTGTATCAATCAGATAATTGAAGGTTGGCTAATAATAATTACAATAACTTGGTGAAAAAGTATGCAAGGCACAGGAAAAATTGTGCCTGTCTAACTCACCCTCTATGTCCAGCTCATACTCTCAAAATAAGAGTAGTCTGCTCCCTGAGAGTACTAAAATTTTCATAGGATGAGAACCACAACGTGCCAGCCATAGGGACCAGGATGCCAAAGGTCAGCAAAAAAGAAATGGTAATGGATTACAGACAGGAGATGACAAGAATTCTCTGAGGGACCTATTACTCCACTGCTGGCTGGCCTACAAGGAGGCTCGCTCTGTTACTACATCCAAAGGCAGCCAAGTCATGTCAAGTCCAGCAGCTCCTGCCAGCTCACCTCCTTCCTGCGCTGCTGCACCAGGCTGCCCAGGAGCCACCAAGCCATCACTTTCCTGCAGGTATCACACAACATCCTTGCCAGGCAGCTCCAGTACTGCTCCCATGAAAAACACGCAGTGGTCTTCTGGGCACCTGTACCACCGGTGTACTTCATAAATATGCATCTGCTCAACTCACTTGTAAAACAGACAATTGTTTTTATTTTTAAGAAGAAACTCTGAGGCAGAAGCTTAATAGGAAGGTTGTAGAGGCACGGTTTGAACAGGGATTCCTGGTAGGACTTAAACCACGGTAACACTTGCTCAAAGGTATTAAACTCTCCAAAGCAGGCACTCTGTCCTCCTGCATTAAAAATAATACTCTGAAAATCTCAGCTATTATCTAGTACTAAGAACACACTTATTAATAATCTATATTAAATCACTCGGACATTAGATTTTGTCCATTTCATAAGGAAAAATGCATTTTTTGAAAGAAAATGAAAAGGATTTTAGCCTACCTAGACCAAGGCTTCAGGTGGGTATCTCCACCATAAATAACAGCTAGAAATGAAAAGCCATTGCTTTTCAGTTAGGCCAAATGAGGTATTTGCCTGAAACGCAATCATTAGGGTCTCCAGCAAAATCCCAGACTCTGGTGCTGGAAATCCAAGGAAAGAGTAACTCTTTATCTTGTGCATTTAAACCTTTGCATTCACAACTTCTGAAGAAAAGAGATTTTGGGGTTGGTGATTTATAAAGTTTTTTCCTCTTTATTTGCAAGAGACTACAGCCTTCATTCAGCTTTTTAAAATTCAGAGAGATTGCAAATATTCTCCTGAGCCCTTTGTCCCTGCTGTTCATGATGAAGAGAGACAGTAGGAGGGCTGGAATTCTCTGATTTCTCCAAGAGTGAAGATGTTCCCTACTTATTGCAAAGGAGGACAAGAAGCTGCCCTACCACTAAAACTTTCCCACACTGAAACTAGAGTTGCAGCACATCTGCAAAATGTTTATTTGTTATTGCTATTCCTCCTCATAAGCAAGCTCATTTGCTTGATGTGTCACATCAAAACACACGCCGATTTAACTAGGAAAACTGGCAAAAATCCGCTATAAAGCACAACCAAAACAGGTAGCGGCCCCTGGTAAACAGCATTCACCCACAGTGGTTTCTTCTGTCTTTCTTCTCCTACTGAAGGGACAGAAAGGATTTTTGTCAAAGTTATCAGGACAGATAGGAGTTTCCCTCTGTTCCCTTCCCAAATCCCTGTAATCGTGTTTGGTGAAGTGCAATTTCCAATAGACCAAATCCCTACTGAAAGTGTCATCTGCTGTCTTGTTTGTTTGCTTGTCCTTCACCTTGTTCCTTGCATATAATTTATGTGCTTATTTTCTGCAGAACGCTCATCCTCTTTTCTAAACCCTGCAGCAATTTGACATTTTCAGCTACGAAGGCAGCCTTCCGCTTCTTCTGCCTCTGAAACTGATACATTTTTAGTAGTCACACTTCCTTTCCCCCCCCCCCGATTTATTTTTCTCCTTGATTTCAATCCTCCCCCCACTTCCACAGGACCTGCTTTTATATAGATGACATCTGTGTATCCAAGAAATCCTCAGTCGCTTTGGTGCTTGGAAACACAGTCAGCTATTTGTCAGGATCACAAGCCATCTCCTCCATTAGAAGTACAAACTTTCATTTCAGGCAAAGTCTTCTCTCCCTTCAAGGCAGGCAGCAGACACACCATATCACGTAGTGGCCACAATAACTGATCGTTCTTTCTCCTTTTTTATCATTGACACAAAAATATACTGGAACTTAAATTCCCAGTGGGAATATTCTTATTAACTGCTCTGTATTTATTACTCAAATGTTTGCTGTTGCAGCATTTAAACCGGATCAGTCTCTTCCTTCAGTAACTCAGCAAACTCACTAAAGTAAAACTCAAATATTAGATCAAGGTCTCATATCTCAAACAAAACTTTCACGGATCAAAGCTGAATTCCTAAATTTGGTCATAAGAGACCTGCTATCTTACTGACACAAAATGAAACCCATCTTCAAAACAAAAGGCCAACATTTTAATCTGCAAAAGTCCTATCGTTACCATCAAAAATTGTGACTTTGGACTTGATGCATGTTCCTTTGAATAATTCATAATTGACTTTATCATGAAAATTGCTTTTATCAAGGCTAGAATATGCTCTAAGAAATATCTGCAATGACTCAAATCAGAAATTCAATGATTTTATGGAAAAGTTGTATGTAAGATATATTTAAAAAATAGTATTACAGTTAAACTCCAAAGATAATTCAGACAGGCACAATGAAACTGTTCCAGATGGAACTTGAGTTGAATTCATTTAAGCTGACACCTCCTTTCTTGCAAAAATATTTTTTAAAATTATTTTGTCCTCTTAGTTCAACACTGTTAACTTGCACAATGGTCATATAATTTGCAAATCTCTATCAATTAAATTCTACTTTAAATCACGGCAGTTTTGAGCCACTCAATTATCGTTTTACCTCCTCATTACTAAAATGTGCTACCTGTATCTTAATTCATTATTCACATACATACTCTGGCACCTTGCTTGTTCCCTTTGGAAATCATCGCCTTCCCTGGGATAAACTCATCCATGATAGATAACAGCTCTGTTAGCACTAGTAATCCAGATCAGATTATTAGATTAGGACTGAACGTGCATTAGTATAATAAGACAGAAATCTATTCCAAATAGAGTGCAAACAAGCTCTGCTTTAGAAAATAAATGAATGCAACTCATCTTTGAGTACACCATTCAGTAGAAAACAAAGACGTTCTGCTGAGAAAGCCTGGAGGAGAATGTGATTTGTGGAATGGGCAGAGGTCCAGGAAGCATTACGTCTTGCTTGTCCTTTCCTCCTTTCTTTATAATAAGATCATCTCTAAAAGCCAACATGCACATATACACTAATTATAAATAAAAATAAACCATCTGAATTTTTGCTGTAAAAAGATCCTACTCTGCTTTGGATGCAGTATATAAACAGTGGTCCAACTTTTTCAGTTTCCTGGAATCTTTCTTTCATGAATTTATGCAACAAAGGCATGAATCTTACGCTAAGCCTTTCCCCCCTAACTGTTTCTAGGGGGTTTTTGCTTCAGGTACTTTCTGTTCCATTCTGTAATCTCTTCTGCCCCAAAGGGACTCTTCCAACTCTTTATCCTTGCTCAAGTTAATAGGGCTCAGAGGATTTAGCAGAATAATTCTTTGTCTCAATATTTGGGCTGAATAGTAGGGCTCAATAGTTTCAAAATGAGATGACCTAATGATACACCTTTATTCACTGACAGATTTCTTGCTCTTCTCCCTTTCTTAGACCAAAATGCAAAATTCAGCTCAATCCATTTTAACTCCTAGATCCATTTTTCGGTTTTACAAACTCCCAGGAAAGACTTCAGAGCTGCAGTGTCTTTGGCTGAGATGGATGACAAGGAGTGCTTCCAGCTCCTCAACCCACCTTTTCAGTTCGGTGGTGGGGTTAGAGCTCTCCTCTCCCTGTCTCTTGATTTCTCTGGGCAGGACAGCCAGGCACACGTGCTGGAGGAGAGCCATGGCATGCTCTTGCAAGCCTTCAAGCAAGAGAGCACGACTGCTGAATGTCTGCCCCGTGCTCTAAGTATACCCTCTGACCTCATAAATCAGACAGAACATCAAATATTCTTTGAATTAATATCTTGATTTGATGATAGATGAAGACAGCAAGAGAAATGGAAGTTTTACTCTGGATTTCTACTATGCGTCGCTTCTCCCAGTTAAAAGTTGGGGAACTGGTCTGTAAGCACCCGCTATTTGAGTGGATTCCCTTCACGCAGCCAGATTGGCTGAAGAGATCAGAGCTGCCTTCATGAGCCAGAAAAAATAAACACTGCAGAAATGGATGGCAGCATTCAGACTGCAATGTTTTCTCATCCTCCTGCACTTTCTCTCTGTACGTCACTGTGCTGACCCGGGATATAGATCTGAAGGAAAGTGGAAAAGCTTGAACTCCTCGGACTTTGACCAGGCAAGTATATATGTTTGAACACCTCGCAAGTGTTTATATAAACAGGAGTCGATGGCATGTCTACCTTGCAGACAAGGCACACAAGCTAGCTTTCATCTAGCTGTCTTGTAAACCCTTGCTGGCTATCCCGGTAGCAAGAAGCTCAGTACAGACTGCAAAATCCAGCAAAGAGCAAGATAAATTAGCCTGCATGGAGCTGTGTTTTCTCTTGAACCCATCAACAAGGCCTTCTAGGACCTCCAGGCTGCCTTTCCTGGTGAGCTTCCATAGCTCAGCCTCAATCATATATCTTACCCTATACTGAAAACAGGAGGCTTGCAGACCTGATGAGACTGCCATGCAGACTTATTCTTAATTCTCTTGGAATCCCTGCTAGCCAAGCACACTGCTTTTCTAATTTTAACCCATTTTATAAAACTCTCTGTGGTTTGCAGCTTCGTTCGATGGATCAGAATCTTCTACTGTTCTGCTTGCAATTCTGCTGGAATCTTAAGAGGAAATTGAAACCAGACTTGAAAAAAGTATTTCAACTACCAATTAAACATGGTGAAAAGATAGGTTAATCTCAACGGACCTCAAAGTTGACAAAGTCATTGTTTAATGTGTTTAGATATAAAGATAAAAGAAATCTGATAACAGCAATAAGGTAGTTCCAAGAATATCGTTACCATGAAATAATTACATCCCAACAGGATTAGAGGTAATCAGCCACACTGTGTCTCAGTACACCTCGGGGGGTGATTATCTTACCATAACAACACCACCCATTGTGTTTCATTGCTTAAATGTGTTCTGATAAAATAACATAGCTTTAAAGTTTGTGTAGCTGTTTGTGTCAGCAGAGGAGCAAGAAAATTATCGTCATAGTATATTTTCTTTTCCCAGTAACTTTGTATTTCAAAAAATTTAAATCCTATTGGAAATTTACAAACATATTCATTACAAAAATATGTTCAGCATTTAGATTGCAACATAAATAATCAAAATTAGGACATTCAAATTTATCTTGGCAGGCTGTACTTTTTTCACGCTGCTATGACTTTAATTTGTGTCACCATTTTAATGTTATTTAAATATGGAATTTTACTTAATGCGTTTATGAATCGCTAGAACGAAAGAAAATAAAGAAGTGTTTCATAGAAGATTATGAGCCACACAGAATATTATTTATTTACTTAAATTACCAAAAAATAGAGTAATAAATCTCAGTCTCTCAAATAAATGAAACTATTATGCCTGATTTAATGTATTTATTTATACTAATAAAAAATAATATCTCCACAGGTATCACTTTGCTATTATTTGTTATGTGCTCTCAGTGTGTTAGGTAAATATAAAATCAAATAAAAATGTATGACATACACAAGAGCTCCACTGCGCTACTCTATATAGTATAGTAGTAGGGCACCATATGGATTCTGCTGTTTTCTTAAATCTGTGCCCGGCAATTGACAGTATAGGTCAGCTTTGAGAGTGGAACATTACAAGCACCACACTGGGCTGCTGAGCTGTCAAGCCCAGTACCCCACATACAGTAATCACAGGTAAGAGATATTGTCTATCGCTTATTTATCATTACAGACAGATCTAGCGGTGACAGTTTACTTGTTCTGTAGGTATTCACGTGATTCGCGTGATCCAACCAAATTGTCCCGATTCCTTTATTACTTGAATATAACATTGGCACTTAGGTCAGCAGTCCAAACTTAACTTATTCTGAGCACATCAGAAGCCTTGGAATTGTAGAGGCACGCCGAGCGCAAACAATAAATTACAAATGAAAAGAGATTTATCAAGAGCAGCTACTACTCAGAGAAAGATCATGTTTTGGTCTTCTTGACCTTTCTAAAGACTGGCTTTCTGGCTTATTACTAAGAACTTTAAAGACTATTATAAATGGTTGACTCAGCTATTCTAGAAATGAATTATGCAGACTATAAAGGGAACTTAACTGACCTCATATACTACCATCTTTTGAATTACTATTTTGCTTTTAATTAAAAGTCAAAGGGAAATTAAAATGGTTATCTTTATGACTGCTTCAAGGAATTTTAAACCCATAACTGAAAAAAAATATAAAAAATTTGCATTTTTATGGCACATTACTCAAGAATCCCAGAAAACAGCTAATGTATGGGATCCCCATTTCACAGATAAGAAAACTGAGGATGGAGATAATAAAGAACAAGTCCACCCAGAAAACTTACTGCCTTTTATAAACATCAACTTCTTCCCCTAATGAATCCCGAGACTATGTTCCATTACTAATCACTACACTGTGTCATTTTTACACTAATTTCCACTAGAAGAACTTGTCCTCCAAGAACACTAACATTTCAATGTTCAGTAAGCCAAACTGCGAATAAATAATGAAACCATCCTTCTCCCACATGGCACTATCTTCTTTCGTAGGACCCCTCTGAATTCATCTATTTTCTGTTCATAGGGAGAACATCTAAATGAAGGTGCTAATGCTGTACGTTTGAAGATAATCAAAGCCGAAATCAAAGAACAAAATGTCTTACTGTGAAGGCATCTTTCAATTTCTTCTGTGCCATTTTGCAGACAAAGAAATAAAAGCCTCTGCACTATCAATAGGGTTTTGTTTTAACTCTGCATCACAGAGATTTGTAAATCTACTGTCATAACCGCTCCAAAAATTCTTCTACAGTTAGCCAAAATCAATGATTATATTAGAGGTTTCCAAAGGATTATAATTGGTTTTAATTCTGAAAACTATTTATTTTGAGGGACAATCACTGCTCTTTAAATCTCACAGTGGAACAAGCACATACGCCTGAAACAAAGAAAACATTTTGCTTTACCTGTTTGGTTTTTTTCTAATACTGGTAACTGCATCAGCATCTGAAATCAACAGCTATTTTGGGCATTGTATGCTTTTCATCAAATTGCAGTTGGTAGAAATACTTTCCCTAGTACTCTTCAAAACTCTGATATCGTGTCATAAAAATCTATTCAGAATTCAATATCCACATTAGTACTGGTGCCATTTGGGAATATATCATTCCGACAAGGAATCAAAACACTTACACAAAGGATGACTGGACGAGAAAGATTTCCTTTCTAGTTAGGCACAACAGGACAGATCTTAGTCTGCTTCATATCTCCTTGCAAGAGGCACAATGGAAAAAAAAAAAATCAAGCAAATGAAGGAAACAAACAAAAAAAAAAGCTAATGTAATCAGCTACATGGAAATCCCTCA
Organism: Anarhynchus alexandrinus; assembly: GCA_008711295.1. Lineage (NCBI taxonomy): Eukaryota > Metazoa > Chordata > Aves > Charadriiformes > Charadriidae > Anarhynchus > Anarhynchus alexandrinus. Next base: position 4,924,264 of record VUYV01000047.1, read on the forward strand.
CAAGGACTGGAAATCCTGGGTGCCCAAGGACAAAATGGTTGGTTGGGAGGGCTCAGAGCCCCCAGCCACTTCTGGATTCCACAACTTCTTCAAGAGCCACACCACCAGGTCAGAAATTGAGGATGAACTAAAGCAAATCTCAGAGGGTCAAAATCCTACACTCTGCTGGTTTAGGTAACCACGATGTATAAGATTTTTCACAAACCAGCCAACCTCTGTCTGATGCTGACTGTGATCTGTTCTTTTACTGCGCCTGCTGGAGTATTCTACTATTGTTATTGCTCTATATTCAGTGTATTACACTGATCCTTCTTTGTTTTAACAATACTTCTCATCTTGGAGCCTCCCTATCAACTACAACAATTTTAAAATGTCCCTTAGCAGACAGAAGGAACTGGGAGAAGGAGGGATTCTTACAACTCTTGTGGCACCGTATTTCCCTTTGCAGAACCAGGCTCAAGCCTCTCCCCTTTCCATGCCAGAGGTGTGCAAGTTTCTCTGTTACTCTTTTAACTCATCGTCTTGCCCATCCTCGCTTCTGATCTCCCTCACGCTGTCTACATTTCCTTCTTTATTCTTTTCCTCAAGCCATTACTATGCAGTAGTCCCTCCCCTCAGTAGAAACCTGTGAGAGTTTCGCTTTCACTACCCCCATTGCTTCATAGTTGATCATTTTTCTTTCTAAATTCTTTGAACTTCTTATCTACCACAGCTGATCAGAGTTGTTCCTTTCCAGTCTCAAACTAGATGCAGTTCAATCTGGCTTTTAACTACCATTAACTTAGTCTTCATGTAGTCTCTTGACTCATCAAGTTTGAATCTTGACTGATTCAAACTTGAATCAGTTTCCATTCTTCTGCTGCTTCATTTGTGAGCAACTCCCTCCTGCAACCAGCCTTTTACTTGAATTTTTTGTCTTCCTTTGATTCCCCTGTGACGCTGCCACCTCCCAATTTCCATTCCTTCTCCTTCTGCACTTTTGTAACCAGCCTTTCTATCCCTCTTCCAACTTCCTATGTGGTTCCACAAAGTTGCATCCATTGTCACCATTTGTGCTCCCAGCTCACTCTCTATTTGGATGATGCCATCAAAAATACAAACTTAGTAATCGCCTTCAGGCTAATGTTTCACAGAACTACTTCTCTACTTAGACAGGTCTTCCTAGGCACTCTCTCTGACATCCTTCACATGCCAAGCAGTCAGCCAAAGGCCAAGAAGTTTTTAAATCAGTCCCATAGGATTCTTACTTCCAATACAGATCCAAGCAGTATCCCCACAGGCTCATCACGTGTGCATCATCTTTGACTCAAACCTTACTCTGACTTCTCACATCCAGGCTGATTCCAGGAGGTCCTTTCTCTTATCTGAAGGCTTTCTTGTGCATCCACATGATCAGGCTTTCATCTTGGATCCCAGCTGCTGAATAAAATAAGATGGTGCTCTGGACCAGTATAACTCTTCACGTTACCATTGTCTGAAGACGAGAAGCATCAGCTTCAGACAGTACTCTTAGTGGAGGAGAGATACACAGTTCTTTAAGGTATATATTTTGTTTGTATATAATACAACTTGTCAGATCAACAGATGCCCCAGACACCCCAACGTTTTCTCTGCTGAGATATCTGAAAGCTGCATCTTGTTACCAGAACTTTATTTTAGTGTTTTATCTCTTCCTAGATATTTCTATATATGATGTGAAAAAAAAAAAAGGAAGCTTTAAGAGTGAAAACACACAGACTCCCTAAACTCAACAGCTTCCCAAAAGATTCCACAACTGTAAACAGCAATAGTGGATACTTTTTTTTTCTCCTCATTTGATCCAGCATGAGTCTCTTTCCAGTGCTCACCGCATATAGTTTTCCTCTCAAAATAACAAAACTTGTTTTGGAGGAAAGAAGCACTTAGAACTGCTGTTAACATTTCCTCAGTATTCTAATGAACTTAATAAGCTCCCATGATGCTTCTTACAATGTAGAGAAACCTTCAAAAATATTAAAGTGACTGTGTTTACTCCAGCAGTAAGGAGCATTCCAGATGACTGGTGCGATACATCAATATTACACGTGTTCCCTTAGTACTGGAAAGGAACTCACAAGAGGAAACAATTATTCACTTTGAAGCTTTTTAACATTTTTGAAAGTGACTCAATTACAATATTCTGCCGTACATTTATGTTTCATTTCACCTGAAATATCACCTTATTTATGATGAAACCATATTTTCTCACCCAGTTCTAATTTCATTTATACTGCACTTAGAATTTCTCTATAATTTAGTGGAAGTTGCAGTTTGACACTGTTTCTCTGACACCTAAAATAGCTCCGCAAGCTAACAAAGTCCCCTGATTCTGCCAAGCGTTTTGAGATAAAGAACTCTCATGAGTACTTTTCCTACAAAGGATGTGTCTAGACCCACCAAAAAAAAAAAAGTAAAGTTAAAAAAAATTAAAAATTTACCTGAATTATTAAAGTAAAAGCATAAATATCCACATATCCTATTTTCAAAACTATCCTTAATTATAACTCATGTGACATATACAATTTCATGATATATGCATCAATAATTCCATCTCCTAAATACTAGTTACATATATAACATTACATATATCGTATGTATTATATTCTTTACATATAGTTGTCTGGAGTATTCTTAGCATTACATAAGTAATTATTTGAGGCAAGGTTTCACCTGAAGTTAGCTTGTTCTCACTATCAGAGCAACAGGTGGGGCTTGGCAAGGCTCAGTCCCTGCCCACTCCCAGTTCTGCCAGTGCCTCACAGGTTGATTTAATCAGGAAATCACCTCAGTCCTGCAATCTTCTCCTTCCCATCTATAAAAAGCAAATGTAGTACAGCTCTCTCTGTGAGGTGTTGTGAAATCATACAATGGTTTAGGTTGGAAGGGACCTTCAAGATCATCCAGTTCCAACCTCCCACCAGACCAGGTTGCTCAAAGCCCCATCCGGCCTGGCCTTGGACACTTCCAGGGATGGGGCAGCCACAGCTTCTCTGGGCAACCTGGGCCAGTGCCTCACCACCCTCAGAGTGATTCTTTTTTTCTAGCATCAATCTAAATCTCCCCTCTTCCAGTTTGAAGCCATTCCCCCTCATCCTACCACTACATGCCCTTGTAAAAAGTCCCTCTCCAGCCCTCTTGTAGGTGCCCTTCAGATACTGGAGGGCCACAATAAGGTCTCCCCAGAGTCTTCTCTCCTCCAGGCTGAAAAACCCCAACTCTCTCAGCCTGTCCTCATAGCAGCGGTGCTCCAGCCCTCTGATCACCTTCGTAATGCAAGTGAATTTTTCACATATCAATCTTGTTATTAATTGAATGTCTGAATGGTAAGGCTAACTGAATTTGCATAAATAGCTGTTTATTGAATTTCACTGAATCAGAATCAGGCACCTATCTCAGTTACACTTTTAAATAACTTTTAGAGAGGTAAATTATTTTAAGGTTGAATTTTTCAAGTGAATAAGTAGATCATGTTGCTAATATGAATTACTATAAACTGCCTGATTCCCCCAAATACACAGCAATGATAAGAGAAATTAAAAAGATTAAACAAGCACATTAGCAGTAACAAGAGACTTCAATTTACAAACTAATTGGGACAAGGGGGGAAAAAGAAAACATTAAAGAGAACAGTTTGTAGACTGATTTCTTACTAGCAAGGAATCCTAAATGAAGCTATAGCATGGAAAGGCTAAAAAAGGGCACCTATAACACGATCATACACCCCTCAATACTACAGGGTAACCTGTGGACACCTTCTGCACTGGTTGTGAGCAAAGGGCCCGATCACATGGAGTGGTTCCCAGGTTGCTGTAGTTTTGCTCATCATTAGGAGATCAAAAGCAAGAAATGGTGCGCTGTGCTGGCTCCAGACTCAACAGGGCTTCTGGAAATCAGTGCAGACCTCCTTATTCTTAGGGATGAGAGCTGCAACAGGAACAACTGAACAGGAGGCCATCGCCAACATTACTCTCGTCAGTCCCAACCACCAGTGGAATTCAAGGAACTACCTTTACACCCTCCACATACACTATTTGCTCTCCTGCATTTTTGATGTTATAGCAATGCTAGCACCTGCTTTTCACACACCTCTACACAAACATATAAAATTAACAGATTTAATAAACCTTCAGGAACAATTAAGCTTTAGTGAGGAAACGTCCCATGTCACACATCCTACAACTATAGGGACACATCATCTGTAGTGTAATCGCGCCTGATGGATCTCGCTCTAGCTTTCCACAAGCGGGCACGGATGTTTCCCACTATGGCCTTGTGTACTGGAAATTAATAACAACTATCTGGAAAGTAAACACAATTAATTACTTAATAGCCTGTTTGGTGATGAATTTACTGATAGCTCAATTGCAAGTATAATTCCTTCCATTTGGACTAAAAAAGCATTGCTATTCATGTACAACGTATTCATTGCATCCCACAGCCAAATCACATGTAATACAGGATTATAATCTGAAATCTAAAAATTCTACCAAATCATTCTTTTAAAATATATAACAAAAGGAGGATTAAAAAAAGAATAAAAGAAGTGGGGGGAAGAGAAATAGAAAAGACAACAGGCTGGAGGACCAAGGGCACTGACTCAGTCAAATTCTTATTCACACGGTCCATCGAAATGGAAATGTTAAGCCTGAAAAGGGCCCGCTTTGCCCACCTCACAAGTAGCATATGACTAGGAAAAAAGAGAATTTGGGAAGTGGAAATCTGTTTTGAAAATATATACTCACATATTCTTTTGCTAAACTGGGTCTACCCCTCTAAAGTATTTCTTCTGAAATTAACTAAAATTTCAGTCCTTTCTAACTGCAGAATTTGATACTATTTTCTGTGCTTCAATTTCTAAAACTCTTAAAGAAAGAGGTTATAGATCAATGTGAAATCAAAGCCAGAATGTTTTTATACTTCCATCTGCTTCTACCACACTCCCCTTTTATGGAAAATCACTTTCATCGAATCTTCTTTCTTTATTTTTACTGTCTATTTACTGCTGCAAAACAAACTGGAGAGGCGGGGGGGCCATGGTGTGTGTGTGTGAAGATTCCACAAAATTCTTATTTAGGAAAAGTGCCTGAAGCACCAGAGAACCACGCTTGAGAACTCACGTGAAGGATGAGTGTGCATTTAGGTCACTGAAACTGCAGCTAGGGAGATGAGACAGCAGCTCCAGTTTCCTTTCTGACCTTGCGCAAGTCACTCACTTGTCCGAAAACTTCAGTTCCTCTCATTCATAAAAAGAGGATTATAATATTCCATTAAGTACAGCTTCTTATACATCTGCCTTTTTAATCTCAAAGAATTTGCAACCCAAAAAGACTAAGTCTTGGTATAAGCTTATACAGCATCCAGCAGAGTGCCGGCTCACCCTCAGCCTGGGTCTGTAGTTATTACTGCACTATAACAACGGTTCTTAAGAACTGCAGGAACAAAAGGTTTGTCCTGCCTCAAAATAGCGCAATGGAAATAAGTGCTCAAGAACACAAAGATCATCTTTCACGAAACTATGAACACACACGTCGTGCACGTACGGGCGCACACACAACACACGAAGGTGTAACAGGATCTGCCCAGAAATTCAAGCAAAGCGGATGAGAAATTTTAACTGTTATTAACTATCAGTATATCTTCAGGGAGCTGAAACAAGTCAGGTATAAGTTGATAAGCAACAACAGCTAATGTGGAACCTCAAAAAACAGATTAGAGAAAATTCTACACCTACATTAAAACCCCTTTGGCTCCAGGGAATATATGCTAAAAGCACAAATCCTAGCACGGTTTCATTAAGAATATAGAGACGGATTTTTAAATGTGAAAGAGAATTGTCAAGATATGTTGTACAATTTCCGTCTTTAAAGGAATTTTAGCAGAAGGATCTTTATTTTTTTTCATATTGACAAACCTGAACTGCCACATTTTTATACAAAGCATGTATAGAAATAGAGAAGGCATAACACAGGGAAAACAAGTTATTCACTGAATTGAGTAGCCTAGGGATTTAGTAGAGAAATAAGGCTGATATTCTTTAAGAAGAAGTAAAGAAGCAAGCTCTTTGAGGCGTAAGGAAGTTCTAAACAGAGTAGAGAAGGAAAATGCTACAAAGGATATGTGACCTCCTATGACATATATAACAAATGACCAAGCAACTTGGACTAAGACAGACCCGGCAGTAAGGGATTTCAGACAGGATATCACTTTTTTCCAGCAAGACTATAAAAATGTATGATAAAAAAAATCAAATGGCCTTCAATGTGAACAAGCAGTAAACATTATGAATTTTTAAAATGTATTTGAAGGATGAAAATCCTGCATGAGAACAGAGAGAGGAGAATGGCTAATTAAAACTAGCAAGCAAATGCAGTTTCTCTAGGCTGTTTCCTCAGCTTCGTTTCAGACACCCTACGTTCCCATATCTAGTACAGCAGGCAGGTTGGTTGGCATCATCAAGTCGAAGTGTTCTTTAAACTGGTAACACAGAGCGCATTTATATCAGACTTCGGTGTTTACACACTGCAGTCTTCCATTACAAATCAGCTGAAAAATACCATTCCGTTATGCTATACACATACCAGTATTCCCTCTAATCTCTGCAACACATACAGTAGCTTTCCATGAGTTACTGAAGTTTAATTTTCTGTTTGTTGCCAAACACCAATCATCTAGTTTTAAAAAATTTTCCCACTGAATTTTTCTATGAACTAATTATTTTGTACCTAGTGAAGATGGAAACAGCCAGTATGGGTAAGCTTGCAGAAATATTTTCCAACACAGTAGGAAATTTTTCATTCACACATAATTGTTCAGAAACCCACCAAAATTATAAAAATTTGAGATTCTTTCCTCTAAACAGGAAATGTTTACCAATCTGCAATTTCAGAGTGAAAAAAAAAAAAAAAGAAAATCTAAAATCCTAGCTCTAGTCTTTCTTTATTTTTCTAAAGGAAGGAATTCAACTATATAGCACGTCCCACTATTCAGCTGGGTTGAACATCATAAATGTCCTTGTAATATTTATATAAGTTCACCATTTTAATGTTCCAAGTATATGAATTTTGGAGACGGAGTACTTGAGCTTCTGAATTTGAACCTATCATCAAAGAATTCAATTAGGAAAAAAGGAACTGTTATTGTCGCTTCTGGCAATCACTCTGGATTTAGTTCCCTGCATTCACCAGACCACAAATGACTACCTAAAATTGCTTAAGTTTGATCATAATAAAAAAAAATAAAATAAAAAATCTTTCTTTTCTGGTTCCATTAAGCAATCTCAATTTTGCAGGATGTAACAGCGAAGTTTGTACATTAAGTTCCTAGAAGCTCAATTTTCTTTTAGAAGGTGGAGGGGAAGAGGAGGAAAGCGGTTTTCCCTGGGAAAAGAAATAACCAAATGATGGCACCATGTACAAATTTATACTACAAAACGTAATTTTTTTGTGGCTTGACTACAGGAAGAAGGGAGGTCAAAGATGCTATTAAAGAAAAAGAGGATCTATCTTAGGCCATTTAAATAATAACGCACGATTGCTTCACGTGGTATATTTCCTACTGCCTCATTCAAAAGAGTTTGAAGTACTGCGATTTTCACAGTTATCTTTTAAAGAATATTCAGTAATCTAATGGCTGAATCCAGACCTGAGTGAAGGTCCTGCAAAGTGTTACACACTCCCTGAAATAAAAGCGAACTGGGAAATCCAAGACTTTACAGAATTGGCCCTTTATACCACATTCCTAATTAAAAGGGAAAAATAAAAACAAAAGAGTGACATAAGGGGAGCATGTAAAACTAATACAATTAATTAATGTTAATTTACTTTTTTTCTCTGGAGATGTAGGTATGCCACGAAAGCAAACCACCTTAAGTACTACATACAAAGAAACCAGGTTTTGGATAGCTGGGGAAGAGTTGCGCAAGATCAGAGGAAAAAGGCAAAGAAAAGGTCACTCTTCAACACATCCATGTTTAATAAATGTTTGGAGAAGCTGAGGTTGAAAATGGTGGCCTGACCAGTCTGAGGCCAGCAGAATTATGAACGCAGTGCGGGAAGTCCAGCACACCAGTAAGAACTCCAGGCTGTCTTCTGGCACGATTCACCGCTGTGCTGAGAAGCTTTAATCCAAGCTAAATTCAAGAGGAAATAGAATGTCTCAGAAGCTTACAGGACAGATAACTGGAAGTCTTTTATTTGTTGAAAAAAGGAGGAGGAAATCTGGCACATTTGGAATTTTTGCAGGTTACTGGAGTATTCAAATATGACCTAAAAAAATTGTATCTGACCCAGAGGAAGGTCTTTACTTTGGCTTCATAATGACTGATGCCTGTAGTTAAGCATATTTAGCATTTTCTATTCAAGGTCCAGTTTTTCCTTGCAGATACATCTCTCTCAGTATAACAACCGAAATTTTCCAAATAGGACATTTAGTTTTGGATGTTTGTTGATGTTTTTTGTCTTGAGTAAAGCAGCTGAGCCATTTTTTTGGAATGAAGTCTGGTGAAAATATGCTTTGTGCATGTTAACATTTGGGACAGTCTTATCAAGTACTTTCATGCTCAGAAGCAGATACCTGAATTTTAAGCAGAGGGACAAAGAACACAGAAGGAAAATCCTGTTGCCATCACGTTAAGCTATTCAAATTTGGCCACATTTTCAGTCTCTGAAAATATTTGCTCAGTTAGAAACCAACCAGAATTTCATAGCTAATCTCTCAGCTCTATGCCTTATACCCTCACAGCTCCTTCAGTCTGAGTGGACTTTGCACGTGTCTGATCCACAGAGTATCTTGGCCACTCTTGAGCAAACCCTGAGCCATCTCAACGCAATAAGAGCTCAGTGTTCTTTTGAGAAGACAAATACTGGAATATCGTACAGTTGGACAGAAAACTGTCAGTTCGCTTCTTCTCTACAATTAGTGTTTCCACCCTGTTCACGGGAAAAAAGGTCAAAGGCAATCTGGACTGGGAGTGGAATCATGTATATATATGTCATATATAGAATGTTTTACATATATATTTTATATATACACTCACACACATAGATATACATAAATACCTTTGAGAATTCTATTACAAAAATCTACATCAAAAGAAATTGTTAGGGTTGTAAAAATCAAGTACTCCAAAAAATAAAAATGGCAAAGTGAGAACTGGACATAGAAGCTCAGTTTGGCTCCCTTAGACATACAGCTTCTGATACGACTTCTATGTACACGATCATATGAAATTTTAAATACAGGAGTTCCACCTCATCCAGAAGATAAGGGCGTGAATTCAGGTGTAGACACCTGGAGTTTGATTTGGAGACAAGCTGAACACTTGATCAGATCAACAGAAAATGCAGTTTGAACATCTGACACACTACTTCACAAAACTAGATCCTAGTCATTTCAAACTGGATTTCCAATATTAGCAATCACTTTTAATCTGTGCCCTAGTTCATATTCACACAGGAGCCAACCCTGCCTCACCTTGCAGGGGTGCCACGCTAATTAAGTCACAAACAATTGCAGATCAGCAAGACACGACACTGAAAGCACCACACAAAAGCACTAGGAGACTATTTTTTTTTCTTTGTTGATGCAACGTTTCAGCAGTACTCAGTAAATAACAGAAGAACAATGACTAGAAGAAATACTGACAGACTACTTATTCCGTAGGAACTCTACGCTGAACAAAGCAATGGTCATCTGGAACAAAGGAAGGGGTGATTTAAAGTTTCATAGGTGACTTTGAGACTTTGATCCTGAGACTTCTAAGTGCTTGACTTGCTTGACTTTGTACTCTGAGCTTTTATTATTTTTTTACTTTTAATATTAGTATATGTTCGGGCAAGGTCAGTTGTATGTAAATTAGACTAATTTAATGTTACTGGGTGGAATTCAGACTAGAATGTAGAAAATCCCCTACAACACAGATGAAATTTAAAGGGTTCCTGGTTGTAATTAAAGGTATGCTAAATTGATATAGAAGCAAATCTGTCTGGAGGGAACATAATGACTGCCCTTGTAATGAGTCAATCCAGGCAGAGAAATGCTCAAACCCATAACGTTAAAGTCACCTGCTCACATAGGAAAAAATGTATGAAAGGCGGCAATATACGATATATGTATTTACCATCTCCATTTTCTTGGTTATCTCTAGTCTTACAGCAAACAGTGGTCTGAGTATCATCATCACTCAGAAATAATCAGAACTGTTACCACTCCTTCTAGAAACAAAGAGTAAACATACAGAATCCATCTTTTAGGATGAAAAATCTGTAGAAAAGGTGTGATGTTCCCTTGGTGGGCATCTCCTGCCATGCACAAAGTCTGCAGAGTATGTCCAGCTGAAGAATACACAGCAACTGCCACCCAAAGCACAGAATCCAAATGGATTTACACATCTCGCAGGGTCAGCAGATAACCTGAGCACTGAATTTCTTTAGGACAGACTTCAGCTCTTCCAACATCCCACTTTAGGTGCCAAAATCATCTTTCTGGGGCTGCCTGGGTTAGCAGTCAGTTCATGATAATACAGACTAATGATAACACAGATGAATCTTTCCTGTTCTGCTAGGTATCAACAGGAGGGAGGAAATTCCTGTATTTGTAGTAGCAGGCACCTGCCCCTTCTCAGATTCTCAAACAGACCCTTGACCGCATCTCTCTTAGCTACCTGCCCAGAGCTGTTTCTGTTTGACATAGGATCCCAGGACCCCTCTTATATAGGTCTCTAAATCATATCCCCTTGGCTGATAATTGCTGCTGCAGCCTGCCAGACCTGACTCCAACAGAGTGCTTCTTGTGGAAGACGAGACGCACTACTAAAAGGCTGTGATGCAGAAAAGAAATTCGTCAAAACAAAGTATGATTTATTTTGTCAAAAGGTATACAGCACTCAGACAAATGGACTTACAATAGCAGAGACCAAGGCATGTACTCTTACCCCCTTGGCATCACCTTCAGCCTCCAGGTAGATGTGATTTAACCTTGATGTCCACTGCTCTCTCAGGTACCTCGTTACGGCTGCCCCAGCCCCCGGCTCTCAATCAACCTCGAGCAGCCTGTGGCACCTTCCCATTCCTCTCTCTGCCGGGTTACAGCAGTCCAGTCTTCTACCAGATCAGTGTCTTCTGATCTCCTCCTGCTCTTTTTTAGCAAGACAGCCCTGCTGCTACTATTAAGACATTGCAGCTCGTGGATATAAATATGACCACTCTGTTCAAGTATTTCTGGAGTGCCCTTTTTTAGTCCCTTATTTTACATTTCTTGCCTGTTTTTTTCTTTCTCTCTGTTCCCCTATCTCCCTCTTACATATTTCACTTCACATGGTGGAACTCACTCCAAAGAGCCAGACCGACACTATAATCATGCAAAATAATTCAGAGATAGAGGAATGGATGGGCAGAGAGAGAAAACCTCGGATGCATGCCTGCTCCCAGTCAAGGGACGCAAGCAAATCCCGGTATCCGTACAGCCCCTGCATTCAGACCAGGGCTATTTCCATCCCTCCTGCTCCCATAGCTGGAAGCTATGAACTTCATTACCCATCCTGAGCTCTCTTCTTCTCCCTCTCCCTCCAGGATACGGAATTCCTCTCAGAAACTAGATTAAAATGTATCTTTTAAGAGAAGGCATCAATCTTATCCTTCCCCTGTGGTGTTCACCCTACTGTAACTTCCCATAGGAATCCTGTGAAAGTGCCATTCTCTCTACAGGAGAAACCTGTATCTGTATTGTAAATGTTCAACAGAGAGATGAAAAAGGAAAGTAACAGAAACCCAAGACACACAGCAGTGTTCAAGAGCCACCGGTCACGAAATGACGTGCCTAAAGATCATCAAAGGAATTACTTTAATAGTTTTGAACAGCACCTTGTCTACACTTTGCCTTTCAGATTCAGCATTTAGTCATATTTTCTCCTATGTTAGCCAAGTCTTCTCTTCCAAAGTAATTTTCACTTTCTCAAAACCCAGGGGAGTGGAGTTAGCATAGACTAAATGAAATACCGTGGCATTTTTCTGTCTTTCTCAAATGTTGGGGGTGTGAAAGTCCAGAGAACGAGCTGTAAACAGCAGATAGGATAGCAGGTGGGAAAAAGTGGGGAGGAGGGAGTGACTGGATGAACCAATTGAACAGGACAGTACATTTAGATGAAATTAATTTTCAGTGTTGAAATTACGTTGCAGTAGTGATGATCAGAAGAAAATATTGATAGCAATAAAACGAATTTCTAAAGAAACCAGCACAGCATCAGAAGACAGCACGTTGACACTATTTATGTTAATTTCTCCAGGTTTCATCCCCGTCTGCATTATTGTTGACACCTCGTGTAGCCAAGCAAATAACTCTCAAAGAGCCAGGGAGTGAAAGTAAATGATTGCAGCTGCCATTAGACTCCTATATATTGTCGTAAGCAAACTTATCATCTCATTATGACCTTGATCTAACAACCCCCGTAGTCAGCTCAAAGGCTCATCAAGTAGTACATTTTTAAATGTTATTTCACAGAGAACGTTTATAGAAAGTTACATTTCTCTCACCAGTTTTCAATTATAACAAGCAAGACTACGGCAGAGGAGAGTGGGAAAATAAAAATGAGAACACAGAAGGAAATCAGAGGCAAGTGAATCAAAAGCAATAAGCAAACCTCTTTCAATAGTCAGGTGGGTTTTCAAAACTATTTAACAGGTCACAGATAGTAAGGGACACTTACTCGGGTCACCTTAGCATTATGTTAGTATGCGTCCTTTCCAATTTCATCACCGCAGAACCTGACTCTCCAAGCGTACCCGCACGCATGTAAATAACTTTAAATAAATTACAGCAAAGTCCTGTTGGCTTGTAATTCAGTCACTCTAACGAATCTTCTCACAGGGGCTCTTTCCAGTGGGAAAGAGAATATGCTGAATCATAAACTCTCATTTATTCTGGGGATCCTGGTAGATAGTAAATTATCCATGACCCAGCAATGTACCCTTATTGCCAAAAAGGCCAATGGAGTCCTGGGCTGCATAGGGAAGAGTGTGGCCAGTAGGTCGAGGGAGGTCATTCTCCCTCTCTACTCTGCACTGGTGAGGCCACAACTGGAATACGGTGTCCAGTTCTGGGCTCCCCAGTTCAAGAGGGACAGGGAACTGCTGGAGAGAGTCCAGCGTAGGGCAACTAAGATGACTGAGGGATTGGAGCATCTCCCTTATGAGGAAAGGCTGAGAGAGCTGGGACTCTTTAGCCTGGAGAAGAGAAGGCTGAGGGGAGACCTTATTATGGCATACAAGTATCTAAAGGGTGGGTTGAAGGAGGATGGAGCGAGACTCTTTTCAGCGGTTCCCAGTGACAGGACGAGGGGCAATGGGCATAAGTTGGAACATAGGAAGTTCTGTTCCAACACACGGAAAAACTTCTTTACTGTTGGGGTGCCAGAGCAGTGGCACAGGCTGCCCAGGGGGGTGGTGGAGTCCCCTTCTCTGGAGATTTTCAAGACCCGCCTGGATGCAGTCCTGAGTAATGTGCTCTGGGCAATCCTGCTTTGGCAGGGGAGTTGGGCTAGATGATCTCTAGAGGTCCCTTCCAACTCTGAAAACTCCATGATTCCGTGGTTATTCAAAGCAATGAGGGACAGATTTGGGCAACTGAAGTCAACAGAAAAATTCCCACCAACTTCAATGGACCTTGAATCCTACGCGAAGTTCTCAACAGCAGTTTGCCTTGGCTTGAGTTCAGCTGTTGCCCCTCTCCTTCAGGTGCAGTTGCCATTTGGTCAAATTAACTGTTGTCAGATTCAGGAGATAGATGGGATTTTGTATCTGGCCGTGTGGCTGCCCCTGTTACATTTTCATTTTATACACCTGCCGCTCCTTTTTTAATTTGAAAATTACTTTGTTATACTTAAATTGCTTCCAAAGGCAGCCTGTCCGGGCCAGCAGATGCACTAATGAGGGTTCTTTATCTTTAAAATGTGCAAAGGGTAATTTTCTTGTTTCATTTAATTTTAGAAAGATTTTAGTCCGTTATTTTTCAGTTCGCATTTAATCCCAGAATGAAGGGACAGAAACATAAGATTCTTTGTTGTAATCTTTAATGGATTAGTGGTATTGATCAAAGAGCTTTGGGTGCTGATGTGAATTTGTCGCTTAATCTTATAGGCATGTTTATCTATTTACCAAGAAATCAGAGTGTCAAGCTAGCAGTGGTATGAGGCCAAGGGCTAGTACATCTGCTTCCATAGCTGGATACACTTATTAGGAAAAGGAAATAAATGGTCAAATTATATATCATTGTGTATTAGTGGGGGGATTGCTGTTTCTTTTTCTAACTCAGAATTTCCCTTAACTTTATCTAAACAGAGCGGCTTCATCAGGGATGGAGCAATGCAAGACAACATTCTGTATTAAATTAGGTAGTAACCTGTGCAGTGCATGTTAATGGGAAGAAAAGCTGCATCGCTGGGATTTCTTTCTTTTTTAATTAGATACAATCAGTTTGACAAAGGGACATTGAGTGGTCTTGATTTTCATTTCAGAGAGATGTGATCATACTTCCAATATGTTTGTTAGGCAATTTTAAAAAATGTCATATTAGATTATTAAATTAACTCTTCACGTATATCATATTGGTAAATTAAATCTGAAGTGACCTTGAAGAAATAAAAGTTTCAAATTTTAAAAAGGATAAGTTTTTGAAGGGAAAATAAGACTCTCTTGAAATTCTCAATGTGTTCACTGTGTGTGCAAAATTTCAGTTCTCACTCACTCCCAAACCCTTTACATTTCTGGGATTCTGGGATCTTGACCATTCACAGGAGGAAAAGATAACTGAGAAAAAAAAGTATGTCAGTTGAAACACAATGTAAAGCCACTGTGATTACAACCTGGCAGTGGTTCAGGAACAGTAGGTAAAATAAAAAGGAGCTAAGATAGTGCTACTGTATCGGCATTGTATGAGAAGGTAGAGAACAGGTGTTCTCAACACGTTTGGTCTAGAGTTTCCCTTTGGTCCAAAACTGGTCCATTAAGTGTTTAATCTGGCCTTTTGCCTGCCACCAGGATCTGAAATGACCTGTGAGGTAGGGTGCTAGCCCTGCTCAGGCATGGGGAAAGGATGGCTGACTGACAGAGGACATCAGAAAGGCAAAGGAGATCACAAGACATGTTTGGACATTTTGCGAGGTGCAAGAAGACTTGTCCCAGCACTGGTGGGGTTGAGGAGGAGGTGGTGAGAGCTTGCCCAGAAGGCTGGGGCGGCAAAGTGGGCCAGCATGGCTGTCAGTTGCATAAAGGCAAAGGGCAAAGAGGACTTTGGTGCCAGAGAAAGAAGATCCATGATGAAAAAGAAGAAGGTAAAACAGAGAAATGCCATTTATGGAACAGGTGTTGAGAAGGTCCAACATTTCTAGTCATGCGGCAGAGATGGTGCAGTAACAGCATCACAATACTGTGAAAACCAGTGCTGCAAAGTAAACTGGAGATCTAAATGAGCCAGAAAGGATGGAAACCACCAGTAAAGTGTAAAGCACAGACTTGTAATCCAACAAGACGGACAGCTATCTTCCATTAAGTATATTTAAGAAGGCTGTAAGCTGAATTCGGATGTAGCACTGTTTTTCCATTATCAAGACTTTCACGTAATATTTGCTCCTGGAAATAAAAGTTCATAGCATTTTGGATAAGGTATTTGAATGTAATAACCTCTGATCTCTTTGCTCTTTCTTGCTGCCTGGTTCCTAGTTCCTACCACTGAACTCCAGTCTCAACCTGCACTTTCTGTCAGTCCTGTTCCTTTATCTGAATCTGATACCGCTACTTATTCACAGCACCTTTCAGCTAAACTGATCTTTGCTCAAGAGATGGCACTTCTGCAGACTCAGGAGGCTATAATGTTTTTTAGCACTGACACAGCTTAAATGTGTCAGCGGGGACCGATTCTGTTTCCATATGCTTGAAACTTTTCTTCTGAGAGTATGATGGTTACTCAAGCATATCTGCTCTTTCTCTACCAAGAACAATTGCAGGTATTTTAAAAGCTGTGGATGATACCTCCAAAAGCCCAGCAGCACTAACTGGAGAGTTTTTCTGAAGTGCTGATACCAACCATTCTCATCAGTAACTTTGTAAGAAGCACACTAACCCTGATCTTCAGGAGCCACCTTCAGCTGTATCAAAAGTGTCCCACTAAAACAGACCTCCAGTTCCTTCGGAACATCCTGAACTCAGACATACCCTCTTCTCACTTTGAGATAGGAAAAATGCACTTAGTGGACTGTAAGCATCTTTTTACATCTCTGTTTGGTAGTATGAAGCAACGAGGCTTCTGCAACTTACGTTTCTGAGTATCGGTGTAATCTTCCACATCGCAACACCTTTATTTGCTCTATTTAAGATAAATTTCCATAAAACTCCTGCTAGTTGCAATGAGACAGCTCAGCAAAGTTTCTTAACAGCACACAATTTACCATTGTTTTGTCCACCTGCTCCAGGCTGGGCACAGTCTCAAGCACAGACAGAATCAGAAGACAAAGCAAGAAGGTCTACAAAGGGCATTATCACTGGAAAGAGACACGAGGATTTACAACCTCTCCTCTCTGGGCCAATGCTTTAATGCAAGTAAAGGCCTACAGCTGCAAACAGTCTGCCAACAGTGCAATAAGAGTGACATCCACTAGAAGTTAAGCAGTTGTATTTGATAGAATTGTAATCATTGCTCATATTTTTTAACAGAATAGTTCCAAATATCATGGAAAAAACCCAAACTTTTGTCATACAAGTTATTTTTCCCCTGGTTTGGACAGTGGAAGTAACAGGAGAAGGAGAAAGAATGAGGTGGAGACCAGAAGAGTCACAAGAGAACCAGCCAAAACAAAACTTACGCCATTTCTTCTGACCTGAAACAACAAAACCATCAAACGACGCTGCAAAATGGAGAGCCACACGTTTAGCTAGACAGGGAAGCCATCAGATGCAAATGCCGTATGATTGGTGCTCACGCATACATTGCCCTTGATGCTTTACCTTTTTTTTCCCTGTGCGGAGGAGACAGAGGCCTGGTAACCTACAGAGCCGTCCCACCTCTGCGGAAGCAGCAGAGGTTGTTTATAAGAAATGTAAACCGTTAAAAAAAAGATGCTGAGGAAACTTTAGAAATGGAGCTGTTGTCAGCAGAGATTAAATTGCATACCAACGGCACGACATTTATGCACTGCTACTTAAACTGTGACAAATGGCTGCAAACATGATAGTTTCAGGATCTTTAATCTAAATGAATGGTGCTTTTAGCCTACCTCTGACTGGAATTCATTTTGGAAATAAAGAAGCATTTCCTACTCGGTTGTGTACAGAACTACACCACCAATGATTAAAAGGGCAGGAGGCGCAGCTTTCGCAGCTCTCAACAGTACTGCGCTGTACTGTAAGAACTGGAACAGGCTGTCTTTACATATTTATTCCTTTCCGAGTCCCAAGCAATGCCTGCAATGTAAATTAAGATTTTACCTACCTGTCGACCTTACAGAAATTGTTTTCAAGGAGTTTTTTCTCCTCTTTCATTTTTCTTGTTATAACAACATGCATAATGTAAGCTCGTATAAGGCAGCAGAGATTACATTAAAATGTAATTTTTAAAATAACAAATATCTCAAATGGCAAGTTATTCAAAAATCATTTCCATCATTATCAGTTTAAATGTAATATTAACTCCTGGAGAAAACTGATGGCATAGGTAGTTTATCCTACTTACGCTAAATTTATTCCTGTATTATCCTCAGAGACTCTCAGCTGAAGGAATTAAAAGCACAATTCTTACAAACAAGTATTTACAAAGTGATTTTTTAGTGTTTATAGTCTTGTAACACAATATTTATAAAATAATCTAATTGCAAACATTCCAAGGTGTTCTTCAGCTGATAGCACAAGAGAAAAATTCACTCTTTTATCCCACACCCCCACCTCCCTAGTCTCAATCAGTGGCTTGACTGTACCCTTTGGAGATTTTGGAATTTAAAAGAAAAAAAAGAAAGAAAAAAGAAAAAAAACCCACCAATTACAGGAAAAGATGTTAGGTGAAAAACATTTCTTCAAAAAAGGAACAACTCATCACAGTTCCAAAAATGTGAATTTGGCATGCAACCAGGTGACCAGCTTCTGATGTGAAAGTCCTGCAGCAGTCCCCTTGCACAACTGCAAGATTTGCAGCTGGTGGGAGACCCGAGGTGGTGAACCAGGTGACGCGCTAAGAAAAAGATCCCTTAAAGTTGCCACTTCAAACCCTGAAGTTTACTCCGGCTTTTTTACAGCTCCTATATTTTTAAAAAGACAATAAAAACAATCTTCCCTGTTCTGTTTTTTTGAGGAAAAATACAATCTTTGTTCAGAAGAAATTCTTCTGATGAAATACTTAACTCAGAACAAGGTTAAAATAAAGTTAAAGCTGTTTTTAAGAGCAGGAACGCACTGCCATCTGGTGGAGGCTGTGCTGGGAGGCTGTGCAGAAGCAGCCAGGCTGATGCCCTGCGATGAAACACGCATCAGCCTCCATCACCTTGGCCTCGTCACCCCAAAAACGCCGACACACATCATCTTTCTGTGCACGCAGAAAAGCAAGTTGCTGTATCTTTGGAAACGATAAGAATTTTCCTACGGAAATATACCTGACCACGCAAGATAAAAGACCTTTAAAAATACATCTAATGCAGACATCAGGATGAAATTCCGAGTTACGTTACCTCCAAGGCTGCCTCTATACTGGGAGATTTGCACCTCAGCAGCCCATTAAGAAACCAGTCCCAGCACAGAGAGGGTTTTGACAGGGAAAGCTGAGCTGTCTGCTGATGTAACAGTAACGCCTGCCACCAAAAAAAAAAAAATGCATTCTAACAGTAAAGTATGGGTTTTGTGGCAGATGCAGATACCCTGGGCTTCTTGTGGGCACAAGCATGTCCATAGTCACCCCTGTGTGCAGCCCTGACCAAGACAGAAATGCCGACCGGAGTCTGCAGCGCGGCCCGCAGCTATTCTGTCAACCCTGCCGGGAATTGCCTAGACATAACAGAGTATCGCCCTCTCATTTTTTTTTATCAGTGTCTGTTATTTCAATATATTAGAGCTGAGATATTCGAAGCTGCCTGAGGGTTTGGAGAATTAGATTCAAAATGTTCGAGGCAGTTCTGAAAATTCCTAAGAGAGTGATTTTACAATGCTATGAGTCTGATCCTTCAATCCCTCCTTGTGTAAGGAGCGCTTACTTAGAGAAATAGTTTAAGTAGTATTGTCTTAGAGCCAAATTTTGACATTTAGCTGCTGGTCATGCCAGTAGCAGATTTTTTCTCATGCTCTCCAATCTACAAGTAAACTCAGAGTGAGCAAAAGCTGCCTTCTTGCCTTTGGGCAAGGTGCACTCCTGGACGTGCACCGAGAGAAGAGAGCCCCTAATTCGGAGACGCCGTAATTGTGAGAGACCCACTCAGCACACGTAAGTGGAAAATAGGTTCCTTACATGCTGTGTTAAAAGTGGGGAAGACTTTAATTATTTTGGAGAAAAATATGTCTTGGTTTGCTTGCCTGCTATTGTGCTGTGGGGTTTTTTTGTGAGCTGCAGACTTAGAAACCAGCAAAAGCTAACAGGCAGAGAGAGAGGAAGAATGGACCCACGCATCGTACCAGGGAGCGTTCAGTCTTAATGAAAAGATGTAGCAGAGAGCGGCGCTGCTGCAACTCCAAACCAACTACCTGCTGAAGGTGCAGAAACCAGTTGGGAGCAGTTTCAAGGTCCCAACACAGACAAAGGCTATGCGGACAGAAGACTGATGTCAGTCAGACCAATGGAGAGAAGGTAGAGTAAGCTTACCTCTAGTTTTAAAGTGAAGCCAGGGACAAACAGGGTCTACTGAAAGTGTAGAGTTCAGGGGGGATCAGATGTGTTAGGCTTTTTGCATGAATTTTCAGGGAAACAAACGGATGTAAGCATCCCACTTGCATGCCTGTGTCTGGCAGCCCACTCTAACTTTTTAATCTTTCAGCCAGTTCCACCAAGTCCGGCAGAGAGGCAGCCAGCTCGAACACCCTGTATTCCTAACACGGTTTATCAGCGCAAACGCTTAGACAGCGATGATGCACTTCGCACCCCCGTCAAGAAAAAAACTGCAGCATGAATCAAAGCTCAGTCACAACCAAGCTCCAAAACAGCACAAAACCACAGGAAACCAGACTTCACGAGTTCTGCATTTTGTAGGACTAATAATGCTTATTTGAACGCATTTCTCGCTAGCGCTAAATTTAGTGGCTGGTTTTCCTTCCAAAAGCATTCAAATTATTATATCTCAGGTGGTAAAAGGGAGATGGGGTGGAATGCTGATTTGATTTAAAAACAGGATGAGCAGTGGGATTTCATTTGGAAAGGAGCACAGAGATAGACCCATCTTCTGAAAGAAACAGCCAGGAGAAAATGAAAAACAGGTCATAGCTCACCCTGAAACCATAATGCCTGTGAAAAAGTCTGGCCTGAGTAAAGCATGGAAGCAAATATTCTCCATTCATGTCTAAAATAGTGCTTCCAGGCAATTTACTCTATACCCAGTGCACCAGAATGAGTGTTCACACCCCACAAAGTAACCTTGAACAAGGTGTAAAAAACGCTGTGCATAAGAAGCTGGCATGAGTTTCTAAAATGCCCTAAGTGTCTGATTCGATCCAGTGAAGGGTTATGAAATGAGGAAAAGCTGAGGTTTTTCCACCTCGCTCCCAGCTGGTAATTGCACTCATCATTCTTATCGTATATAGGAGACCATGGCATACTGTGTGAGGATATATTTTGTTATGCAGGGTAGAGATGAAGAACCTCGACAGTATTGGCAAAAGCTTGGCAGGGACTTCAGCATCACAAAACTCAAACTAAAAATTATGGTGAGCTCAGATCTGCGTTACTCTTTATCAAAATCACTAAAATTTGGAGGATTCAGAGGTTCAGAGGGGTTTTGCCCATGTCTACTGCAGATTCAGTTCTCTAACAGAGTCACTGGGTTTCAGTAACTCTTTTCTTCTGTCCATATCCATTAAAATCTTCTCTTTAGCGCCCGCTGTTTCTCAAAATACACATGGACGAGCATCAGAGGATTTCTCTGCAACACATTTGGTAAGCTCCATAATGCTGAGATTAAAAAAGGACACTACACCAATAAAAACAAAATCCTTATAAAGCCTTTGATGAAAACATGAGGTTAGTACATTTTCTTCAATATACTTTGGTTTTTAATATGCACTATTCCAATCACTTCTCAAAAATGATTTAAGCATATTTGCACTAATAACTCGCCACATATTACCAACTGATACATATGTAAGAGCACATCATTTTATTAGAAACATTTCCAGGTCTTGCAGAAAGTAAAACATGGATTCAAATAAGCCTGGTTTCAGTTCTGCAGATCAAAAGCCACCCCAGTTAGTGACACGTAGCATCAAGCCATCTGGTGACTCGCAAGAATCTCGGTCTGGTTTATGAACAACAAATTAACCCTGCTTAATAACACGCTTGGGAAGTGGTTGGACACAGCTATTTCCCAGGAGGGCAGTATTTTAATAAATCTCCTACGCCCAAACGTTATACACAGTTTCACTACATTTTACCACTTGCAACTTTTTATTTGCAACTGGGCATTTGCTCCCTGTCAGCACCCAAGTCCCCTCTCCTGAGGAGGTCCACACAGCGAATGTGTGCTGGAGAAATCTACTTTGTCATTTGGGCCCCTTTGAAACTGTGAATGTTGTCAACGCTACATCTGACTGTTGCAGCAGTACCCAGAGGTCCAGTCCGGTCACCATCACACTAACTATAGTTGTTGCCTCCAAGGAGCTAATTCACAATGAATAATTTAGCTGACAAACTTAGTCTGCTTGAGAAATACCCATGAGCAGATTTCAATTTCTTCAACCATAATCATTAGTCAAAATACGCTGGAATGAAGATGGGGTGAAAGAGGTTGTGGGGAAGAAAGATGAGGAAAAAAATAAAGGGGATCATACCTGTATTTCTGGATAGCACAGCATGACTTCAGGCTCCTGATTTCTATTCCTTATACCCAATGGATGAAATTAATTTGGGCAGAAGAGAGAGAGAAAGCCTTTCCAGACTATGAAACTAGCTTAGATCAGAACTAATGAACTAATATAAATTTCACCACTTTCCATTCCAAGTACAGGATTGTCTTCTTTAATTATGTTTTTTCTATCATACAGTGGCACCAGAGTGCCTGTAAGGAGAGGTGGAAAATCCTACTTGGTCCCTTCCCCACATGCAGAATTCCGCAGCAGAAATCACACAGTCCGTGCATGCAGGTGTGTGATGCAAGTGCAAACGCATGCTGGGCCAGCCACAGATTGGGAACAGCTCACCCTGGCCGTACGTCTGTCCTCTGACAAAGCGCTCCCGCGTTCTGGCCGAGGACGGCCACACCTTTGCTCAGATGAAGTGTACCACCTTTAAGTGCTCTTCATGCACAGTGCCCCAGCTAAGAGATTTAGGGTGACTGAAAGAGGGAGAAATTACCCCTGACAGAAGATATTAGTCCACTACTGAACTGGTTCAGACTACAGGAAGAAAGAGAGTAGGACCAACAGGTACTGCAATCCCTGCCGTTAACTGCTGCGCTTCCTGACTTAATATAATGTTTTCCAAACACATGAGATTTGTCATACTGTATGCAAGACTAACATATTCTATGATATCATATTATATGATAATCATATTCTATGATTCTATATGTAAGGAAGATATATCTGAAGGAAGACTCTTGCTTCCTCTACAAAACACAAGCAGAGCTAAAATAAGAGCCTAATTCTGCGCTGGTTCCATGTCCGCCAGAGTGACTATACACTGACTGCAACCAAGCTACTGCAGAATTACATCGATATACTTACACAAGAATATTTCTTCAAACATAAAAATACTTAATATCTGATCTATCCCTTATCAGGTGACTTTACTGCTACAGGTTTATGGCCTTGAGGACATATATGCCCCTTTTTTCTCAAGTCTAATGTCTGACCTTCCTCGGGGAAAGGAACTGAATTGTATTTTACGGTTAACAAGTAATTGTTTTTTTTTGTTCAAGTAAAATAAGGCATTTCTTTGATTAAAAATGAGCATGTGGCACTTACAATATTGTATAAGTGACTGAGAACTGATTCCTAACTCAATGATCATATGCAATTTTTAAGACTGAACAGTGAAACAGACAGTGTCCGCCTTTCCTTTAGTCCTTCAACACAGAATAGCAATTTTGAATTAAAAAAAAAAGTCTCCCCACTCCCTTCCTTCACTTCGCTTCAGCAAGTTTGGCAGCTAGATTACTGCCAGAGAAGCGAACACAAGCATGTGCGGGCTCTATGCTATATTAGCAGAATTCTTTGACAGGCTTCTTTATTTTTCTAAATGTGGGAGAGGGATGTTTGTTATATTTCTTATACATGTGAGGTTAAGAGTGAATATCAGACACGGTGATCAGTCAGAACTAAAAACATCATTTACAAATTCACATTCTAAATGTCCCTTTTGGAAAGATGATGTTTTGGGTAAATAATTGCTCAGGATTTTCTAGAAGGAAGCTTATCAACCCAAGTACCTCCCAGGCAGGCAGCAGTTCAGTCTGCGAAGGACACAGCTCTGTATGGAGCTGCTTCAAAGACAGAAAAGATAACTAGGCAGATCTGCCTTGGAGGCAGGTCATCAACAAGGGGATGTCTCCTAGACAGGTACCTGTTCTTGTCTGCCTGGAAAGTG
Source organism: Anarhynchus alexandrinus (assembly GCA_008711295.1). NCBI lineage: Eukaryota > Metazoa > Chordata > Aves > Charadriiformes > Charadriidae > Anarhynchus > Anarhynchus alexandrinus. Next base: position 4,948,033 of record VUYV01000047.1, read on the forward strand.
AGTTATGAGCCTTTGTACAGCACCTTTCAGGCAAGCAACTTATTCAGGTCTGCCTAGAAGGCAGGTCAGCATGCAGATATGCCTAACAGGCACAGAGCTATGCAAGTCTGCCTCTCCATACCTTCAAAGATCCCAAGACAAGTCAAGAATTTCATTTTAATGATTTCAGCAGAAAGCCATTATTTCCTGTAAGAAATCATTTTCAGCACAGTTGCTGGATATGTCAAACTGCAGTTTCTTTAACGACACGCTCTTAATGCCAGATACAAGAACAGAATTCCTCTCTACAAGGTTCTGGTAGTATTCTTAATACAGAAGGAAATGTTGTTGTATAAGATTTGGCAGCGGGTTACTACAGAGAGCAAAATGTCCAAAAGAACAGGCAAGTACAACTGGAAAAAAGAAAACTTACAGTAGACACACTAAGAAATTATATGTACTCTACCCGAATAAACACAGACGTTGACCTACTGTTTTCTCTCCCATCAATGTAAGTAACAGCAACGATCGCAGTGGAGGTTTAGGTAGAATTGGCAAAAGGGACAACATGAATTTAAATATAATTCATTCTCCAATCAGCAACGACTTTAGCAAAGCCATAACTTCAATAGCTCAACTAGACAGCCTTTTAATAACGATGAACAGCTTACTTTGCACATAACATAGGTATGCTTTCAGTGCATTGTGAATTCAGACGGCTCTCCATCAGGTATGCTCAAGTCAGGATTTCAAGTTTTCTTCATTACTGTATTATCTGCATTTTCACTTTTTCCATGAAAGCTGAGATTGCACACGAGCCGGTAGTTCTGGACCAGTGTTTGAAACGCCACGATGGTGTGTGCTGGCCCAAAGTGAAGCAGAAGTGGTTAGCCACAGTCTGAAGTGACATAGAAAAAAAAAATCTGTGATGCTAATTAAGCAGTTGTTTATTATACAAAAGTTGTATATCTGTAAGAAAGATTCAGCAGCATCCACTGTGAGGGAAGAGCTCTGGTTTAGACAGAGGGCCATTCCAGCCTATTGGGACCCCATAAGGCAGCTTGGAAGCTCTGGTTATTTTAAAAGAGAGAGAAGCACAAAAGAAGAGATCTGAAAGGCTCCAAAAAGTGCTGTAAGACAGTAAACAGGGCACATTTCAGGGGAAAAAGCAGGGCATATTTAGAGAACACAAGGCAAACAGCACTTGTTTAAACTAAAACAAAACAGTTTGGTTTAATTCAGAGCACCAGTAAGCCACTCTTTATACCTGCACAATCTTTAAAGACTCAGGATACGAGACCCTGCACTTGTCTTATGCAGGACCACCTGGTCCGCCAACTGTCAGCAGGAATCTTAATGAGAGTGACTTATCTTTTCCGATTGATATCCCCGTAGACACCCAAAGAAAGGTCAAATAATATTTCCAGAGGGTTTTCTGTGTCTGAGCTTGATCTTTGGTGTGCAATCTGTAGTATATGTAAAAGACTTACCATATAACAATCAAGAAAAAAAAAATCTATAGGTATAAAACTACAAAAAATATAATTAATTCTTATACTTGCAGTATACATGAGATTGTTATAGTCTGCACAGCCCTCTAATCCAAATAGCTTAGTCAAACTTATTTTACATGATACTAGCTACATTGATAGAGCTGAAAATTCATAGCAATAGCATAATACTGACATCATTCCATGTTTGTTTGGCATTATAGAATATCCCTTTAAGCTTTCAGACCATAAACTCTTTGTTTGCCATAATTCACCTATTATTTATCAAACCGCATTATTCCAGCTCCAAAGAATCACTGAACAGACATATTCAACAACAGCTGTGGATTTAGGCTTGCAAAACACTCTTTTCAATTAAAGGACACGTTTTTTAGAGAAAATTGTATTTTAAGTAGATCACTGTTTGGGTTTTGTTTTATTTTTTCTCATTTGTGTAATTATCTGCCTTCCCTTTAGGTTTCATTACTAATTGACTAAAGGAACTTTTTAGAAAACTTTCCACATCCCTATCTAAAGAAAGACAAAGGTAGTATCTACCCCCGCTGCCTCAAATGTGAGCAGAAGGTCAGGGATGAGATGATTTTATTCTAAACTGCCTTTCCCACACTCTGCTACTGGGACCAAAGGAGATCCTAAACCACCTCAGAGATATCTAAGGGCTGATTTAATTTGTTCAGACTGAAATAGCCCCACAGAGGTCCTCTCCAGCTGAAGACCAGATGAACACCGTGTCTTTCCAGATGCTACAAACAGCCTATGCCTCCACCTCTTCACTGGTATAGCCTGCTAATACCTGTTCAAATCTCTTTCAAATCTTTCAGGCTTTTTGCAAATACTGAACTAGATTTAAGTAGGTCTCAAAATTTTAGTTCTGAACCTTACATGACATTTTTGCATAAGGGTGCCCTCATGTTACCCAGAGGGTGCCTGGTAAAGAGAAGCCATTTCACAAAACAGTTCCAGGATATCCACAGCTTTTTCTTGCACAGGAGTGGAGGATATGATGGGTATCAGGCAATGTGGGACACTCTTGGCCGGCTGTGGCCATGCCTGGGCACACAACTACACATTAGCAGCTCACACATCTGCTGCACGGGGAAAGGTGGCTCCGGTACACCTATTTCTCTACATGGCACTGAAAAGTTGGCCGGCTTCTTCACAACACACATTTGAAACTGAAACAACTTTATGTTTTTATACAAAAACACGCACACACATATATTCCACTTCAACTTCTCTTAGAAAAACTGAGAATATAAAAGAATTTACCTGTGTAATATTTTCAACAGCAGCTTAAAACTGGCTTCCCCCTGATGTTGGTTTGGAACCAAAGGGGCTGCAAACTAGTAAGGATCAACTCTTGTATTCTGCTTTTGTAACACTGAGCAATTATGAAGTAACCTTAAAATTGTGCCTCCAGTTCAGCAATTGATTATCATTCTGATTATGCCATCAGCTACACTGGTGCAGAGACAGATTAACTCAACTGGTGACAGTGAAGTCAGTTCTGAGTTGAACCCGAGTGACTGAAATTGAATCTGTCCTCTAATCTGATTTGAACTATGGAATCATGATCACAGACGTCTTCGTTAACAGAAGCGTAAGTGTTCAACTGAAGCGCTAAGGAGAATAAAGTGAAGCATCTAAAGAATGTCAGATTTTGAGTATCTTCGTAGAGGGACACTCAAGAAGCTAAGAAGAGGGAAAGAAACCATACAAACAACTTCAGCTGCGGTTGTATTGCAGAAGCTCCAGTAATTATACAGTCAATTATATTTCTTTTATGGGTTTTTGGATATCTTTGTATTTGTCAGCTCTAAGCACTTGAAAGAAACTGTTGAAAATACATCCTTTAAAGTATCTACAAAATCTTGTGCAGTATAGTGCTCTTCATAAAAGGATATTGTAAAACTACAAGTATGAAAAAAACCCAACGCTTTCTTTGCAAGATCTAGCAATCACAGGGAGGGGAAGATGGAACAAATCAAATCGCAATAAGCATTTTGAAGTGTTTGCAATAGTTGTTCCACACAAGTGGACGATTCTACATCTCGTGTTCATGTTCATTATTACAGCAGATGAGTATTTTTTATAACTAAAATTCAGTTGCATTTCTACAGTATCATTCCACCTTTATTTAAAAAAAAAAATAAACAAACACTGGACTGTATAACAGTTCTACACCTAATAATAATATATTTTCTACTTTTACACTTCTCAGTTACCTAGAAAACTCCAGGGAAGCTAGAAAAACTAGCTTCTCCATCAGTGATCCAAGCCTGGACCATAAGACATTGTGAAACAGAACCAGCAAACCATTAGTCTCTGAAAAGGCAAAAATTATGCCTTTTTGTGCATGAATGTGGGTGGTAGTAAGACATTACACAGACTGACCATCATGCTGACAGCATCTGGAAGTGGACAGAAAGAGCAGAATTTGTCAGTACTTTGTCATGAGAAGTTTGAAGAGTCCACAACACTTTGCTAGATGGTGCTTCAAGTCCCCTTTCTCTATAAAACCAAAGAGAGCCCATTTCAGCAGTGTATTTTTGAGGCATGGATTCACATGGCAAAGCACAGAACAGGGGAAGAGCCCCTCCTATCCAGCCAGCCAGCTTCCTCAAGAGACCCGAGCAACCTCAGCTTTCATCAAAGGTCTGGATTCTCACCAACACGTGGATTTCCAATCAGGTTGGCAAAGGATCTCAGCCCCCAAACCACACACCACAGCTGAATGTTACAGACGACAACTTCCCAACCACCAATCAAGCTCGGTTAGGATGGATTTAATAAGCAATGAAATAAGGGAGCAGGCGGGGAGAGCTCCGGCTGCATTCAGTTTTACTGAACAAAAAAGTCTCTGCACAAATACTGCTTGCAAAACATTTTGTTTCCGAGGGCAGGTATACTGTCCTTATATTGTTTTGATTTGACAGAGAAAAGAATATGCCTTGTCATCATTCTGCTGAATGCAGCCACGATCAAAAATTACTTCTGAGGCAGTTAATAACAACTTTGAGAGTATCAGCAGAATCGTGTAAAACACCACTTAGATTTGGCAAGTTTAAATGGTTTTGAAATAACAGGTGAATAATATATTTGGATTTGCCTCCGTGGGCAGCCAGAGCAGAGAAAATTACTGTAAGACAAATTTTTTGACAAAAACTCAAGATAAACAGCTCAGCTCCTTTTTGTCAAGAGTAACAGAGTGGGCGTATAAATAAAATGCAGTAGGCAGGATGTCTCCGGAGCTTAACAAGGCCCCTAGCACTCCACCACACAGAAAACTCATTAATACACTGGAGAATCATGGCACAGATCAATTCCGATGAAGAACGGAGATTGTAAGTGAAGAGATTGCAAGGGAAGAGATAAGTGTCATGCTAAATCTGGCTGGGTAGAATATCAAGAAGGGACTTGTTAGATCCCACATTAATCAACTACCAGCAGTCCAGGGCAGAGCTGGTCCTGCTCCTCCCCTGCGTGGGAAATTGCGTTAGCAGACTGAAGTAGCAGTAGCAGCCTGCTAGTTCAAAATGTGTAGAGCATGTTTATTAAAATCCGGAAGGTTCACCATCCCACCGGGCTTGACTTAAACACATGAAGCCTTAAATCCACCTCATTTTCAACCTTTCCTCATTTAAGGTGCTCTGTGCAAGTCCTCCCCCTCCTCCAAAAGATTCTCTTGTAGTGATCCATATTTTGACTGCTCCTCATTCTTCTCTCCTTAAAGTCATTCTCTTGCAGAATCTCTACAGGGTAAAATGCCATTTAAAAGATTCTTCGATCAACGTGTATTGTATGGCGGTCATACTTATTAAGAACAGCAATGAAAATGACAACTCCATCATCCAGGTTTGTTGTGAAGGACAGAAGCAGTTGTCACAGCCAACCAAAGTCACAGACAGATAGACACGTAATGAATAACATTTTGTCAAACGTATTATTCTCAACCATGTGGACATTTCCACCCATCAACATCCTTTATTTGTTTCTCTTTGTTAGATCCCTCTGGACTCTCCCTTCAATCTGTCAAATGCAACTGAAATATCTCATGGACCTGCTTTATCAGGTAGCACTGCCGAAGAAGTATCCTGGATATTAACGTGCAAACAGGAGCGTCGCGGATTACTCCACACACGCCTGCAAGAGGGAGAACAGCTCACAACGATACCAAAATTCCGGGTTGGTCACTATTCCTCCCCTATGAGGAAGGGAGCCCGGTAGCCACTTGAAGGATACACGTGAATGGATGACTGACCTGTGTTTTTCATGCCTGCCATGGCTCCCAAATCTATACTACAGATCTGTGCTACTTTTGCCTGCAACACATACATACTTTCTCGTATGTGTGTGCAATATTGTATAAGAAAATAAATATATATGTATGTTTAATGACTTTGATGGAGAAAAGCAACAACGGGTATAATCCTCCAAAAATATGGCATGTTGCAACAGGAGCACCATGGTGTGAGGCAGAAAAATATGAACACTGTTATGCAAAAAAAAATCTTTTTATCTATACTGTTACAGCATATTTTTGCTCTTGAATAAACACAGGTATCCAAGTGAAGTCAGTGGGATCTGCAGGCGCAGAATGATGCCGTAAATGTTCAAGCCCCATTTTTAAAGGCATTTTTGTCTCTAAATGTCTTTTTGTTACAAGTGAAAAAATCTTGGGTTATGCTTCCTATTTAATGGAAATAGATTTGGAAGGCTTCTTGGCTGTGACCACAGACATTCTGAGCCACTAATTTAGATTTGTTTCTTTTGTTATCCTCTAATTAACTTGATCTCTTCATAGGTATAGCTTTTCCAAATTCTCTTCTTTCATATTCTTCTGTCTTTTATGCACTTCCTATTAACACCGTTATTCAAAAAATAAAGGCAAATTAAAGAAACGCCAGCCACTAGACTGCAATTATATCAAACAGGTATTTCATATTTCCAGTCTTTTGAATATTGTTGAATGCTTCCTTACAATGGCCATCAGATATCTCTCTCCATGTAGCATGAAGGCACTTTTCAGGCAAAACCTTATCACTACACATAAAATACTGCCCACTCTTCTGTTTTACATTCAGGCAGCCCCATTCTTGCTTGTTATTAGCAATTCAGCAAATTGTAAAATAACAGCAATCCTGTGTTACTGCACCTTCCTCGAGGAATATGCTCCCCCTAGCACTTGCATAAATGTTATCCCAATCAATAACCTAGTAATTAAAGTCACCAGCATTTTGGCCTTTTTACAAGTCTCCTTATCTGAAAAAAAAAAAACATTTCTTGCTCTACTTTTTCAAACTGCCTTGGAAACAGAACAAGACTCATTCAGCCACCCCTTTGTCCTTAACCCCTGAATCAGCTATTGCTGTAATGTCAGTGAAAATCGTTTTGTTTTTCTCTGCAGACACAGCATCATTTTCTTCCTCAGTACTACTTATTCCTTTTCTTATTCTTCCAGTTTATCAATAAGCCATAAATTCTGATTTTGATAATACTAGTAGTAGTTTTGTCTCAGGGTTCTTTTTGTTGAGGGGGCTTGGGTTTGTTTTGTTTTACTTCCAGTAATAAAAAAAACCCACGAAACTGAAATGCTAAGGACAGGAAAGCATCGGTAAGCAAATGACTGAGTCTGACAAACAATCAATTACCTACACTGCTCAGCTACCAGAACATATCAAGGGTGAAATCCTGCCTCCATTAAAGTCAATGGGAGTTTTGTCATTGACTTCAGTTGAGCTAGAATTTCACTCCAGAAATATTGTATGTGACTAAATGGGAGAAACCTGCATGGAAGACAGTGCAAGCTTATCTGGGAACTTCATTTCTCAGGAAACTTAGAAGCAGCACTTCTAAGTATTGAAATTCAACTTCAGGACTTTCTAGATCATTTACTTTTTTAAATGTTGGGCAGACAGAAGATAGAGCTTTTAACACTATGGACGTATGATAACGTTACATTCACATACTCTAGGGAAAACTATCACTTGCACGATTTTGAACACAGCTTTCCCCAGCATCTGATGGTAAAGGGCCACATGCTGCTCTGCACCCCAGGGGAACTCCTTTGGACCAAAGGCACGGCACACACCTGCCTGTCCAGCCTCGCATCTCTGAAGCCTCTGCTATCAAAGTACCTCAACGTGGAGCTAAGTTTATTGCATCAATATTTCATTACGGAAATCACAAGAATCTCAAAAACCATTTCTCCCTCTCTCTCCCAAGTAATATAAATAGAAATCACATTAAAGACGTTTTTCTCATTAATATGCCAAGGTATGGTACCATTGTAACTGGCTGACAAAGGGAGCTGCTTGTCCACTTTTGCCCACAACCTCTGCCCAAAGGAAGGTGCAACAAACGTAAACCGGCCCTTTGCCATTCCAGCAGATGAACGTAGTGCACAGACACGGCCCTGCCCATTGGTGCTCGCTGTATTTTGAGAAGGGATGGTTCCCAGCCAAATATGTCAAAGCAGCTGTCTATCCTAAGCGTGTGCACCCATGATTAAAGAGATACGACTCTGCTAATCCAGCCCTGATTTGGGAATAAGGATTAATATTTAGACACCACCACCCCAAATAAGTTTCTGGGACTGTAAAAAAGCAGTCAGTCAAGGATGCTTAATCAGGTAGAGATGATTCATTTAAGAAAACCTGCACCATGACCTTTCATGAGTTTCATGAGTGTGGGCAGGCTGTCAAATTTTTATGGGGAAAAGAGGTATAATCAACTAGTGCTTGTGATGACCTTTTAATAAGTAAATGGTTGAGGTAGGCATGCATTCTGAGAATAAGAAATTGGATTTGTATGTGTATCTAGTGCTTGCTGGGGAAGGTGATGAAACCCACCCCTGTGCTTGTTCTATTAGCCCGCTCCAACTAATATATATACACACGTGTATATATACATATGCACAGCTGGGACAGCGCAGGGGAGCCCAGACTGGGTAAAAGACCCGCGGAAGTTTGTACACCCCGCGAAGAGATGGCCGTTCACACCGAACCTGTGCCGGTGACAGCCCCCCGGTCCCCGAGGCTCCGGCTCCCGCTCGGCCGGGAGGCTGCCGGGCAGGACCGGGCACCGGGGCTCCGCACACACCGCCGTGCCGGCCGTCCCCCGCGGGCTCCCCGCCGCCCCGTGGAGCTCCCCCCCGCGCCGGGGGGAGCGGGGAGGCGGAGGAGAGGGGGATGCCGGCGGGAGCCGGTGGCGGGTCGAGGCGACAGGTGGCGGCGGCGGCCCCCGGCTAAAAGCAGCAACCGCGCCAAGCACGACCCCGCCGCCCCGCCGGCGGGACACGGGGCCGCGGCGGACAAGGGCGATGCGGCACCTGCCGCGCATAAAAGTCATGGGGCGGCGGGGCGGCGGCAAGCGCCATGAAGACCGGCGGGGGGGCGGCGGCGGCGGTCGCGGTNTTTGAACCTGCTTCTGTGTTTCACAGAATCATAGAATCATAGAATGGTTTAGGTTGGAAAGGACCTTAAAGATCATCGAGTTCCAACCCCCTGCCATGGGCAGGGACACCTCCCACCAGACCAGGCTGCTCAAAGCCCTGTCCAACCTGGCCTTGAACACCTCCAGGGATGGGGCAGCCACAGCTTCTCTGGGCAACCTGGGCCAGTGCCTCACCACCCTCAGAGTAAAGATTTTTTTCCTTATATCTAATCTGAATCTACCCTCTTCCAGTTTAAACCCATTACCTGTTGCCTGTCACTACATGACCTTGTAAAAAGTCCCTCCCCATCTTTCCTATAGTCCCCCTTTAAGTATTGGAAGGCTGCTATAAGGTCTCCCCAAGAGCCTTCTCTTTTCCAGGCTGAACAACCCCAACTCTCTCAGCCTGTCCTCATAGGAGAGGTGCTCCACCCCTCTGATCATCTTTGTGGCCTCCTCTGGACCTGCTCCAACAGGTCCATGTATCTCTTAACCTGTGTTTTTTATCCCCCGCACAGCACCGAGAAGGAGAGAAACCACTGTCTGGTCAAGCTTTAGGTGGACATTAAATTGGCTGAGAAGCTTTCACCAATCTTGCACTGACTCTACAACTGCTCTCGGTAACATCGCCGCACTCTTGCTGTATGTTTACATTTAAATAATGCAGTCCTAAAAGAGTTACTTTTTAAGCCTCTGCGCTTTGTTTCACATTGTGACAGGTCTATTCAGGGCATTTTGCGAATGAAATCGAACGCTGTTGAGACAGCGGCACCTGGTGCGGCAGCTATTTTAGCGCGAGAAATGTTAAACCTAAGCAGCCAAGCCCTGATCCCGATGGCTCCTAAACCTGTGTCACATGAGGAAACTTGAACTTCCAAACACACAGTGTCTCCTGTCAGGGGAAGTTGTCCCGAACGGGTCGTGCCGTACGCCTTCAGCCCAGCTCGGGCTGCACGCAGCGCTGCCGCCCACTCCTCCAGCTGCACGCCAATGCTTGGGGTGGGGGGCTGATACCGACAGCTGACATGCTCGGGAGGTCGGAACGATGCTGGAAGATTATTTTGAGGCGTCATTGGGAAACTTCCAGTGAAAGCCCCACAGATCGCTGGGCGCAGAGGCACAGCAGCGCATCAACACGGGACGTAGCCAGGACAGGAGAGGAAAGTGGAGAGGTGCTGCGTAAGCGATGCTCTTTTCTTATTAACGGTGCAAGTCGTGCCAGTCCTTTAAATAGCGTGGGATATTCCTAAATCTGTCTGGCAAGCACGCGGTAGGGAGGGTTTCCCAAGGGCTCTCTACATTTACCCATCGCGCAGGTCATTCCCAAATTGTGCCTGTACATCACTGATGTCATTTATCTCCCCTCAGTTTATTACCTTGTATACTTTCCTTTTTTTTTTTTTTTAA
>VUYV01000047.1:4959059-5047397 GCA_008711295.1 Anarhynchus alexandrinus
GGTTGGAAGGGACCTTGAAGATCATCGAGTTCCACCATGGGCAGGGACACCTCCCACCAGACCAGGCTGCTCAAAGCCCTGTCCAACCTGGCCTTGAACACCTCCAGGGATGGGGCAGCCACAGCTTCTCTGGGCAACCTGGGCCAGTGCCTCACCACCCTCAGAGTAAAGATTTTTTTCCTTATATCTAATCTGAATCTACCCTCTTCCAGTTTAAACCCATTACCTGTTGCCTATCACTACATGCCCTTGTAAAAAGTCCCTCCCCATCTTTCCTATAGGCCCCCTTTAAGTATTGGAAGGCTGCTATAAGGTCTCCCCAAGACCCTTCTCTTCTCCAGGCTGAACAACCCCAACTCTCTCAGCCTGTCCTCATAGGAGAGGTGCTCCAGCCCTCTGATCATCTTTGTGGCCTCCTCTGGACCTGATCCAAGAGGGCCATGTATCTCTTAACCTGTGTTTTTTATCCCCCGCACAGCACCGAGAAGGAGAGAAACCACTGTCTGGTCAAGCTTTAGGTGGACATTAAATTGGCTGAGAAGCTTTCACCAATCTTGCACTGACTCTACAACTGCTCTCGGTAACATCGCCGCACTCTTGCTGTATGTTTACATTTAAATAATGCAGTCCTAAAAGAGTTACTTTTTAAGCCTCTGCGCTTTGTTTCACATTGTGACAGGTCTATTCAGGGCATTTTGCGAATGAAATCGAACGCTGTTGAGACAGCGGCACCTGGTGCGGCAGCTATTTTAGCGCGAGAAATGTTAAACCTAAGCAGCCAAGCCCTGATCCCGATGGCTCCTAAACCTGTGTCACATGAGGAAACTTGAACTTCCAAACACACAGTGTCTCCTGTCAGGGGAAGTTGTCCCGAACGGGTCGTGCCGTACGCCTTCAGCCCAGCTCGGGCTGCACGCAGCGCTGCCGCCCACTCCTCCAGCTGCACGCCAATGCTTGGGGTGGGGGGCTGATACCGACAGCTGACATGCTCGGGAGGTCGGAACGATGCTGGAAGATTATTTTGAGGCGTCGTTGGGAAACTTCCAGTGAAAGCCCCACAGATCGCTGGGCGCAGAGGCACAGCAGCGCATCAACACGGGACGTAGCCAGGACAGGAGAGGAAAGTGGAGAGGTGCTGCGTAAGCGATGCTCTTTTCTTATTAACGGTGCAAGTCGTGCCAGTCCTTTAAATAGCGTGGGATATTCCTAAATCTGTCTGGCAAGCACGCGGTAGGGAGGGTTTCCCAAGGGCTCTCTACATTTACCCATCGCGCAGGTCATTCCCAAATTGTGCCTGTACATCACTGATGTCATTTATCTCCCCTCAGTTTATTAACTTGTATATTTTCCTTTTTTTTTTTTTTTAAGAAGTAAGTCTAAAAAGCAAATATGCATGTTATATTTTCAGTTTTGGACATTAACGAGGGCTAATCTTAAACCCTGGTAACAGTGGATTTAAAAAAAAATAGCTAGTTTAATTTTGCAATGTTTTTTGTGGTTATTTCTAATATATTTAATTAGGCCTTAATTAATCTTAACTTGTTACTTTGGGAGGTGCTCTGTATTCTTTAAAAGCTTGGTAACTGTGCCACTCTGAGAAGCATTGCAAAGAATACTAGTCTGGTTTTTCCTCCGCTGGTGCCATCTGTTCAGCGCTCCTGGCCAGCCTTGCCGCTGCAGCCAAATGTGAGGGCTGAAGAAGCAGCGCCGCGTTGCTCACTTTTTACTTTCTGTCTAGAATTTTCTCCTCTTCCCCTAAATAAGTGCAAAGCAAATCCTGGCATTTATTCTGAAGAATTTAGCAAGACCGAGATCTCGGTATATTGCTGATGCAACTTCACATTTTTAGTTTTCCTTCTCCCCTCCCCGAGATGCACGGACCACATTTCCTTTATCACCACGAGGCAAAATCTGTTGAACCTACAGAACCTGCCGTAAACTTCTCCTTTAAAATACTCATCAAGAAAAATACCGGCGCAAAGTTCCAGCAATTCCACATCATGTCAGTCTATTCACTTATTAAAAGCTACATGGTGTATTTTCTTGGATTGAGAAGAGTTTTTTGTTTTTAAAAGGTTTCTATCGTTAATTTTTTTTTAATAGGGAACTGTAACTTGCTGCCAGATTATGATCTTTGGCATTGATTCATGAAGTTGGAACTCTTTCATGTTTATACAAAGTGCTTTTTAATTTTTGTATTGTGCCGGCATGTGTGGGTGGGTATGGATTTCTACAAACATGTCTTCCTGGCTTCTTTTTAAATGAATTTGAAACAGTTTGTCTTTTAAAACATTATTTACTTTATAATTAAAGCAGATCTTACAGTTAAGCTCTACATTCTTATGAACACATTAAACCGAAGCATCTGACCTGCTTTACAGATAATTAATACTAATCTATTCATTTAGCTGTATCATGCAGCATTGTACCCTAAAATGGCAAAAAATAATGCAGTTTCAAACAATTTTAGGAAAATTTTGAAGATTATGCTCCAAATTTTGCAATTCATAAGAAAGACAATAAAATTAGTTATTTCAGGTTTTTCAAAATGGGACTTTATTGCAGTTTTAAGAGCTTTAAGCGTCATTCTTGGCAAATGCAGCATATTTGGATTTAATAGGCTCTCTCTATACTTAGTTATTAAAGGAAATGAGTATAAAAAAGTGAGGTCCACTTTTGCACCATAGTATTAGCCGAAAGCTCATGACTTGAAACTCTCATGAATAATTTGCACCATCCTACAGGAATTTGATGTTCTCACTTTAAATGGGATTTTATCTCCCTGGTTTTGCATAACATTTATACAGAATGCTTTTCAATGACAAAAGCAGGAACAGGCTGTTACGACTTGGCCATCTCTCCTGTTTAATGTGGCTCATAGCATTAAATTCTTCTCTCTTTACTCAGGATAAGCTGTTGAATTCAACTGGGCTTGAAGATTTTGGTGTAATGCTCAGGGTTTCAATTACTAAATAATATTGGAATTTCAGTAACACTGATTGATTGTGGCAGAAATTAGGCCTCAGAGCACTGTGTCCCAAATATTCATGGTACAGACTGATAATACCTATCCAAAACAATTATGGCAATGATTGCTCTGAGGAACAGACCCCAAGCCTACATTTATATATATGTTACACTATGTATTTAAATGGGGACAAGTGGGGACAGATCCGTACCTTTGCTGAAGTTTATTTATAATGTAAAACTTCTCTACCCCCGGGAGCAAAAAAAGATATGGGATTGAGCTGTTACTGTGTAAAGTGTTTTCTATAAACCTAGAGAAAAAGGATTTAATTTCTAGAGACACAGATGAACTGAGCGCTCAGATTTCACATGTAGAGTGCTCACTCATCATTAGGTATATTATTGAATTTTTACTGTATGAGTTTGTGTGTCTTATCAGTTCTATTTTTTTAATCATTTCATGGAGAGGTGTTGTTCATGGCATGCACAAATATATATTTACAAGCCAAAATTTTGAGGCTGCCCAAGAGCAAGTACCTTACTTGATGGTCAGGCATTGGAATGGTGTAAGTTTTTCCAGAGGTGCCGAGCACCCTCTTGTTCTGCTGAAGACATTGTTTTTTCAACATATTTGTAAGTGCATTCTGTTCTGTATGTATGAGCAGAGCCATGCCTAATGCCAATCCCATCTTATTTTTCCTGTAAACATTTGGCTATTCAATTTACATGATGCATGAATCAAGCAGAAACAGTGAGATACACACCATTTGATCTTAGATCCTATTAAATGATTGTTAAAATATTCCAAGCATAGTATGTTGTATAAATCATTGTACTTAGCCTGCTACATCACAATATAAAAACAGCATCAAGCAAAACGAATAAATCATGTTGTTTGATTTTACTGGTTAAGTTTAAAGAGGTTCTTGGTTATTTATGAATTAATCATAATGTAAGTCAAAGTACTTTCGCATGTTACCTACTATTTTCAGTTCTGTTCTACAAAATGGAAGTTTCCTTTCTAATACTTTCTGGGAAAAACTGCTTCTTTACAAAAATCTGTATTTGTTTGCAAAATCTGCTTATATTTGCTAAAATAAACTGTATTTTTGTTACTAATTTAAACAATAAACTATGAACACTAAGGTGGTAGCTCTCTTCTATAGCCATCTCATTTAAGTACTTAACCTTTTTCTTTACCTTTTTCAAATCTATCTATACAAGATTTCAGCAGCATGTATCTGTATGTATGTCTTATATACTACAGGGCTGCCAGAATAGTTGTATAAGACCAGTAGCTTTTAAACCATTAACTGTGGACAAGTTATGTTTTGGAGCCAGCATTCTGATCCTCTGCAGTTTCCCTCTCTTTAGCACTGAGAAAGTCATACAAACTGTGGACACTAATACTTAAGGTTGAGCTATCCAGCCAAGACACAAGCCACTTCTCCCCCCTGGATCTACTCCCACTACCAAAGCTCAACTCATTGAGTTTCAGATTTCTAATACAGCACTGAAGATGCGTCCTAGGTGCTTTCATGAAGTTGCAGGGCTTGATCTGCAAGCTACACATTTCTCTTAAGCTGCTTGGTGTGCACTGGCAGTAGAGAAGGAAAGCGGGTAGAAAGCTTGGAAGAAATCAACAAGGGGATTCCTCTGCTCAGGGCACGACAGGTAAGTGACAAATACAGGGGGAGTTGGAGGGAGGAAAAAGATGGAGGAAGGATAGAGGGAGAAGAAGGGAAGAGGTTGATTTACCGGTGGAAGTTCAGCAGGTTCCAGCATGAGGCTAAACAGTACATAAGCTAAAGAGCCCATAGTATGAGCAGTCAGTGCCACATTTCCCCATAAGCAATTTTCTTTGGATGTTACGTGTTTATGACCAGAAGGACTGATGGTTTCTAAGGCAGCAAATAGGACATCACTGCAAGAGGAAAAGATGCTTCATCAAGTGACTACATTAAAACTCTGCCAAATTTACCCTTTGAAAAAACGTTCTAATTATAAGAATGATTCTCACTAACACTGCTGCAGACTTCTGTGGCTCTTTCTGAAAGGCAAATAGTAAATAATAAATCTTTAATCATTGTACTTAATCTTACATCATCACATACTGCCCCCTTATAGATACTTCATATGAGACTGTACGAGGCATTTCACAGAAGCCATAAAAAGTTGAGCATAAATTAGAGTCCACTGAAAATTTGAGATACAAAAATCTTTGATGCCACTGGTTGCTAGATTCTTTCAAAATAGAATCATAGAATCATAGAATTAGTGAGGTTGGAAGGGACCTTTAAGATCATCAAGTCCAACTGTTAACCTACCCTGATTAAAAAAAAAAAAAAAAAAAAACAAAAACCCAAAACCCAAAAAAACAAACCAACAACAACAAAAAACCCCCCACTTCTAAACCATGTCCCTAAGCACCTCATCTACCCTTTTCTTAAACACCTCCAGGGATGGTGAATCCACCACCAATCTGGGCAGCCTATTCCAATGTTTAATAACCCTTTCAGTGAAAAAATGCTTCCTAATATCCAATCTAAACCTGCCCTGACATAACTTGAACCCGTTTCCTCTTGTCCTATCACTTGTCACCAGGGAGAAGAGGTCAGCTCCCATCTCTCTAAAACCTCCTTTCAGGTAGTTGTAGAGGGTGATAAGGTCTCCCCTCAGCCTCCTCTTCTCCAGGCTAAACAACCCCAGATCCCTCAGTCGTTCCTCATAAGGTTTGTCCTCCAGACCCCTCACCAGCTTTGTAGCCCTTCTCTGGACACGCTCCAACACCTCAATGTCCTTCTTGTAGTGAGGGGCCCAAAACTGAACACAGTACTCGAGGTGAGGCCTCACCAGTGCCGAGTACAGGGGGATGATCACTTCCCTAGTCCGGCTCACCACACTATTCCTGATGCAGGCCAGGATGGTGTTGGCCTTCTTGGCCGCCTGGGCACACTGCTGGCTCATACTCAGCCGGTTGTCCACCAACACCCCCAGGTCCTTTTCTGCCAGGCAGCTTTCGAGCCACTCCGCCCCCAGTCTGTAGCGCTGCATGGGGTTGTTGTGACCCAAGTGCAGGACCCGACACTTGGCCTTGTTGAACCTCATACCATTGGCCTCAGCCCATCTGTCCAGCCTGTCCAGATCCATCTGCAGAGCCAATCTACCCTCAACTTCCTTCCACAAAAAAGAAAAAGCTGTTTTCTGTGTTTTGGCCTGTTGCACTGTGAGACACTAGAAACTATGTTGAGAGAATCTCACAAAAAATATAAAACCTAGAACATCTGTCTAAATACCACTTTTCAAAAGAGAGTAGTAACGTCTTGATTGATAGCAAGAGCTAGTGGATAATACAAGGCTAAGAGAGAGAGTTTATATAAAATTAGCTAAAATAGACAGCGTGCTGCCGAGGCAAAAGATCTGGGGGATATATTATACCAGGAATCCTTTGAAGGTTGAAGAAAAGTGTTTCTAAGGAATCAACATGGGGATTGCGGGGGAGGAAGAGAAAATTATTACTGGGATAAAAAATACCGTAGAGTTTTCTGAAAGCTAAGAAAAACAACATTACTTAATAGTGAGAAGAACTGAACTGTCTGCTCTGAACATATTTCTTCAAAAACTTTTTCAGAATTTGGATATACATAAATAGCCAGGCAGCCCAGTGTCTCATTTCAAATGAAATCCTTTAGCTATTACAACAGAGTTTCAGAAACCTTGAAGATTCATCCCACTTTTGAAGCAGTACAGTAATGAATACTGACTTCCTCAGGAGAGGAAGGAGAAAGAGAAGAGGAACCAGTAGCCCACCGAGGAGGGTATTCTCTGTAGTGCCAAGAGAAATCCCAGTTCAAGTCCAGGTCAACATTTACCCTCACAAATGCTCTAATCATTGTAACCCTCCCTCGTTCTCCTGCCAGGAGTGCATACAAGGCGCATTTGGAGTCTATTTTGAGGCTCCCAAGGAACCTCTGGTGAGAGGTAAGTATCTGAGATCTTCAAGAACTATGGTGCAACTGGGCATGAGCTGGTCAACTAAAGGGGGTTTTGTTGTTGTTTTAGTGAATATTTAGATATTTATCATAATTTAGGCAACTAGGAAAGGTCCTCATGAATTGCTGTGCTACAATTAGGTACCTAAAATATGCTTAATTGAAAATCAGGGTGGATGTATCCATGTATTTGCCCCAGCAGAAGGCCAATTTAAGGCAGTCCTTCCTCCAGCTTCTCTTTCCTGACCCCTCAGTTGTGTCACTGGGTCACTGGAACTTTTTGTGGACCCTCTCTGAAGCCAGATGAGGTAAATAATTTATGTGAAAACAGCAACAACAACAAAACAAACAAACAACCCCCTAAAAAAACCCAAAAGAAATCTAGGTCTTGAAAGGATTTGACATCCTGATACAAGTGAACTATGATGCACGAAAGAAAGTGTCCCCTGTTTTGGTGCTAGATAAAATGTTCATGCAACAAAACACTTACGATACCAGTTGCTTTAGAAAGGCCTTATCTTCTCTCATTCATTTACTGCTTTCACATCACAGTAGTGTTGTGAGGTTTTAATTAAACATTTGGAAATTGCTATGGGTTCTTCCAAAGGAGAAGCCAATATAAATAAGACAATTACACTGAAATGGGTGATGAAATAAGTAAGTGATAAAAGTAATTCCGCTTGTTATGGCATCTCTCTCTAACATCTGATTGTCTTTCCTTCACATTATTAAAATAAACCCCACTTTCCAAGCATATGTATGCAGATCATTTTTAAACATAAAGATTACAGAGAAAGGTAATTCTTTCAAGAAGAGAATTGAGCTTGGCAGAAAGGGTAGGCATCTGTCAGGCCCAGATAAGATCAGACAGCTGTGCTCTATCCTGAAAGGGTGTTGTGAAGCTAAGTTTTCCTAGGGAAATAACATCTTTGGTATGAAAAGCAGCAAAATGTAATGAAGTCTCCAAACAAATAAATAGAGAAAACGGAAGCTCTCAGAGCTCATTTTTGTCTAAAATACCAACCCTATATCAGGAGAAAAAAATGCAGGATGAGAGGAGGATAACATCTTTAACAAACAGTAAAAAATAAGGGGTGGGAGGATCATCTCACTTTATATTCTCAAGCAAATTAATCCTTTAGATTAGAATCAAAGGTAAGAGGAGACTTCAGCAGCAATAATCACTGCAGAGAGCCACTAGGATAGCAAGAGGGCTGGGACACACGACACCTAGGACAGGGTACGGGGAGAGGGGTGGTTGAAATGGAGACGAGAAAGAAAGCTAGGTGGAAATCTAACAGCAGTATTGCAACAGCTAAAGGGGAAGGCGGAGCCAGGCTGTCCTGAGAGGTGCACAATGAAAGGACAAGCAGCAATAAACCCAAATTGCAATAAGGTAATTTTCTTTTTTTGATTTAAGGCAAAATGCTTCTCGCCAGAAG
The DNA here is from genome assembly GCA_008711295.1 of Anarhynchus alexandrinus. Taxonomy (NCBI): domain Eukaryota; kingdom Metazoa; phylum Chordata; class Aves; order Charadriiformes; family Charadriidae; genus Anarhynchus; species Anarhynchus alexandrinus. Next base: position 4,967,461 of record VUYV01000047.1, read on the forward strand.
CATGGTTAAGCACTGGAACGCGTTGTCCAGGGAGGCTGTGGAAGCATCTCCTTGGAGAGTTTCAGAACTTGTCAGGGCAAGGCCCCGAGCAGTCTGGTCTAACTTTGAAGTCAGCCTTGCTTTAAAAATGGAAGATGTATTGAATAACTCAAGAGGTCCTTTTCAATCTAATTTTTCGTATGATTCCGTGAAATGATGAGCTTATAATTCTCTGGAATGGAAGACTGCAGAACAGAATAATAAGAAAAACTTGAAAAATGCAAGGACTTCAGGGAAAAATCTATACTTCTGGGCAGTGCCAGGAACTATTATTCCATATGAAAATGAGGGGGTATCCAGGTATGCATATCAACAGGAGAGTGAAAAAGGTTCCTGGAGAAAGGAGGAACTGAACATGCCTATAAAGGGGATTTCCAAAAATAGAAGAAGTCAGAGGCAGGGGTCTATTTCTACCAGAAGTACATCTCAGGTCTATTCTGGGCCTGAATTAGTAAAAAGGTTTTTAATGATTTGTTTGGATGATGGATTAAAATTTAAATTTACAGGTGATAGCTTTGGAGGGTAGGGTTAGAATTAGAGATAAACTCAGAAAGAAAAATAAAAGGAGAAATGTTCTTAAAAAGATGCATTTCAATATAGAAATGTATGTGGTACTGCACGTGGATAGGAATAATCCACCGCACAAACAAATGATAGAGAATGACAAGCAGAAAATTATTTTTGAGGTGTTGCATATCACAAACATGAAAAGCCTTTGCAAGAAAAGTAAACCTCACCCAGGATGCATATTTCATCAAGACCCCTTTCAGCACTATTTTCTATGATTATTAGAACTTCCCCAAGTTCTATCTGAAATGTCTGGCTGGGTGGAAAATCTGTTAAAAATTGTAACTTAAAAGAATACTATGTATAGAGAAATACATAGTCTTAACTACTGTGTCTGTGCAAATGAAATGATGGAGGGGGACTTGAGATTGTGAATGCCAAACTAGGTAACAGTGACACAGGCTATCTGTATCTTATTAACTAAAAAAGGTCTACCACAGATACCTGCAGTGGTATCAAAAGAAGTTATGAGACCCTGAAATTTTCAACGGTAACATTTAAAGAACATGCGGTGCTGTTAGTGATTGGAGCCTGAGCGTATGCTAAATACATGGATATACAGTGATTAGCATATCAGAAATGCATGATAGAAATTTTAGCATCATGATAAGAGGTATAACAAACTGATTCAAGGTACATGGGAAAGAGGAGCCAGGCTGCAGGGTAGTACGGTCCTACTCTGTGCTGTTTTGTTACCGCTGCAACTGATTATTTTTGTTTGCCACACTGCTCAAAGAAAATCTGAGTGGAAAAGACAGGCTTTAATAACAGGTGCTGTGAAAGATAAGAGCATGAGTGAGAGTTTCTAGCTGATGTAAGAGGCAGCCTCTGGAACGCTCAGTATCTATGCCGGCTAGGTGCTAAGCACCGACTCTGGACTAGCCAAGCGTAGGTCAGGACCACTGAAGCACCGGCAGTGGCCAGCAAGACAGACCCAAAGAGAAACAGCCTAAAGCAATCCACAACATTCCTGCTGCGCAAAATATAGCTGAATCCAGCTAGGGTCAGGATAAAAATCAAAGACTACTTTTCTGCTACATAAAGCATGTTACTGCTTATTTTAGCATCTGTAATGAGATGAAGCAGAAATAAAATGCATGTTATGGTGTGCCTTTACATTCCAGCAAATGCCGTAACATTGCAGTGTACTTCATTACATGAGACAATCCATTGATTGGCACATTTCAGCTGTCACTAACATATTACAAATGAGCAGATCCTCTTCTGTGCACAAACTATTTCTCACTGCCATCTTGGTGTGTTCGCCTACACTCACGTGGCCCAGCTTTCCCCTGGATGGGAAATACATAGGAGAAATAACTCAACAAATCACTACTGTTAGGAAAACACCACCGCTCTTGAAATGTTTTAATTAAGCTTGTTAAACTGTTTAATTAAAACTATTTAAAAGGCCCGTTCTCATTTCCATTATGGACTTTAAAGATCTTACAGCCTCAAAGAATATAAAGGGGTCCAAAAGTAGCCATAACGTAAATAAGAATTACCAACCCTATTTTCACTAGCATTATTTATAGTTAGTGATCTTCTCATGGTGGCTTGATTATCATCTGATTCTAAAAGGCTAATAATTTCATTCCGTTACCCTCCAGATCTGGTTGTCTCTCATAAGTAGTTTAACAGATGCCAGAAATAAAGGAAAAAAAAAAAAACCCAAAAGAAAAAGAAAGCTTAAGAATCTAAGTAATGCAGAAAATGAAGGCTGTTAAAAGACAAGGTTGGGCAATTCCTGCACCAGTGATTTAGTTTGTTACCCACCACCTCCATCTGCTGAAAGTTACTGTCTGTACCAGCAGAAACAGAGGAATCTTGGGGGTGTCACTGTTCCTGGACTGATGTCATATCTTAAACTAGATCAATAGCAGTTTCAAAGGACACATTAGACTGTTAGTTGTGGTGGTTAAAGGTCCGGTTACTTTTGCCAGCTCTGCTGGCCACTTACTAACCTCTGCCACAGGAAAGGACATACAGCTGGGGCAATAGCTTCTAAAACTGTACAGTCAGGAATTGCTGGAACTTACCTGTCCATACACAAATCCATTTGAATTTCAACAAGACTTGGATCTTTGAAAATGAAATTGAGGTTTTCTGGAAAAAAATTGCCAGTATTCAGATGCTGATTAAAAATGACAATGCATACAGAGATATGACATCTACATACATCCTAACACACTTCTGTGTGTTACCTGAACTGCACTAAAACTGACCAGCGTTGAAATGAGCAGGAACACAAGAGACTATCTTTGTGTATTCCAAATGATAATACTAATGTAGAATAATTTATAGGGGTGAACATCAGCTAAGAAGTGATGAACATTAGTGTGTATGACCTCTACGTGGTTGCTACCAGCTTACTTCCATAAAGATACTGCTGGAGGTATACTCTGTCCCTGATGAACAGGACAAGCCATGTAGCCAGGGCACGGAGAGGGGCAGTCAGGAAACAAGATGCTCTGCTCCGTATGTTCATTCCTTTTTACAGTCTAAAGACACATAACTGAAATACACATTTCAGTAAATTAGCTCAAACCAGCATATTCTGCAATCTCCACCGAGACAGCGTCCAAACACACAACTGCTGTTCCACAACCAAATGTCAGCAGAGCAGCTGAGCAATATACAGGCCTGGAAGAAAAAGGGAGAGCTCAATGCCCACTAGGGGAAAAATAATAAAAAACCCTTCTCTGTGGCTACTTGATGACATATGGTACATGGCTTGAGCCTTCTTGTGAATCCCTGAGAAGTAATCTGCTATGCAGAATCAGAATATTACATCAGATAATGTCCAAGTTCCAATTTTTTCAGGACTGGTACTCTATTATGCTCCAATTTTAGACAGAAATTAAACCTACAGCTCAGTTTGCCTCAACATTTAAGGGTAGGTTTCAGTTTCTAATAACTCTGTGTCACCTTGGAAAATTAAAATAGTATCTCTTGTTCTGATTGTATATGAAAGTATAGCTAAAACAAATTTCATGGCACTGATTAAGTGTCGCGTTCACTAAACTTTAGAATTCCATTATGGATCTTTCTATATTGGTGTTTGCGTATGCTGCACGGTGAGTAAAAAAAATCAGATTTCAGGTGCTTACAAGCATGACAAATAGGCACTGAAGTGGCCTTGAGCACTGTGATGTAGTAATGGAGAGGAAATTGAAGCATTCAATATTCTGAGGTGCCTGAGCCCTCTGCAGATGGCTCTTGGATACTTGTTAGTAATCCGGCAGAGAAAAAAATGCCTCCAGTTTTGTTGGGGTTTGTTTTGTTTTTCACACTGGCAAAATAAATAAATTTAATGGATGCAATATAATGAGAATAATAATAAGAATACGGACACTAACTTACAGCTATTACTTTAGGTATTCAACTCTAAATGAAATTAATGCAAGATTTAGTAAGTCCTTTGTACAGTAACGAACCTCTAATTTCATGAGGTTACCATACATTTCTGTGTTAATTAGGAGCTTTGTGGAATTTAATTCAAGGTTGGTGACAGAAAGGCTTGTGATCAGGAGTATTTTAAACTTGTGACTGACAGTAACAGCAGTGCTACAGTCTATTGCCTTAGTTGGACTGTGCATTCTGCTCATCTTCACACCCCAATATTTCATTAAATGAGTTGGTGCTTAATAATTCATTAAAAAAAGTATATATATTTGTATACGTTCATCTTTGTGTAAGCCTGCATTTTAGAATTGGCTATATAATTAAAATGCAGAAATCACATTATATGCTTTTATTTTTGTGCCTGTTTCCATCTGGCAGGTAGACCTGTGAAAATAGATTAATAGATGATCTGAAAATATTTATATATTTTGCAGTCTGTTTAGACATTCACCTATAGTGAATGAAGACAATATCAGCAGGTATCTGATAATTAGGTTCCATTAGCACATGCATAAAGATACATTTTAATCTGTTCTACTGCAGTGAAGCTGTGGAGGTTTAGTATTTTTAACTTAAGAGCTTCTCTGGTTTAGATTTTCATATAGATGGAGGTGTTAGAATTCTGAAATAAAGTTTAATGTTAAAACAGTCCCAAAAGATTAGAATAGTAATACTTCCTCTAAAGATTGTGAGCCACTTGTGAGTCATAGCAAAAATTTGTGATTTCTTAACACAAACCTCCCTAATTTTCCAGCAAGAATAATTCTGTGTCTTCAAATAAAATAAACTTAAATTATTTGGGTTGTAGGTCCGATCAAATGTGTAGAGCACATAACAGATCAGAACAACAAATTGGCTATTACTCAGTAATATACACAGGTGTGACCCTGAAAAGGTCAATAACCAAACACTTTGTTCAAGTGTGGAAAGTTAAAAATAGCCTGTGCAAATGTAGTTTATATAAATTGGTGATGCACAGTAGCCTTTGAAGGCCAATAAGAGTGAAAAAGTGTATTTAATTACCTAAAATTGAATTGACCTGCACATGAGAAAAATATGAAATATGAACAACCCAGCAGTTTTATGAAAGAAATGAAGTGGTACTTTATAAGATTATTAGAATTTCTATTGATTTTGCAAATAATTGTGTCCTTGATTATTTTATCTGTCTTTCCACACATTCAGTCATCCCCTACAAATGAAATTTGATTATTGTTTAAACAGAATCTAAGCACATCCTCAAGCAAAATAATATAACTAGCGATAGCACAACAATTCAGTAGCTCCCCGCAGCAGTACACAGAATCCATCCAAAATTAGATTGCGTCCCAGCGTGCTGCAAAACTACACTTTGTTGGCTCTCCTTATGTTATCAGACAAAGCCAAGTCAGCCAAAGGATGAAATCAGGTAACAGTTGCCTGAATTCCTATTTCTCCCTTAAAGCCAGCCCTCGCATTCCTACAGTGCCATACAACCAAGTCTGCAGACCTACAAGGGCAGTGATTGCCCACTGATGGCCAGCCTGGTGGCCCTCTCCTTCAGGAGCATAGAGGGAGGAAAGAGGAATATGTTCCTCCTCACCAAAGAAGAACTGAATTAAACCAACAGAAGAAAAGTATCACCTAGAGGATCTTTGGTTTGGTAGCAACCAGGACACCCCCATATTGCAGGGTTTGTGTAACACAGGTCACAGCACTGAGTAAATGTTTCAGACTGGCTGAAGACTCAGGCAGATATCACAGCACCAGTTATGTCTCGATCTGGTCCAAAGTGATAAAATCAACTTTATTGTGAGATATTCTTCATGTGTCCTTTCAGTGGAAGAAGGGTTCTTTGAAATTTAACATCAGTGTTAATACAACCAAACACCATACCCAGCCATGACATTTCTGTAAAGGTTGCAGAATTACAAACAAGATCTGGACTCGGCAGCTGCCTGTCGTCTATGCCAGTCATAGATGCCAGCGTAGAAGACTGATTTAAAATTGCATGATGTGGTATATTTAAAATGTACATCAAAAACCGGAATTTATACAGGCTGGATTCATCACTAATTTTATAAGTACATCTTGTCACATTTTCCATGCAGCTTAACCTTTTGAAAATACTAGCTATTACTGGGCCAAAAACATCTTTTAAGTTTAGAAGGTTTTTAAATCCAAAATATACTTGGCACTTGTGTTTCAAGTAAAGATTAAAAGCTAGTAAAAAAGAGTTTCACACTGAGCTAAACCCATCCCAGAATGGTGTTATAAATATGCAGAGGCTACAGGGAATAAAAACAAAAAAAGACCATTCAGCAAAGAAAGCTGCTTCCTTTTCAGGATCAAATGTGATCTCAAGATCCGAGAGAAAAAGGTGAAAACTATCAAAAACCACACAGATGAGAATCTGCAGCAAAATTTAGAATAGAAGTATTCTTCAACAATATGTAAGAGAATAGAGAAATAAGCATCAGGGATGCAATACTGTGGTCAGGCATGAATTAAAGCTAATCTAACTTTGATTAAAAATTCTAAAAACATGTATTTAGATTGTCTAATTTTAGGCATTCAACCTACATACCTCAAGAGGGAATCTATTAGTTCCTTCCTCTAAATTACACAGGACAGTTATGTTCCCAGTTTAGGCTTCTAGATTGAGGCACCCAGATGAATACTCACCGAGATGACTACTCTCAAGCTGTGAGCAGAGATGAGACAGATAACTGCAATGAGGTTGAGCAACGGATGTTACTGAATCCAAAGTAAAAGTAAAACTCGATGTTCTCAAATTGCATATGCCCAATAGCCACCATTAATAAAGAAAGTCTGATAGCATGATTTGTCTAATAAATCTAACAAATTCAGGCTTGAAATGAGAAAATACACTGTGCGTATTTTAAAAGGTTAGATGAACTACAAATTCATTAGTCTGACCTCAATAACATGCAAGTCTTTAGAACACACTTTGAAGGATTTATTTAATGCAACAATAGAAAAATTATAGTCCCAAACACTGACCAAAATATCTTTTGCCATGCTTGTACACTTTCTCAAGAGAGAAAAAAGAAAAAAAAAAAAAGAAAACCAGAACAAGACTCTACATCTATTTGTAGGCAAATGAGCATATGCAAGGCAAACACGAAGCCATCATGTTTTCTGTAATATTCCATGTGCAGCTGTGAACGCTTGCATTAATGCCAGTTAATCTGCAGAGCTATGAAGTGAGGGAAGGGAGTGTTGGCCACGGTACTGGAGTTATCTACTACTCTTCAAACACTGTAACCGAATCCTTCACATCCTCCTGGACTCTACCAGAACTGAGCAGATGGAGCCTCACTAAGCTGCTCATTCAAACACAAATGCATAATAAAGCAATAAACATTAAGAGTTTGACATGATACCAAAGCAGAGAAACAGGAATAGTTTTACTAAAAGTGCTTCTCACTTAAATCTTTCTGTGGTGCTTGTAGTTGAGTGAAGAGTTCACGGCTTAAACCAGGACTAGCAGCACACAATTCAATCTAAGAAAATCTGGTTTACATTAAGAAACAATAAAGTCAAAGCCAAAGAAAAGACCCTTTGCAACAGCACAGTCTGACTCTGCTTTTATGTGATGCATCAAATTCAGGCAGCTCTGCAGTTTTTGCATCCTTGCAATTAAGGCAGAACTTATCCCTTACATCCTACACTAAGAGGAAGCCTTTCAGCTTGCTTTTAGGATTTTTTTGAAAGGCCTAACGCTTTTCTCTTTCATTCCTACTCCAGCTGAAATTTGGATTTTTTTTTTCCCTTTCCAGCAGTCAAAGCTTTAGAGAACAAATAAAATGAGGGTCAATAGAAAATATGCCATTTAAGTATCTCTCTTTCCTGAAACAATACCAGAAACCATGCATCCCTTTGGATAAACAAGCTGAGGGAAGACTTTCTTTTGTTCCCTTTGCCATAACTGAAGCAAAATTGCTTGCACCACTGGATTATAACTTCATTTTAAAGGGGTGTTCTTAATAAATGGAAAGCAGGAGTCAGACTATATAGAAAGAGAGACAGGGGTAGAAAAGGAGACAAGATCTGCAGGAAGAATAAATTTCAAAAGAATTTTCTTCTCCTTTGTGGATATCATCTTCTAATTCTGNTAGGAGTCAGACTATATAGAGAGACGGGTAGAAAAGGAGGCAAGATCTGCAGGAAGAATAAATTTCAAAAGAATTTTCTTCTCCTTTGTGGATATCATCTTCTAATTCTGACATACCTTTCCTCCTCATAGAGTAATTCTGACTTCAAACTTTTTCATATCAGCTCTTTTGAGTTTAAGAACATTTTCACATAACTCGTGAGCTTGTGCATTCCAGCCCCTTACATGTGGCCCTACTGTTTTGTCAGGATGCAGTCCTGTCTCATTCTATAAAATACCCTGAGGACAATATTAGTTGCAACACAGTTAGGCACAGAAGAGAATGCGAAATAGAGTCTTAATTCTGAATTCCCTGACCAATCTTGTTCAAATAGAAATAAAGAGTATGGAAGAAATCCAAACAGGAGAAGGAGAACACAGTTTTCTGTGCTTATTCAAAGGATAACGATGTCCTAAGGGAACCAATAAAAGAAAATGAAATTGTACAAAGGACACCTCCAGTACATCTAGTAAATCTTGTAGGAAAACACAACAACAAAAATCAATAAAAAAAAGTATTTGCAAGGATGCTAAATAAAGCAAACTAGGAACAAGCCCTTTTGAAATGCATATATCGTAAGCCAAGTTCTAAGACCTCAAAATCATTATTCATAATCCAGGTTGAAATTCAATGAAGATATTTACCCACTGTTTAAGTCTTCTTTTATGCAACCTGAGTTTATATAAATTACCAGGGAAGGAGAAAACATGGCATAGTACACTCCATGTACAGTTTCTGCACAAAGCAATTTTTGCACTTGCCCAAAAGATGTATGCATGTTTAAGGAAGGTAGTCCATGTGCTATTTTGTTCCGTTTGCATAGATGGTTACTCCTGTTAAAGCTTGTTGATTTTTATGTAAGAAGAACAGCAAAACAAAAACATGAGTTCAGAACAACAAAGTAGCATGCTGCACCACTTCACAAATACACCAACTACGCAAGGTGCAAGAGTAGTCCAAAATCAGCCTGACTATTCTACGTAGCAGGCATGACAGTGTATTGTTTATATTATACTCATTTAAAAGGGATAATCAGATTTTCATCAAATTATTACTACAATTATCTGTTTCTATTGAAACTAAGCACAATAAAAATAGAGTCTAAATGGGTTTGGCATAAGTTTGGAAAGAGACAGGGAGGAAGTCACTGAGTGAACTGGAATGATGCCTGAAAGAATAGCAGGAATAAAACTTCAGATGTGCTGTAAATTACATATATCAAAAACAAAACAAAACAAGCCAAAAGAAAACAGAAAACCAAACCAAACCAAAGCAGAAAACACACATACTATTAGCCCAATACTTATGCACATAAAACAACTTATATTCATTAATGATAATACACCTCTCCCTCTTTTAAGAGACAAGTGCCTATATACTTCTGCAGAGCTTTGAAGTCTGCAAAGTTTTTTAATTGAATTGTTTTGAATGAGACCTGCACACTTCAGCAGTACTTACGTTTTCAGGTAGTCCAAAGTTAATCTTGAAGTTCAAAGAGAATTCATACATAAAGTATTGGCAGTTCAAGTGGCTGACTCTTAATCCGTCAAATGATACATCTTTAAAATTACAGAAAAAGCCTTTTTTTAGAGTATTTAAGGTCTGGTCATGCATTCCAGTTCATCAATACCAACGAAGCTTGGCAAACATGGAGGCTGTGGTTGAAGTTCATATTAATATAGCACAAGGAACATTTTCTGTCTCACTAAAAGCTTTTTTAAAGATTTAACTAGAAAAATGCTAATGATATTGTAAGCTTTCTCTGCACTGGACCCACATTTACATTTACCCTGGACATTGTCACAGTTATTTAAAACAAATGCAAATACAAAATATACAACTAAAAGTCCTTTTTCAGTACTATAATAAGCATGGCATTTACATTTCAGGAACTGCTGAATGATGACAATGATAACACTGAAATGATTTACTGCAATCAAACATTGTGCCACTAAAATAACTCTTACTCTAGAATATGCAACACTGAAGTAAAGTACAGGAAAGGTTCAAGGAAAAAGCCCTTGGTACTTATCCTTATTGCAACATATTTTATAACTTAAAGACTAGCTGTATCCAAGTCTTAGAACATTTCATGCTTACATTTCCACCTTCTATTTTCCCCTTGAGGTGTGCTTTATCATATGGGTGCACAATTGAGTAGGGATGGTCTGACTGACCTCTCCCTTCTCTTAAAAGTCCAAGATGAATTCCCACTTACTATAAATGATCCAAGTTTTATGGACTAACGACAGTTTAAAATACTTTTTTTTCCACTTTAACTGCAATCCTGTCATTAAGACTAACAATCTAAAGTAGCTAAGAGAATGAGTAAGCAAGATGATTTACACAGATGATAGTGCAATGGTAAGATGTGGGGAAAGATTCTTTGAAATTTTTTGTAGCTGAACCATTAAAAAGATTTACACCAAGGTCTTTAAGTGAAAAGAGAGCATTGCCAAAGAGGTCTGGCAAGCTCTTCTGTCAATAAAATACTCTGCCCCATAAATTTAGGCAAACCCTCAGCTTAAAACCTGATTAAAAGCTAGAAGGGACTTGCTTTGTTACCAGCAGACACAGCCCACCAACCCAGTATGCAAAGAGTCTGCCTATAAAACTTAGACAGGAAAGCAACACAATTATAAAATCTTCACCATCATTGCATCTCCTATACTTTTCCATGAGGCCATGCACAAAAATTGAGGGAATGTTTAGCAGGTTCTAATACAGGACAAAGTTGTGTTAAAAGTATTTAGGGCAGCATTAAAACCTGGTATGTTTCTGTACTTGGCTGATCTGTACCTTTGGCAAGACTGTCAAAAATCTTGCCATACAGAAGACTCATAAAATATGCATATATCCTTTTGGTTTTAACTTCTTTCAGAATGCTCTTTAGTTACAGGTTAATTCAGTACAAGCTTGTATCTTTTTCATATCCCATCTCCTACCATTTTTGCTCATTAGAGACAGCCCCAGGAGGCCGTAATCAGATCTAGATTCATGCGTAGGGCAGGTTTAGAGTCAAGGTTTGATTTTATGACTGTACCAGAACATACTTTTGGAATTTGAAAACAGCAGTATTTGATACGGTTCACAACAAAATTTCAAGAAGAAACAACAGAAAGTAAACAGGAGGTTTTCTGTTGCTCAGTGTATCAGAACATTATTATTTGTTTGGTGCTAAAAATGGGCTTAAGGTTGTAAAACACAAGTGTTTTGACAGTCCTTGCTTCAAGATCAGCTGTTCATGACATTTCCATCTACTTGGATTGCAGCCCATTCAGTTCTAGAAAACAGGTGCCATCCTATTTTGGACTTCACCCAAAATCAAAAAAGTAGGGATAGATACTCATATGCCCTCACCCTCACCCTGAAAGTCCGCATAAAGTGAACTTTATACAGGACACTTCAACAGTCAAATTCTAGGAGGAAGAAAACCAAGGAGCCAAAGTGGTAGACAAGGAAAAGAGCCTGATGGTTGCTTGGTCTTTTTATGCCATAGTAGTTCATGCATCTCTGCTGTCTGAGGGAAGCAGGTTGCCAGCATTTAGACATCCCTGAGCCAAATTCTTTGACCTCCAAACAGAACTACGTAGAAAGAAATCCACAGAGATGGTAGCCAGGTTAGCTTGCTGAGCACTGCATAAGTCTTGGGCAATTTTACTCCGCAAGCTGATTCAGGACACAGCCTTGGATAACTGGTCCATTACAGTAGCCTTGAGTTTCTACTGAAATGCATAATAAGCAGCTGAATATCATACAGGAACTGCTGTGTTCCTTTACCCAAACAAAGATGGAAGAGAAAGACACCAATAAGGGGACACACACTCAGGCTCCATAACCAACAACACCTTTTTCAGATCATTACTGCTATTTGGCAGTCCATAGGTAGGCAGAAATGTCAGGAAATTTCAACCGTTCTGATTACACAAAGGTTACAAACACTGCTGGCAGCATTTACATATACATCCTTGGAAAGAGACAGTTCCCACTGCTCTTTCTGCTCAGCCTTTCTCAACTGAACTTTGAGCGCTTTGAGGTACAGTTTCCAATTCTCCAGCTTTTGCCCAGGTCTTGGACTACATACCAAACAGTATCAACACCCACTTGTAAATTAGTGTCACAAAATCCAGTTTTTAGATAGTAAAACCATACCAAAAATTCATAGGGAACCAACAGTGCATCAAAGAAAAGTCAGCCTACAAGTCTTATTGTCAATCTTTTCTCTCCATTACAGAATAAACTCCTCTATCCAAACACAAATATTATCTATTGCTCTCTAAAACACATTTTAGTCTCTCTGTTGGTATTCTGAATGAGATAGGAAAAAAAACCACCACTGAAGATTACTCATGAAAACGCTTGCCATTTTTTCATTGTCTTTTTGGTCAAAATTCTAAGTTTTAGCAAATAAACTCACTACTTCAAATAATAAGAGAACCTGTCCTGGCATTACATGCATTCATTCAAAAACATGCATTCACATGTGCATAAGGATAATTCTAAAACAGGTATGTCCTGTAACCAAGAAACAGGACAGAATGTGAACTTCACAATGACAAAGTTTTAACTGAACACAGAGATTTTAAACTCTTTTAGGAAGATGCTTGTTCACATTCATCAAAAAAGACATTTATCAACAAGGTGGGTGAATCAGGCAAAGCTGGGAAATGGGAGAAGATGACTTGGGGAAAAAGAGGATGAGATGTTTGGGAAGACATGGTGGGAAACAAGTGGAGGCACAATTTGTGCACATTCTGATAGATAACATTCCAGTACTGGGAACAAGGGCTCAGATGAGATGCTTTGGTTTGCTTATGCCATTTCGCTCCTTAAAAGTCAATACTTCTTTCAAAAAGCTAAGAGACTCTAGACGTTTCTGCAGTTTGGAGAGGGATACCTCTTCTGCAAACACAAATACATCGATTCACTGATGGCAGATGGAAAGTTTGGTCATAAACAGAATGATTTTACTCTCTGGGCAACATCCAGACATATGATCAAGTTGTCTGGATTTTTATATAGTTTCCTTTTTCATGGGAGTGAAGGAAGAATTGCATATATTTTTTCCATTCATGTACAAAAAATTTAGGAAAATTTAGCAGGCAACATTCATAGAAACACAGTATCGGGGGGGGTTCCCCCCTCTCTTAGCGTGTTGTATAGCAGCCTGGGAAACCAAAACAGATCATGCATTGAAAAATAGTTTTCAGAACAATTCATTAAAAGCACTGAAGAATGTTTGTTGCTTACATATTCTCCCCAGATGATGTATTGACTGCACATATATAAGCCCTCATTCCTTACAGACCTGGTCCCAAGAGATTGAGTGAGAGTTTAAAGTGGTAAGACGCATTACTCATTGAAGTATGTGAAGTTAGATAGGTTCAGAGGGGGTTACAAATGTCATTTTTGCTACTGAATCTCTTTCATGCTAAGTACTGTTTACTGCACACGTTCACACAACATTCCCCTTTGGCTGCACAATCGTTAGCTTTCAGATTTGTAGAACCGTTTCAATCTCAAGTATCTTACTTGAGGGAAATGCTGCATATTTCTCTTGTTTTCAGCATGTTGGGAAAGAGATGAAACTTATTGATAAAGAAGCAGTTTATTTTCTCCCACATTTTCCCTCTAATGTGAAATACAATTTTTACATACTCCATCTGATGACTTGCGTACTATTGTGATTTATAGCACTTGTTTCACACATTTTCATTGCAATTTTTTATTTTTAGCATTTTTTTTGCTTGACTTTGTCTTTCAATTACTGGATTGACTTCTACAGTGTATCAATTTAAAGAAAAAGTTATGACATAAATTTTATAGTACTTCCTATCATTTGTTGCAGAGTACCTATTGTGCCTTTTGCCAGTAGATGGCAGCAAGCGGCTGTTTAGCTCGTACGGGCTCTGTGCAAAAGGCCTGAAGGGGAAACAAACTTTCAGAGAGAAACAATTGGGTCTTTTTAAACTCACATTCCTATATATTCTCTCATAGCAAAATACTGTAATCACGTCTCTTAGAAGTCCTTCAGGGGCTGAGTCAAAGAGTGAAATTTTCCTTGAGTCTTAGTTTGGTTTTGGGTTTTGGTTGCTTTGTGTGTGTGTTTTTTTCAAACTAATGTTCTGCAGAAATTAAAAGATTTCTGGAAAGCAGAGATAAGCTGGACAAAGTCTCTTGGCACAGATACTGGGAAAGGTTTGAAAATTTGGTATTCCAGCCCTGTATGTGCAGTTCAGGACATCATTTCTAGAAACAAAAACAGCTCTTCTATCTTTACCCCTTCAAAATTCTTGACCGCACAAGATATTTTCCTGCTATCAAACAGTATACACACATAACTAAAAATTTCTCCCTTTCCTACCTGTATATAAGGCAGCAGCAGTATATCTATAAGCATACACCTAACAAATTTAAAACAATTAACTCCAAAATTTTACTACTCTCAAGTGGTTTCCATGTTAATTTTAATAGAAACAAAATGCAAGTAAGTAGCACGTACAGGTTTCAGTCATTCTAAATTCCTAATTCTTTGCATTTTCAAAACCAAAATGGGCTTGAGATAACAAGCACTTCTACTTGCACTTGCAATCTACAGTTTGCTCCTATGAGTAAGCAGTTACATTAAATGCTGTAGGCAACACAACAAAAGTACATTTTTCTCTCCCTTGTATGTAAGGCTTATTTCAACTCATGTGATGTGGTTCTTCCAGGTTAAGAAGTTTAAGGCACATTTATAACAGAATTTTTACAGTATATAGGTAGCCTTCTCATGTATCCTCTCCTACCCTGTTAATGGAGCCTGGATATATCCTTTTCAATTTATCACCATATAGCAGCTTAACAGTATATTTGACTGGTAATTTTATATAAGTGCAAAGAATCAACAACCAGCCCATGCATCCCCTGTGTCGTGGCTACAGTCAGAATGACTTGGCCGTTTCAAAATACATGCTAAGTAAACAAGAATCTATTTTGGCTTGTTAGTGTTTTTATCTTACCTCTTTATGTTCTCGTTAGCTGCCTTCTGTCCCTCAGAAGCATCTAAAATCCCACTTTTTCCACGTTGCAAGTAGCAGCTGTTTCAGCACTGTAGTGAAAGAAAACCCTTCTCTCAAACAATATAGTGCTTTTATATTACAACGTATCACACACACAACTGATCTTAATAAAGCAAGGCCTCAGGAGGGCCTTCTAGCATGTGAAAGCATATAGATTTTTTTAAAGCAGCAAGTCCATTTGGTTTGAGCTTGTAAGTGTAGTTTGCATGGCTCCCACGCCAGAGGTATGACAGCTGCAGTGGGCAGCACTGATGGAAACACTGGCTGTGAAGCCTAAGCTCCTGGTGGGCTCATGTGCTAGAGCCACAGGGTCTTCCAAGCCTCTGAGGTCTGGGCACCCAGATCAGGGCCTCTCCCTACCCAGCTCCTGCTGCCCCAGGATTCTCAGAGCCTGTCAGAAGGAACTTGTGCTCCCCCAAGCTTCTCCTTGCAGCTCCCAGGATTATTCAGTCTCTAAAAGTCCATCTGTCATGGAGCAGAAGTTGAAACCAGCTGCTTATTCATGGAGAGCATCACCAGGCAATTATTACCATAGACTATCTCAAAAAGTCCAAATTTCAATGTGCCTTTGAAATTCAGTGTGCTTTGAGTTGAAACAGATGAACTGCAACAAAAGATGTAAAAATCCTTTGTACTGCTAAGCCATATTAATGGAGTAAAATGATGATGGGATTTAAAGACCCCCAAGGCAGTGACAGTTTAAATGGTAACAATTATAATGACAAACAGCAGTAAGAGGTCTGCATCAACCTAATACTGTAAAAACCAGCAAACAGATTTTCTACTTCTTCAGCTTCTAACTCTGCCCTAATATATACTACTTGCAACTATTTTTTCTCAGTTTCTGAGCACACCTTATATTCAGCATGGCAACTGATGACATGATTCGTTACCCCTTTGATAAATACTCTGCTCACCCTCTTGACTTCTTTTTATGACCTCTTTTTCCTTATTACCTTACCATTAATCTCTCATTCCTCCCTGACTTTTCTTTCCCAGTGTTTCCTCCCATGTTTCTTCAGGTCATAATAAGTTTGATGTATCATAGTAGTGGGGGAAGGGAGGAATATTTTATGAAATAGCATTTAACAAAGATAAGGTTAAAAAAGGGGCAACAGGATCTAATGTCATTATATATTTAAATACTGCTAATAGTGCATGAGCAGGCATGTCAGAATTCACCAGCTGTCCCTAAAGGTACAAGCCAGCTTTCTGTCTCCTCACATTATGGCCCAGCTTAACCTCTGTTGTAACACATCTCAGCACAAAAAGATTATAAAATCTGCTCCTCTAGAGCTCTAATTTATCTAATTTCAGAAATATGTTGTTCTGTAGAGTTAGAAATGTAAAGATTACATTCAGTGTTATAGATAGATAACACAGCAGAAGTTTAATAGTATTATAGTATTTGTTAAAGCAGAGTGGGTAAGCTTGCATAACAGAAGATTCTTCATAAATATATATATTTGAAGATATTTATATATAAATTTGTATGTATATAATAATCATAGAATGGTTTATGTTGGAAGGGACCTTGAAGATCATCAAGTTCCAACCCGTCTGCCATGGGCAGGGACACCTCCCACTGGACTAGGTTGCTCAAAGACCCATCCAGCCTGGCCTTGCACACCTCCAGGGATGGGGCAGCCACATCTGTATATATAATATAGATATATAGGTAATATTTTTATAAAGATGAATTATGATACCATAAAGAAGTAAGCAGAATTTGGCTTAAATATGAGTCATGCATGGGAACTAGTTTTGGACATAGAAATATGCAAGAAATTAAGTCCCAGTTTAGCAGAGGCAAGAAGATAATTGTGCTGCCTCCAGCTAATGGAACAGCCATTGAGTTGCAAGTAATAGTATCTGATATAGACAGTTTCAAATGCTTAGGTTTGTTGGCACCAAAATGCATCTAGAAAAAAACAGATAAAAATTTATGAAGAGACACATTCTCACTCCCTAACCCCACTATTAGAAAGCAAAAATAGGGTCTACAAATTAGAAAAAGAATGATAAGTGTGTGGGTACAAAGAATCTGGATATTTAATTTTGGCTATGTTAATCTGGATGTGCAACTTCTAGTGTTTGCCTTTCGCTTTTCCAGTCTCCCCCATGTACCATTTTTCTCGATTGAGTCAATGTCTGAAAAGGATTTAGTCTTGTCTTGGATACCCGTCTGGGACAAAACGCTCTCAGGAAGCCTGCTCTGCCTGTATCTCCCAGTCTTCCTTCAGACCTCCAGCAAAACCAGTTTTACGTTGTAAAAAAAGTTCTTTGAAATTCTTCTCTGATAAGCTGGTATTTTGTTAGGGCTTTTTTCACCTAAGAGAGATTGTGCCACTGCTCAATTATAAGCAACCTTTAGCTCCACTCTCCTTGTAATTTGTCTCGGTTAATAACATATACTGTGTACCGCATATTCAGCGAGCTTCCACAGCTGTGTCAAATGCCATCAGTGGAAGATTATGGCAGTGAAGTAGGCTTCAGTTCAGCAATCCAACCATTTTCAGTACTGAGTGCTGTTCTGATGAAGTCTCAGTTACAAACACAGAAGTCCCTGGCAATCATTAACGTTGGAAAATTTTTGGAAATCTGGTTTATGTGGCTGGCTGCTGGAGGTAGAAACATGCTTCACATATTCTGCAATATATAATCAACACCACTAAGAGCTAAAAGTTTAGAACTGCTCCACATTAAGAAGAAAATACTTCACTCTTCTGTTTAGTCCTTCTTAATTTTATTGTTAAATAAAATGCCTCTGATTTCATCCAGTCTTTCATAGCAAAATTTCTAATATTGCCCTCATTAGGCAGCCCTTGGCCTTTTGTAAGTTCCTGTGCCTATCAAAACTATTTCACTTAGCTGTTTATAAAACAACTTCTTAGTTCTGACACTGCCAGAAAAGTTTCAGACAAAGTATCTGTCCCTCTCATTCTTTCCTTGTGTGCACCAATGCTTTGGAAATGCAGCCAAGTCACAAAAATCAGACCTAGATTGTGAAGAGGCAGTACAGCTACAGAAGCCAGCTGTGATGCACGAGGGAAGCTCTGACTGGTGAAACTACAGCTGAACTTCGAAAGCCTAAGTACAAAAGGTCTGAAGATGTTTTTAATAACCTGGCCTCATCCTGAAGGAGAAGTAGGAAATAGAAAGGAGAAAGAAAGTTGTGGGCACATGATCAGCTGATGATATAAGCCACGCTCATGCAAACCGAAGGCATGATTTGATGTGGTTTCCTCTGCAGGCAAATTCTTGGGTATGTAACGCTCCTGCTCTGGGTCACTTTAGGCAACTTCTACCATGCACAAAGAGGTTCTTGAAGTAGGGTACACACCATGTAAAAGTATAAACCAATTCATTATTGTCCAGTACACAAAAACGATTGATAGGATTAATGAGCCACCAATCCAATGGCTGAGAAGTTCACTGCTCCAGATGACATCCAACCAACATTTGCCAGCCAGGCAAATCCTCTGAGGAGACTTTTCTCTATTTGTCCTTGCGACAGGCTGATCCTCAGTGCTGCAGAGTTGCCATCCTCTGTCTCCTTGTTTTCTCCTTAGGATTGTGTATATTTCCATGTTTATCTTGCCTTTTGAATCCTTGAGCTGCCAACTATACCCTTCTCACCAACCTTATCTCTGCAGTTTCACCTTTCTTGTTTCGCATGGCTCTATTCTGTGTAGGCTTTTACAACCCTTTCTATCAGTTTAGCAGGTTTCTCAGAAGTCTAAGCCGGGGTTACACAAGCATGCTGTGTGCAAGCTGGGTCTTGGATCACAGACAGCTGAACCGCTGGGAGGAGGGTTACAGGTATGACAGGCTATTCTGAAAAAAACTGTTGACATTATCTTATGAAGAGCCATCTCTTATTGTCAGATCATGTTGCTGTGAGGGAGCAGAGAGCAACGACACACACTTAATAAAATAAAAGAACCTCTTTGCATCTCATTCAACTCTGACACAGCAGTGATAGCAGCAGAGAATTCATTGTTTAGGAGCACTGATCACACAAAAGCAGATATAAATACATAACAGACCTCTTCATTTGTACTAAGAAGTTAAGCAACAATAAGCCTACTTATGCCTACAGATGGTTCAGTGCCTATAATGTTTGGCTTGGGTTTTAAAGCAGAAATATCAAAAGCTGTTAGAGGCAATGCTGAATGACCTCCTGCCTACAGCCAGTGATTTTCTCTTAATACTGAACACATACTACAGAGTGACTGATCATATTTTGAGTCTCATTAGGCAGTCACAAATGGAAGGAAAAGAGGCACTAGCTAACTATCTCTGCCCTGAGGAGCAATTGCAGGATAAACCACTGTCAGCCCTCATGGATAAGAACCTGAACGCCCTGGGAGTGCATCAGCACAGGAAAGGTTGCTGTGTATAACCAGCCTATGCAACACATGCCAGATGTGACACTGCAGGAAAAACACAGGAAGAAACAAAAAGCCATAATGGGTATAACAGCCTTACAATGTGGCACTCTGTCTCTCTTGCGAGATGAAGAAATTTCCATATCTTACCATGTAATCACATCTAACTGCATAAACCCACTGCTTTATTAAGTTGAATGGCTAAATCAGTGTTTTCTACCTTTCCTCAGCTGGCAGACCCTTTAAATGTTCCAATATTCCAATACTGTAAATGTAAACCAACTTATCATTAGCATGTTTTTACCAGTTCTTCTTCTTGATCCCTCAAAAGAAATACATTAACCTCAGGCCACCAGGTCAGAAGCCGCTGAACTAGACCCTCTGGCATAGGCACAGGTCTGCGCTTGGACCATTCCCCTTCACATATATACGGGGCTGCTAAAAGAAGCTTGCAGTAAAAGCAGTTAAGCATTTTGAAAGCTCCTCCAACTACTGTGAAGAGAAGAAAAAAATTACAAATACAGCAGGCCCAAGCCACTGAACTATAATGCTTTTTTGTTTTGGTTTGGTTTTTTTTTAATGTCCCAGCATGTTTCCGCTCCTTATAGTAAGGTTTTTCTTGCCAAACACATTGTATTATGCACTAGTATCCATAGATTTCATCTTGAATATTGGTTGTCCTACAAAATTTACTATGGTAACTGTTTCTAGAAAACTGTTACAAATGCTGTAAGGTTGTGGAAATTGCCATTACTAAACAAAAATTCCTGGTAACTTAAAAGCTTTCTGAAGTAACTTTGAAGCAGTCTATATATGTCAGATTCCACCTGCCTAAACTTATGTCCACTATTGCTTTGAGATGCCTGGAAGCATTGTACTGGTGACAAGGCACGGAGCATTATTTGTTTATTCCAATGATTTTGACTCCCAAAATGAATTTTGAACTGTAGGCCTTTCAATAGTAAATACTCTATTCAGGGTTTCTCCTTGCTATGCTTAACTATTCACAATCCCGCTACAATGTGCCTTATGTGATCTGAGAAAAAGGAGGGAACTGCATGATTGCATGAAATCCCAAGCTATCTTTTATGAATTATTTAATCCTACAAAGCATATTTCCCTTGATTCATTATTTTATTGATGATATTTGCTGATTGAAAAGTTACAGTACTACTTGTATCCACTAATCATCAGATCAAAGAAGGCTGTTAGTGTTTTAATTTCGGTAACAGTTTTGAAGAGTGTTTTCTGAATTGAGAACCTGAATTTTCTCATCCACCTTTTCTTTTGTTCCTCCCTCCTGATTCCACTCTCAAAAGAAAAGAAAAATTAATCTGTCAAATCTTTCTTTCTCTAATTCTGAGACTTTTAAAGATGGCAGAGGCTTTCATGGGTCTTTTCAAATTAGGCTTACAACCATAAAAAATTGACAGAACTCTGCAAGCAAGAAAAATGAGAGTGTGATAGATTTGTCAAAGGCTCGGTGGATAAAAATGAATGTAACAGGACACATATATGCCTCTTTCTGCTGTAAGTGAAAGAAAACCTCTTCAGAGTCACCAGCAGGAACACTCCATTCCTCATCTCCCAGTCACACCAAGTTTACAGCTCTGTCTCCCTGTGAGCAGAGGGATGACATCTCCTATTTAGTCCAGCAGTATCAGACCTGATGATACTGATCATACCCGATGATGCAATTTTAGATTCCTGTAACCTCAGTGCCATTGTAGACTAATTGCTACCATACTTTTCAGAACAGGGGAATCTCAGTCCGTTCCGGATCTCTCAAAGGTAGTGTAACATTCACTGCTGTATTTCTGTTTTATTTAGGTTAGGGGTGGACCTGCTGGGAAGTAGTTCTGAGGAGAAGGATCTGGGGGTCCTGGTAGACAGTAAATTATCCATGACCCAGCAATGTGTCCTTGTTGCCAAAAAGGCCAATGGAATCCTGGGCTGCATAGGGAAGAGTGTGGCCTGGAATAGGAGGGAAGTCATTCTCTCCCTCTAGTCTGCACTGGTGAGGCCACAACTGGAATACTGTGTCCAGTTCTGGGCTCCCCAGTTCAAGAGGGACAGGGAACTGCTGGAGAGAGTCCAGCGTAGGGCAACTAGGATGATGGAGGGATTGGAGCATCTCCCTTATGAGGAAAGGCTGAGAGAGCTGGGACTCTTTAGCCTGGAGAAGAGAAGGCTGAGGGGAGACCTTATTACTGCGTACAAGTATCTAAAGGGTGGGTTGAAGGAGGATGGAGCCAGACTCTTTTCAGTGGTTCCCAATGACAGGATGAGGGGCAATGGGCACAAGTTGGAACATAGGAGGTTCCGTTCAAATATACGGAAAACTTCTCTTTACGGTTTTCACACAGGTATCTATCCCCTGAGCTGGATGGGAGAGTAAAATCTGACATCCACACAGAACAAACTGCAGCGTGACCTTATATAGGAAACGTTAATAGGTCACTCAGAAATTATTGCTGCTCTCCTTAGATAAGCCAACTGGTCTCAATATACCATTTTTAGGCAGCTTGCCCTTATTGAGACAGGTTTTTCAGAACAAGAGCCAAAGCTAAATGCCATTGACTGGAATATGTGGCAAGTTTAATTGCAAACCCACGGCTGTGCCCCTGGGCTTCTGGTCCAACAAACAATTTCTCCCAGCCAGGCTTCTTTTTCCCCACATTTGTTTGAATTTCAAGCACCTGGTCTCCAGAGATCACAGATTTTTCAAACAAAATCCCAGCAAATGCAAAACAAAAAGCAACAAAATAAACTACCTTGTTTCAGTGAAGACTCCTTAGGCCCTCTGTTTTATTCCAATGCTGAACAAACCGAGCAGCTTCACAGCAGCCTTTGCCAGTTCTCCAAAATAAATGTGCTGGAAATTAGAGTCTCCCTTTCTCAGTCTCTTCATTTACAGGGTGAAGCCGTTTCTCCGGAGTGTCAAAGTATAGCTTCATCCAAAGTTCCTCAGGGTTTCTGGTCTGGATTCTAAATAAAAATAAGAGGCTTGTGCTGGTTTCCCCACTCCTGAACTACCCTTCCCACAGTACTTCCCTCCTTCCCCAGCAGCTATGAACCCAGCTGGGCCATAATTTAAAAGTGAATGTAGCAGGCTGACGCTGTGCCTGAAAAAGAAGTAGATACTTAAAACAACATGGGAAAGGAACTATGGGGAAAATTAAAAAAAAAAAAAAGAGTAATTTTAAGTGCTGAAAATAAGGTGCTGAACTCCCCAATCACCTTTACAGTGAAAAATAATTTCCATTTTAGATGTTAAAAACATCAGAGGAAGTTGCCTTATCATTTAAATTGCAAAATTTTATATTGAATGTGAAAGGAACCTTTTGATTTATGAAGCAGAAAAAAAGGTATATTTAGAAGTTTGAACTCACAAATGAGTAACTAACTACAGGCTGCAATGGTCTACAACACCTATACCACGTTTAGCAGCAGCAGAGCTTGTATTACAGGCTGTAATTCTTTGACCCCCTAACTGGGGCACTGAGTGCAGGAAATCGGTGGAAGGAATTGTGCTTACTCTCTACCTCATCTGCCTAATGACAAGCTTACAGACAGGATCTGGGAAACACGAACTCTTTCATAGTGGCATGACATGAGGAAAGCTCAAAAGATTCCCAGTTTCCCAGGGATATAAAAATGTCTTGTGAATAAGTGCTTTGGCATTGTGGAAGATGATAAAGAAAACAAAGAAATTGTGCTAATTTTCAGAAACGACCTATGATGTACTTAGCCTAAAAGCTTGCATTATTTGTCAACCTGCTATAATTGTTCTGATAACATGACACGTGTTCTGGATGTTTTATGAAGAATTTTATCTCATGATGTACCAAAGACCACTGGGATACATGCTGCAGTCTAGCCTGGGTAGATTTAGAATAATAAAAAAAGAGAGTAATACAATCTGACAGTTGCTGATAAAAAATGTGAAAATAGATGCAGAGCACAATGTCTTAATGAGTGATTCAATGTTAGAAATAATGTAAATAAAGAGATACCCAGTTTGGTCAATTTGGCCAGAAAAATGATTGTTTTAAAAACCACACGGGACCCCTTTAAGGAAGAAAAAGGTAGTTTTTCTCTATCTTTAAAAAAGTTCACTTGGGCATGTTATCATCTCTCTAAGCTATTTCTATCCCTGACTAGTTAAAATTCTAAAAAAAACCCATTAAAATATTATATTTGTGTTGTCTTTTAGAACTACCCAGAATTCACCTTGGTACTTAGTAATCGTGCATGTTCTATGCAGATTCTTTCTTATCAATTCCCATATGAAAGTTGACAGTAAAAAAATTGCATCTTTTTATATAAGAGATTACATCTTAGAAGTGTAATAAAAGTGAAAGTGAAGTGGATTTGGAAGCATTCACTGAACCAAAGATCACATTATTTTTTTCAATACTAGATGAATGCAATAGCAAATTCTAATCTCTCCAGTCACAGTCATCATTTTAGCATCGCTCTGTGCTTATTTTTTTAATCATAATATTAAGTTGGATTTTTTTTAGCAGAATTACACAGTAAATATTTTGTCATAATGCAGATTTGCTTATTTTTTCTCCCAGATCATACATAAACCACATGGTACAGGTGTGCTGATATGGTTTATTAATATTCTATGGGAAAAAAATAGTTAAAAAATCTAAATTCTCAAAAAAAAATCATCAAAAATAAAACAATTTTAGAACTTAGAACCTTAGAGCTAAAGTAAATAGAGTAGCTGCAGCATAAATGAATCTCACACAAGGGTCCATTCCAAATGATAAAATATTCCTTTGCAAGAAATTAACTGATGAAAAGATATATCCATTTATAACAAGGAAAACACATTAAAAATTCTGAAGGTGGGAAAGAAAATAACTGGGAGTGTTAATGCAGGGACACTTTGCCCTCAAATGCTATGATTGCTCTATGTGAATATTTAGTATTGCAATAACTCTAGCCAGTATGACTTCTACAGCCAATTTTATTTAATAGCTCTTTTTACCCAGTTACAGATAACTTATTTTCGTTTAAAGCAGAATTTTCATTACTTTTTCTCATTATTATATCTTCCAAATCTTTTTCCATATTCCTGTTTTGACATCTCTAACCATAGTTTATAAACTTCAGAAGTTTAGCTATTCTAGTAAATTATAATACATCTAGTAGTTTTTTAAATAAAAAATGTGGAGAATTTGAGCAATCTTAACTTTTTACCAAGTGTAAAGTACTATCTTAAATCAAAATTAATCTGTTCCTAGAGTATCCCCTGCACTTTGACACTGAAACATAAAAATATTGTGAGTAATACAGTAGATTAAATAGATAATTTGTTTCACCTGACACAGCTACTCATATGGCTCCAGTTCAAGAAAGTTTCTCTGTTGAAGACTTTTATAGGTGACTAAAGTCAACGGAGTTGGGCAGATGCTGAAATGCTTTCTTAAAAAGGACTTCAGTACAGGCTGCAACACTCCCCTGAATGGGAACTACTCATCACCAGAAAACATTTGATTCACAAAACCAAATACGTAAATACATAATAAATTAAAAAAAAAAAAAAAAAAAAAGAAACCCACCACACAATTAATGTACATGTCTTGTGACTATTACATCTGAAATCCTGCAAATTCTTCCTCACCTAATAAATTATTATTATTGATGGGAATAGATGTAATCAGGAAAAAAATCCTGGAACATTAAGTTTGGTCTAGTCTTTGTAAAAGCAGGAAGATCAGTCACCAAATTGTCTTCTGGGTCTTTTTGTATTAATTCCTTTATCATTTGCACAAGTATTTTGCCTGGCATTATACTTTGACTAACGATTACTAATTTCCAATGTCCCTTTTTATTTGTTCATTCATGCTCATAAAAAGGTTTAAAATGTATTGATTACCACTACTGTGTATGTACCTCTCAGTTTTAATTAGTGGCCTGCTTTCACCAATCATCTTTGAGTAGCATCAGCATGTCTACTAAAAGTTTTGCTTCATCAAAAGGTTGTATTTGTCCATAGAATTTGATCTGGATGCACCTTTTTATTTACTCATAGATCTGTGTTCATTGGTAAAGTGTGTTATACTTCACTAGCTTGGCTTTTTAAACTTCTTTTAATATGTGTAAACTCTAGGAACATAAAAGGAGTTAGTAAGTATTGGTGACTCATCTCTCTTTCAAATGGTTTTCAAGATCAAAACTCGAGTTAAAGGGTGCAGAAGAAAAAGAGCTCAATACACTGGTTCCTCATAGCCTTCTAAAACCAAGCTTAAATCTAAATGTGTAATGAACTCCTCTGAGGATCTGAACTAGAGTTTGCTGGTGCTACAGCACAGATCAGTTACCTGAATTAAAGCGGGAGTAATAAATAGCAGTAGCAGCCTATTATTCTCTATTTAGACTAGTCACTATGGAGAGACCCAGTACACTAGAGAAAAAAAACCCAGCTGCACTTAGAAAAAGACTCTGTGTGTAGCCCAAATTAAACCATGTGATAGAAAATTCCAGTGGAGAGGCAATCTCTGTTTCAATTCAAGTTTACAGGTCAACTTAAAGACAACTGAGAACCTCAGATAAATGAGGGAACAATGAATAAAGAAAAATGAGAAAGTAAGAAGATGGATAGCAAAGAGGCAGAAAGTGCTGGTGTTAATGCAGCTGTAGAGAAGTTAAGATTTTAAATTTATATGAAAGTCATTATATGCAGCAAGAGAACAAACTAAAATATTCTGGCAGCAATGCATGGATTCTGGAGAACAGGAGGTCCCGGGAGTACTGACGCAGAATATGTCAGCTTGCCAAGTCTTGCTTGGGGAAACAACGCTACTAATATTCCTGCATGGACTGGAAGAAAACAATTAGGTACGGCAACACATAAAAAATGGAAAGGCAATATGTGCTCATTTGCTTAGAGTGTAGTTAGGATATTTAGAGAAGCCAATCACAGAAAACCAACTTGAAATTATTTTTAAAAAGAACCTTCACATTTTTCAAATTAAATGAATATATTAATAAAAATAGGCTTGCAACTAAGCTACCTAACGTCTCAGTGTCAAGTGTGCTAGGCCTAATTAGATAAAAATTAACTTAATATTTAAAGATAAGCATGGATCACAAAAAATGGCAAAATATTGATAATCGAAGCTAATGTGCTTATTAGAGATCAGAAAGTGTAATAAAGTGAGAATCATAAAAATTCACATGAAAAAGTAGCCAAGATTCTTCAGCTTCATACAAGACTGTGAAAAGAAAAAAAAAAACTCAAATCACTCTCCCTTTAGCATGAAGAAAGGACTAAAGATAGTCTAGGAGTGCCCTCAAATGAATCTCCTGCTTCAGTTTTTAATATGAATGGAGATTCTGAATACTAGGGCAAATGTCGCTAACACAAAGGGCAGGAGAAAATGGAAGCGGTGGCAGGCAATCTTCATGCCAGAGTTCAGAAATAACCAACATGGGAAACTGCAAGTCAGGCAGAAGAGATTTGTAACAAATCTATACAATCAGGAATGGTAGATGTAGATGTGGATGTGGATGTGGATGTGGATGTAGAACAGTAAATGCACTTCTTATCCCTAAGGATATGGAAAGGAAGAGAAAGACAACATCAGCAAACATGAGCTTTAGAAATACGCAAAGCTGCTGAAAGCAATCTGAAGGAGGGAAAAAAAAGCTTGGAAACATGGGTAAATAGAAAATGGGATATTTCTGTTTGGTTTTTGGTTTGGGTTTTTTTTTTTTTTTTTCAGAAATGTAAATTATTCTAGGATGATAAATATTTCATTACCTGCCTTTGATTAGGTTACTAATTTTCTAGACAAATGAAATAGAGTCATCTATCAAGACCTCAATCAAAATGTGATTGGATGTCGTGTGGGAAAAAATTAGATAGGCTGGAGATGGTGATTAGGAAAAAGTGGTGAAGAAGGTAAGGCATGGTTTAACAGGTTGTACTCAAGGTCTGGAAGGAAATAACTAATAGAGTTCATCAAAGATTGATCTTGGGACCACTGCTATTCAATAAATTAATTAGAAATTCCAGCATAAAATTTAGGACCTTGCTATTGAAATATGCTGCTGACACAGAACCAGTAGGCAGTCAGTAGTATGAAGGATCTGGGCAACATACGGGAACAGTAGAATGAGAGAAAATATAATTGTGATGTATCCTTGAAAAGGAAAATACAATAACACAATGTTTTATTGAATATAATTCCAACGGAGATAGATTCGGCATTAACAACGTTCCACAAGACTACTAACATCTAAATTTGGATGTTCAGCCACATTCAAAAAAGATTCATTCCAATGGGAATAGACAAAAGAAAAGTTTACTAGACTAACACAGGAAATGGAGGTCTATTACCTGAGAGAGACTGCCTGGCTCACATAATTAATAAAATTTGAGAGGGAATTTGTAAGTCAGAAATTTTTAGGGCTACACATTGTCAGAAGGAGGAAGAAGAGCTCATTAAGGTAAAGCAGTGACTGCGAAAGGACGAGTGTGCATAAAACCAGATATCAAATACAGTAAATCTGGAAACTAGAAGTTAGAAGGTTGTCAAATGCTAGAGGAGTGAACTTTTGGAACAGCTTCCTAATGCAGCATGGAACTCCCCCGCCCACTCCTAACTAGCTAATTTAAAGATGGATCTTGAAGGCTTTCCAAAAAGGACCTGCACTTCACTGTCTGCAGTCAAGGCAGATGGACTGAATGACACAGGCAGCTCTTTCCAGTCCAGTGTTCCTAATATTTGGAAACAGAGTGAGGGTTCTTAGGACTAAGAAGAGCAAAGGCTGGTGTCAGTGTTTTAAGTTAACTCAGAGGAATGAGATTTGAAAATTGAATTGAGGTTGAGTGGCAGAGGGGTTTGATGGTAACCATAGCTTTTACTTGTTTGTGCTTATAAATTGCTTGATAAAGGAACTAAAATTACTGTTGACTTTGTGCACAAGCATTAGAGATCATGTGTTAATCAGATATTTTTCACTGTCTTGTAGCAGCCGAGATGGTTTAGTAGGACCCTGAGCTCTTAGTTTAGTTTTTTCACAGCTGGTTCATCAATCCATTTCTAGAGACATTAGGATTACTTCCTGCAGTATGCAACTGTTATTTCCTGAGACGAACCAACTATTTGTTATTGTGCCTTAAAATTAGACCAGAAAATTTTTCCATTTAAATGGTGTTTGAAGATCATGCTAACATGCCAAAGCAAGGGAATGCAAAGCTCAGGCCTTTACATTCTGTTCTTAACCAACACTACTGTGACTTTTCTGGGAAGTAGTAAAAATAACAATAATACTTATCACTTACTGTGCATGGTGCTTTTCATCTTCAAAGTGCTTTACAACCATTTACTGCTAGTTAATCTGGAAAAAGTATGATTTAAGGCTAGCTTCTGATAGTTTGTATGACAAAGTTAATGTCATTTAAATGGAGCCTGTTTGTATTTAATAGGATAGAACTACAGTGCTTTAGTTTAAACACTATTGTTCCATTAAAAGCCAATTACAGAAATTCAGCTTTCCTCGAATTTCTAGAGCACAGCTTTCCATTTTAAAAAAGATCTATCTAAAGGCTTCATCCGAATTTACTCTTCATAATTCCAACTAATTGCATAACAGTCTTTTCACCCAGCTGCATAATGCAATTCGTCATGAAGAAATAAAACCTTCGCGCCGCACTTGCAGGCAGTACCACCTGCGAGCAGTAGATAGCGCCCAAGATATTTCCATTTATTATAAGGACCCGAGAACGGACCGCGGCCGCCGTGCGAGCCCGGCACAGGGTAAACTCCGACCCGCCTGGCTCATCCCTGCGCAGGGTCCTCAATGCCAGACCCTTGGGCAGCTCAACAGAGCGCTTCCTTACGGTTAAGCCAATAACTGGTTCATTTACACGTGCAAAAATACGATTTCATAGAAGATACCATTTTTCGAGACTAAACATACGCATAGCAGCATTTAGCTATTTTCCATCCAGGATGTGAAGACAACTTTTGGATTTAAATTCTAATCGGTAAATCCTAACATATTTTATGCTGATCATTCTATATTAAAAATAAAATCAAACGGTAGCACAACAGGTTGAAGACCACTAGGATAAACACTTTAAAAAGAACTTTTAAACAGTGCTACAAAAAGTAACCACATTAATTACATTATAATATATTAACTCAGTGGCCATCACTGTTTCAGGTTTTTCTCTGAATCCTTGACTCTGCTGCAAATTAACCCATTTTAGAGTTGTTCAGTTTATATGTAGTTTCCTTTGCTATAGATCAAGCATCTTTTCTGAGCCCAAATGAAAGAATGTGATTTGTGGCTCAATTGCATCCACACGATATGTTTTATGAGACACCTAGCAGCAGAGCTGGGAAAGGAAGCAGTGGGATATAACAACTAAATAACCACAATCATCATCTGGTAAGATCATGGTTGGTCTCAAGTGCAATGAAAGGGCTTGCAAAGCTTGTCTCTGCAGGCAAGGATTTTAGTGGTTGGAAATACAAAAAATTAAATGTAACCTGAACACAGACCTAGTAAGAAGATGAGAGAGGGCAACCCAGAATTAAGAGGAAACTAATCTGCAAACAACAGGCAGGGTTTGGAAACTGAAACCACTACCTCCACTTCAGCCCAGCGGCAGAGAGCTTGTGTATCACATCGCGTGTGCATTACCGATTAGCAAACACCGGCACTGCCAGACTTGACACAGGCGTCTCCGTTACCAGTGATGGTGCTGCCGCTTCAGTCCCAGGAGGCGTGGGAGGCACGTGCGCCGAACGTGGCCGGGGTTTCCGTCCGACCCCTGCGCTTCAAATTTTATTTCTCTTTTCAAGGTTGCTCCATTACAAGGTTGTCACTCCTGCAGAGTTCGAAAGCACAGGAACAAAAGTTTCAGGCTGCTCATACCAATCTCAAAAATGGGTCATAGAATCATAGAATGGTTTAGGCTGGAAGGGAGCTTAAAGACCATCTAGTTCCAACCCCCCTGCCCTGGGCAGGGACACCTCCCACCAGACCAGGTTGCTCAAAGCCCCGTCCAGCCTGGCCTTGAACACCTCCCGGGATGGGGCAGCCACAGCTTCTCTGGGCAATGTGTTCTGGTGTCTCACCACCCTCAGAGTGAAGAATTTCTTCCTAATATCTAATCTAAATCTACTTTCTTCCAGTTTGAAGCCATTGCCCCTCATCCTATCTGGAGTGTATTCATTAATGTACATAATTAAATGGGTATAACCTCAGAGTGACTTCGTTGGAGACGGAATCTCCAGGCCCCTGTGCTCCCAGCACCCCCGGGCGCCATTCCCCAGACCCCTTCACCACACAGCACCGCCAACGCTGCTCTTCCCCGCTCCCCTGCCCAGCTCAAGCCCCAGGCGAGGAGGAGCCCACTTGAACTTGAACTTGACCCTCTCCCCGCACCCGCTCGAGGGGACGCCGTCCCCAGCTGCCGGGTGTCCCCGGGGCAGGCCGAGGGGCCCGGCTGTCCCGCCATGTCTCCTCACCGCTGTGAGGAAGAAACACATTGAGTTTCCCCACAAGGGCCATGGCCGCCCACCCGCCTGTGGGTGCCGGGTCGGGGGGGGCAGACCCACCCGAGACAAACGGAGCTGTGGCAGTGGGTTTCCTGTGAAAACGGGGCTGAGGGATGAACGTGAAGTCCGACCCGTCTCACCAGAGCGGGAGGCCAGCGGCAGGGCCGGGCGGCGGAGGAGCAGAAGGCTCCCTGAGGGAAGGTGGCTTCCCCCGCGGCGAAGCCGGGCTCTGGCCCCGAGGGCCGCCATTCCCCCCGCCCCGGGCAGGGCGTCGAGGGGCGGCCTCGGGCGGAGGAGGGGCTGTCACGGCTTTAAACTTGCCGGGGAGAGCCGAGCCGCCCCGCCCGGGGCAGCGGGGTCTCCTCAGCGCCCGGCGGGGACGCGCCTCCCCCGGTTCCCCTCAACTTCGGGGCTCCTCCGCTCCGGCAGCACCATGGTGGCGGGCTCCGACTGTCGGGACGCTGCCGCCCCGCCGGTCGGCGGCGGGCTGTGAGGGGATTCCCCCCTCACACACACACCCCTCCCCGCCCCGCTGGGGGTGCCGCGGCCGCCCGGCCCGGCAGCGCCGCCGCCCTTCCCGCCTTCTCCTTCTTCCCGCCTCCCGCCTCAGCCATGGCCGCCCGCGGAGCGCAGCGGCGCGGCAGTGCCGCCGGGGTCTCTCCGCTGCTTGTCAGCTCCCCGTGAGGGGGGGGACAGGGGGACGGGACGGGGACACAAGCGGGGCGGTGTGTCCCTGAGCTCAGTCCTGCCTTCCCCCCCCCCTTTCCCCTCCCCGCTTCTCCTCCTCCTTCTCCACCTCCTCCCCGGAGCGGAGATGTGCGAGACCCAGGCGAGGGGAGTCGCCTCCTAGACCGGCAGCCAGGATGGTGCACCTGCAGCCCCTGCCCCTCGTCGTGCTCCAGGGACTCCTCCAGCTCGTAAGTCTCCTTCTCCGTCTCCCCCACACCCCCCCGGCCGCAAGGCTTCGGGGGACCCGACACCCCCCCCACACACACACCTCCCGGGGAGGGCGGCGGGAATTAGCTCCTCAGGAGGCGAAGGCAGGGCTGACCCCTCCGCGCCCGACACACTCTTCCTATTTCTTCCTTTTAATTTATTTTTCGATGTTCGCTGCTCGGCGGGCTCGTTTGGGATGGCGGGGCACTCCGGTGACCGAGCAAAGAGCCGCCCCGGGAGCCTGGAGGGGGAGGCCGGGATGCTCCGGGAGCCGCCGCCGAGCGGGTCCGGGCGGGGGCAGGGAGGAGGCGGCTGTGTGCCCGGTAACACCCCAAACTATCCCTTCAAACTATCCTCCCTTCCCGAAAAGTTTCCCGCTGTCCTCAAGCGCCTCTTCTCGTGTGCACGGCCCGAGCGGGCAGAGTTCGGAGGTCCCCCCGTTAGTTTGGGCTTGCGGCAGCGCACGCCGGGGTTGCTTTTAATTTACTTTTTTATTATTATTATTATAAACTGTCGCACGTTATCTGTATTACGCCACGTATTTTGCATGCAGCGGGGAGGGGGGTGTGGGAATTTGGGGGCTGAGGAGGTGAAAATGCAGCTTTCAAAGCTGTGTAAAGGTGGGGGGGGGGCAAAGGGAGATGGGCGACTGGAGGGGGGGGTACGACTTCGCCCTCAACCAGCGAACGGGGCCGGTTTGGGGGGTATCGATGGGAGAAAACAAATGGGCTAAATGGTCGTGTTAATACGGCGGGAGAGGTTAAAAAGAGGGGAAAAAAATTGCATTTGCAAAAGAGTTCGGCAGTCCTCGCTCTAACAAGCGTTGTCAAAAATGTTATTTCGAGATTTATTTGGGGGGGGAGTTTTGGTTTTACTCCCATAATTATCTGTGATTCGCGCTGCAAAAGTTCTGCCTCTCTTACCCCAGCTGCCTTGTATCTGAAAGTTTGTCACTGTAGTCAATAGGGAGTGTGTAATAAACCTTGAAGGGATTAAACACCCTCCTTAAGAACTGGAGTCTAATATTACAGCGTGAGTTGATTGATTAGTTTTTGAGGAAGCTTATGTCAAATTCTAATCCGGTTTTGGATTGTGCTTGTCGTGTAATGTTTTTTGCTCCAGCACTTTATCATAGCAATGAAGTAGCGAGCTGCAGTCCTGCGATAAGGCACACATTTCTTTCACACTCCTATCCTTTTGGACAATAAAAGGCTGTTTACATTCTTCACGTTCTTGCAGCCCAGTTTCCAGCTAAACAACGCACAGGGGTGAGAGATGGGAAAGGAAAGCAGTAAATGGATTACAAAGTTGCTGAGCAGAAGGGAACTAAATAAAAACGCTCCTTCCTCACACCTACCACCTCTCTCACTCCCTCACATCCTCCTCTTTATTTTTTTTTTAAGCCGCTATCAAAGGGATTGATTGAAAGTTGTATCAACGGGGATCGGGTTTGTTACACAATGTTTTATGGATGATGTTGGGAAGTTGCTTGCTGTGGTCTTGCACGCCTTGAGTGAAGGCTGACGAAAGAAGCAAAGTTGCTGTCTTGAATCAAACAAAAATCATGAGTAGTCACTGCAGGTTTTCAGGCGGATGTGCCACTCAGCTCACCCAGGAGTGTTCATCTTTTCTGCATTCTTTATATACAAGCCAGCGAAGTTTTGGAGTCAGTTAGTTTTATAGCTTACATAAATTAGTTTAAATAATAAATTAAAGCAAGATGAGAACACGTGAGATTTTTGTGGCATTTTTTGGTATAGTTTTTAATGCTAATCTGTTACTAAAAAGTTGTGTAAATACGTTTTGGCATATTATTACCCAGAATATCTGGTTAACATCTGGATAAAGGCACACCTTATTATAAATTGAGTTTGAAAATATTTGATGCTGGTGGTAATGCATTGAGTACAAGTCTCTGTGCTATTCTTTGTTCTCTGGCCAGTATTTGGAGGGACTGGTGGCTTTCCGGAATCTAATTAGCAGATCTAGCAGGCAGGCATTGGTGGTACTCATTGTTGCCTTTTTTATTTTGGTTTGGTTTGGTTTTTTTAAGACAAAAATCAATGTGGTTAATATTAATACAACACAAAAGGCTCAGAATTTCAACCAAGAAAGAAAAAATTGTGAGTTTCTCTGTTGCAATACAGCAGTATTCTAGTAACCCAGAAATGCCTTCAAACCCTTCCTGATAGTGCAATCTTAAGTTTTTATGAAATCAGAGACATTAGAATGCAAAATATTTTAGCACTGCGTTTTAGTGAAGGTAGAAGTACTTTTTTTTTTAATTAGATTTAACTTCAAACGCTTGCTTGGCTTTCAAATACCAAAGTGTGGTACCTACTTACCTACTTTTTAAAGGATAAAAACCATGTAAAACTTCACAAATTTGAGAAGCTGCTACAGATTATGGCAGACAGTGTCACTGAATTTCTGAAAGCAGTGTTAGTTAGGTGATTTTTTTATATGCTGTATCTACTATTGTTAAATCAGAAGTTCATGTTTAGTACTTCCTTAGTAGAGGGTGGATGTATTTTTGCAGCGTATTCTTGGATTATTATTTTGATTAATAGATGGTGTACCAGTATGCGTGCAGTATGAGCACGTATATATTTCTTAAACTACTGTGCATATTTGGGTATATTAAACAGTAAGGAAACCTGCTGTTGAGTCAGGTTAAGGCGCTAACTTGCTTCTGTATAAATGCATTTTCATTTTAAAAGTCATGTTTACCTTATGTTGGCAATATAGATCAAAACAATAATCTGCAATGCACAGTCAGTAGGTCTAGGCTGTTATTGGTGAAAAGACCAAAAATTGTTGTGTTGTATTACATTATCATTAGCATGTACTCTTCCTCTGCTATCAATTTTCAGTAAGCTTTTTCAATGGTCACGTAATTGCTGAATGCCTTGTTAGTTATCTCTATAAATAATGAAGTTCTGCATGTTGGGGATTGAAAAGACTGAAGTATTAGGATTATATGGTTTACAGTATGCCTGCTAGTGTTTTGTTAAGTTAGCTTTACATGCCTTAAAGGGAGGGGGGCTTCTGCTACTTTCCTGGGGGTATTATTTATTTTAAAGAAATCTTGTTTAATAAAATAAAGCATGTTGTCAGTATCCAGTATTTTCTTTTCGTGTTATTAGATTGCCCCTTTAAAATGTTGTGTCTCATAACATTGTTTTAGATAACTTCTATGGGGTCTTCAAAATGTATGAGATTTCCCCCTTTCCTTTAAGAAAGAAAGAGGGGGAAAAAAAAGGCTGAATATAGGTTTTGAATCAAGAAGCAGAGTTTGCTTTAGCTAGAGATAGCCACTACTTTCCCCTCTGTCTTGGCAAGGTATAGTTACAGACAAACACTCACAGACAGGACCTGTGGTACTGTAGGGTAATCGGGCACCTTAACTATTTATTTATTCCTACATCTTCGCAGTCTGAAATTAAAAAGGGTAACAGTAGCATTTTCTAGTGCCTATAGTTAAAGTGCATCAGCATTCCTATCAAGCAACTGTCTTCTAACATTATCATTGGGCAGAGTTGTCACCGTGTTATAAACCCAGGAATAGATTGTTTTGCAAACCATTAAAAGCAGTTCATTTTTCCCAGTAGTATAGATAAGAAATAATTAGAAAAAAAGACAAAGTATGTTGTTTTAAGATTTTTTTTTTTTTCTCCACCAAGATTGAAGTATAGCATTTGATATGAGTGAAAGTCAATGACAGATTATATTTGTCTTGGACTTCTCAAGGGCTGAAATTTTTACCTATAATGAAAAGCAGTTCGTCAGACAATTAAGCCAAAATTTTTGCAGAGTTTTTTTTTTTTAAAGAGTTTAACGACTTGAGCTGAAAAGAATGTTTATAACTTGCTATAGTACAAGACATTGCTTCATATGCAGGAATAGCTTGAAAACTGAGATAAAGCTGCATTTCCATTTAAAATATGTACGCCACGTGAGGTGTAGAAACACAGAGGTATGTTCCTTCTGGCTACTTTAATTTTGTCTCCGTAGCTCTGCAGACGTGGTCTGTGTAACATGCCCTTGCAGTGAGAATCAGAAATAGGCACCGTGCAAAACTCTCAACTCTGTTTCGGAAAGGTAAATGCTTCCCTCCGGTCATCTTGAAGCGCATAGATGAAATTCCATCCCACTTCATTTCAGGGAGATCTTTGTCATGAAATATATTGGGCCCAACATTTCATTTAGTTTATTTTGGTATTTTTCTTGATGCTGTAGGCATTGTAAGCCTACATCTCATTCTTGTGTAATAAAGTAATATAAGTAACCCAAGGAATGCAGGCAGTTTGAAGTTGAAGACAGCTCAACAACTGCTGGTTTCAGCAGTTTGAGAATTTATTATCCTGAATGAAGAGGTCTGCATCAAAGTGGATGGGGCTAGGTTTAGTTTACATGGGAGGTTAACATGCAACGCTAAACTCTACTTGTCCTTACGTCACATTTTTTGACCTAGTTCTGTGGAATTGGTGACTGGTATTTTTCAGTTTATTTGTAGGTTGACTGGGGCACAGAAAGGTTATAGAACCTATTTAAAATCTGTACAGCAAGTCTGTTTGACTGATGTCCACTAGACCACAAGATACCCCAGGCTTCCCTAACACAGGGCACGTAAAATACGAGTCTCAATCTCTCCATCTGTAACACGGAAAGTATTTTTCTGCAATTGTAAAGTACTTTGAGAGGTACCTGTCAGAGATGTGCTGTAAGTACTTCTCGTTACCGGTAGCGCAGTGTAATCCACAGGGAAGTGAAACAGAAACATCAGTGGTGCCCAAACACTAAATTGGGATACTCTGATCGGTCCCACCTTTTTGTTTTGCTTCCTGAGCCTTGATTTCTGCAAGAGGGGAATTTGAGCCTGGGTGTTGAAAGAGTGCAACAGCAGAAACCACTCACTGATCTGGACTTTCAGGGTGTCAAGACCCAGAGAGGTGCAACTCCCCTCTAGGTGCACCAAATTCCTCCTGTACTGTTGAAAATTTTACACTTAATCAACACTTCACAAACAAAAACATACAAGGAGAAGCAAGAGCTGCTTGGCATGGCATGGGAAATGAGCGCTGGGCAGCAACTGTCACTGTGGTGGCAGTGATTTGCAGCTTGTGATCTGTGGGTGATATGTTAACCTGTATTTGGCTCAAGTATTGAACTAGACATGGTAATTCCTGGGCACTTCTGGTAAATAACAGCAGTAAGAAAATATCAGTGCTAGTCTATGCTGAATGGTTTTAAGACAAAAGCTGTAATTCCGTAGGTGCAGGTTGTGTCTTCATGAGAAACAGAGCAAGCTGTTCTGGTGCTGAGGGAAGACTGTCACTTTCTTTCACACATATTTGTCAATGTATCAAAACTAAACACAGTGAGGAAAAAGCAAGATTTAATTGCCTTTATCACAATATTGCTGTGATAAGCGACTATTTAAAAGCACGTGTACTTCACAGGACAACGCGTTTGCCTTGTTAACCTGTCTTCTAGTCCTGATTTTTGCCCACCTCTCTAACTCACCACTTCACTCTACCTGTTGTAAGGCAAAAATACTGGCCTTGAAATTTTTGCTAGATCAAATCCTGCAGAAGTGGATCAAATCTAACAGAACTGGAAAAGAGGAAAGTGAAAGTTCTCATTCACATGACTATTATAAATTAATCCTGAACTTGATTTCCAAACATCCTATTTTGGGGCAGCTTTGGCCTTTCACTTCAAATCTGAAATATGGCTGTGTGTATTTCCCCAACCCCATTCATTGTTCCCGTTCCATTTTCATTCTCTCAATTTCCCGCCATGTTTGTAGCTGTGGCTTATGTAGTTTGTTTACGTAAAGAATCCATCAGAGTTAAAGAAAATAATGGGTGGACATGCTAAGTAGGCTCTGCTTCCAACAGAGCATCACTAATGTTAAGTAAGTCCATGAGAGTCATGTTTCACCCTCTTAAAGTCCCTTTCCCCCAATTTAGCGCTTTTCACACTTGCAGGTTTTCTCTGATACGCTGTCTATATTCATCCCATTTATCAGTTGTTTCCTTGTGCCTCATACTTCAGAAACTATTATTGTACCATTGTAGCACTGAAAACGTGCTAGCATCTGTGCAGAGTCATGCAACACGTTCGTGCCCGCACGTCGAGTCATGCACTTGGGCTACATCCTGCATTAAATGAACTGATGGAGGAGCCTCAATGTAAGGCTGCAGCCCAGGAGTCTGCACCTTGCGGCAGGACTCCTTGCAGCATGGAGCACGGGCTGGAGCCCTAACGTTCACCTGCTCCCAGACTCCACATACCACACACTTGGGATGCTGGAAAAGCTATGGGTCCTGTGCAGAAATACGGGAGTTGTCAGCACTCTGCCAGGTGAGCAGGAGATGGGATGGGGGGTGGATGAGTTTCTGAATGAATCTCATGCAAATGTCATGAGGTCTGCAGGTCAGGACTTGGAAAAGAGTGTTTAATTCCTTTCCTGTAGGGAATCTCTTTGTGAGCTGGTGTTCTGTGTCAGCTATAAGCTCAGTCACAGTTAACGAAGAGATTCAAGGAAACAAGAGTGGAGGGGAAATAAAGGGCTGTGAAGATGGGTCCACAGTTAAGACTAAGTAGTTTTGTCCTTGCAGCAGAGATTTCAGTGCTGGTATGATGCTCTGCTCTCCCTGGAATGGCAGTGCTTACTGTAACTATAGAATTTGAACGACTTGACTGTAATTTAAGGTAGAATTAAAGAGCTTTAAGAGCTGTAGTTCTCGAGATAGGTTTTCTCTTTGTTCCAAACGATTGGTAGTAATAGAAGCTATTATTAGCAGGGAAGTGAAAATGAAAGAATAGGGAGAAATAAAACTAAGAATCTAATGTCTCTAAAATCAGTTTTTCTGTGCTTTGGGACCAATTATGGTTATTGTGTCATTACAGTGCATAGTTGAGGTTACTTAGAATGCCCTAATTCTGCTCCTCCAGATCAAGCATGTTTAGTTTATGTTTATGATCAGTGATCAGTTGAGAATTTCCTGACTTTATAATACTTGGTTTTGGTGATGACCAGATATTTCTAGTAGCATGAATCACCCCTATAAACGGAACCTTAATTTCATCGTACTGTACCCATTATCTAGGAAAATAAAACACTGCGCATAGAAGTGCTTCTATATTTGTTCTATTATTCTGTAGATTTGAGGGGTTTTTATGGTTCTAATGGAGAAGGAGATGACTGTGCTTGAGGCTGACCTGAAGAAAAAAGTGCTGGGTCTTGGCTGAGGGAGTAAGAGGTCAATATGAGATAGAGGAAGATGATGGAAATAAAACAGCCCTGGGGGCAGGTGGAGTGAGCCTGAGCAGTTACTGTGGAAGGAGAGGGACAGACAGACCGACAGTAACAAGGAATATTCCCACAGTAACACCAGGTCCTGTATATGAGAGGCTGTGGTGGGTTCTTTCTGCAGTTGTTCTTCCTACTGGGGAGAATTTGGAAGCGGGATTTTTTCCAACCAGCCCCTCAGTAGGGGCAAGTAAAGAAGAACAATTTGAGCTCTCTGACTTAGTCCACCTCTTTGTACAAGTGCAAGAATCTGGTGATTGCCATGAGCGGTTCTGGGTTGCTGTTTTCAGCCGTGAAGGGGGATAGGGAACCACAAATCTTAGTACCCCAAGAGGGTAAAATATGGGACCACAAAGTTTTTTGGTTTTTTTTTTCTCTGACGCTACCCAGCTATTTTGTCCTTGCAAACTCCCTGCTGATTGCTTCTGTTGGTCTTTACATGGATTTCGAAAGTTGGAACTGCCATTCCCCATGAGGCTTGAGGGTCTCATGGCCAGTGATTTGTTCTCCAGCCTCCAGCTGTAGCTGCTTCTGAGTGTGTTCCTCCACCATTGGCAGCATTACCCATGCAAGGTATTCCTAGGTTGAATTTTACTCCTTGCTTCAAGCAGCTGGGTTTCTTCTTAGAAGAAGAAACCTTTGGAGATTGTAGCACAGGAATAGGTATATAACAGTAACTTTATAGTACTCTGTAGTTGGACTTCATGGTATTTTATAGTCAAGATGTGTTACATGTATGCCATCATTATTTTGGGAAACTGAGGGAACAAAGGCTGGCTCAGCATCACAAAATAGTGCTTCAGAGTATGTTTCTCAGCCTCACTTCCAGTGGACCAGAAGAATATCCAGCATAGCAGAACAGACCCTCTCCTTCACTGGCTCATCTTGATACAAAGACAGAGGCAAGGATAAATTTTGTCGGAGGAGAAGCTGACTTCTGTGATATGTTTACATCCATGGTGAATGACCATAAGTTGATTAATTGTGACATATTGCTTGGGATTTTTGACCCATGACTATTAAGGTGAAACTACATGCATTTTTCCAAGTTGGATTTTTATGCTGTACCACATGTGTTCCTTGTGTAAAATTCTAATATATCTACATTTTTAATACAGTAACACAATAGTTTGGTATTTTTTGTCTCCAAGAAAACAAGAAAATGTATAATTAAGAGTGTGTATTTAAAGTACAATAAACTGTATGTGGGTTACAGTGATCTTAGAGCCATGTATTTTGAAACTGAGTGAATTCAGGGTCTGTACTAAAGAGAGTATGTGAATGGCATAAAGAAATAGCTTTATCCCTACCCTTAAGTGGCATTTTGAGGAGGAAAACATAAAAC
Organism: Anarhynchus alexandrinus; assembly: GCA_008711295.1. Taxonomy (NCBI): domain Eukaryota; kingdom Metazoa; phylum Chordata; class Aves; order Charadriiformes; family Charadriidae; genus Anarhynchus; species Anarhynchus alexandrinus. The sequence continues at coordinate 5,008,220 of VUYV01000047.1, forward strand.
ATAAAAATATTTAGGAGGTTTCTCTACAATATATTTTAATATAATATAATTTCAGGGCAAAGTATAATTAGATATATTTATTTCATATACTGGGGGCCAGAAGTTGCATTATGAGGCTGCAGTCTACATGGGCACATACAAACTCCACTGTACTATTTTGTTCGTGGGGTTCAACCCAACTCCAGTATGGAAGGCAAATATGGTAGCACGAGACAGTGCCACTAAATCTTGCTGAGAGACCAGAGCGGCAAGGTTTAAACCTAAATATGTCTAAGCAACCTCCAGGTATAAATGCAGATTTAAATACAGGAAAAACAACTGTAGGACTGCTGGTTGTAGGCCATGTAGACACGTGTTCCCTTGTGTCAGGAAGGTTAGTATTGCATGTGAGAAACTAAACTCCTTATTTCACAGATTTTAGTGTTTAACGTGGGGATAATTAAAAAATCCTCTTGTGCTTTATTCCTTTATAGATACACTTTTAGTTTGGAGCCTCCTTGGTTTAAAAGCAAATAAAAATCTTTCAAAGATATTCAGAAACAACAAAAAAGAAAAAGTTGGGAAGCAATATCTTAAGTAAGTTAAAGATGAAACTTCAATCTTAAAACCTTTTTTTTTTTAAAAAAAAAAAAAAGAATATTAAAGCACCACAGCAGCTGAAAAGAGCTGGTGAATCTTGACTCTCAATTGGCTGGTGACGGGGACATTTTTGGAGTGACAGAATGTGAAACAAGGGAGAAACAAAGAGCAGTTCTTCAGTTTCTTGTGCAAACAGTGTGCCAGGGAGAAGGCTAAAGCCTGTGTTGTTTTCCACTTATTAAACTAACAAAATGCTAATCAGCTTTGTGGGAAGATTCATAGTAGATAATGTTACCTCTGTCATTGTGGCGCCACTGAAGAGTTATTGGGTGTGTTAGCCTGGGCCAATTTAAATTTGATGCTTGAAACACTTATATGTGACTCACTAAATCGCACCTCACTTTCTTTCAAAACAGATTAAATTTTGTCCATTGGCTAATTTAAATTCTGTGGCCATTGAGGGAAAGAAAAAGAATGATGTCAAACTTACTGGGTTGGGATAAATCCTGTGATACAGCTGCAGTTGTACACTAGACTCAGCTTCATCCCAGCGCTTAACCACTGTGTAGTCTACAGTCATTGAATTAGTCTTCCAGTACTGGAAACATCTATTTTTGAGTTAATTTTGAATCAAACTGCATGGTCTTTTGTGCTGAATGACAAATCCATCAGTCTTCTCCGCATTCCCCTGGCTTGGGTCTGCTCTGCTGTAAGGAAGTCTCTGGCCCTCCAAAGAGGTTTTGCAAGCTGTACTCTGCTGTGAGCTGCCTGCTTGCCACCTCTTCTTTTCCCTGCTCCATCCTCCTGAAGCCTTTTCCAAGCAGAGGATACTCAGTTCCTCTGGGAGAAGCAGCGGCTTCGTCACTTTTCTCTTTCTCCTGGAGATGCCTGCCTGATCCAAAGTATGGTAGTCAGGACCAGTTAAAAAGACTACCTTCCTTTCTGCTGCCCAGTAGAAAAAAAATACTTCAACTTTGTTTTTTAAAGCAAACCTACTGTATTTGTAAAGGAAAAAAATTAAATAGTTAGAGCCACATTTCCAGGATCAGTTAGTGGTCATCTCTTTCCCCCCTTGCTGACAGCTGTCTGTCCAAACTCTCTGGTAGAAGATCAATCCAAAGGCTTTATTGGCTTTGAGTCTTAGGTTGTATAATGTACTTCTAGAGGGCTTCCATTTAAAACTGCCCATTTTTTAACTAAGTTGTTACAAGGCAAAATCTGAGTGGATATCCACTATTCAAGCAAAAATATTGGAATGTGATGTAGGGGCTGTCATATTTTGTTGGTTTTTATTTTTAAGAAACAAGTTTTACAGAACTGCAGATGTTATAGATGTTGCACTGCTCTAAAAAGCATATTTTCCCCTTCTGACACCCTCTCCCTATCAAGGTCTTGCTGTAGCAGTGAGCTCTAGTGTGTAAAATTTAGATCAAGACCAAGAGATACAACACTTGCTTTCTGGGGGCACAGAAGGTTTTTTTGTTTGTTTGTTTCTTTATGCTTTCTCTCCTCCCCCCTAGAACCCCAAATTCCATATTTTTTTTTCTACAACAGTTCTGGTGAAATCATGGCTGATGTTTTTACTTAAAGTTTGTAAAAAGTGGGAGAGCCATTCGCATCCATCTCACTCTTTGAGCCTGTTATTTTTCTTCTCACCAAAACACAGTATCCAGTTCCTGGCACCTAACTGAAGCTAGCTTAAAATAATACCAAGGTAGTTGAGTGTCTGACAGGAGAATAAATTCATTGTTGAGTTAGGACCTGTTTGACTTAAAATAAATGAAATGCCTCTAAATGTAAGAATGAAAAAACATGGCATACCTCACACTCAGATCCATTTTATGGTATTCACCCCATAATACTTTTATTCAGATACGCATGACCTATGAATTATCAGCAATGGACAGCCTAACTCTTCTGTGACTAGGGAATTTAAACTCCACATTTTATTTAACAAAACCTTTTTGTGGATATTGGATGGGATCTGTTACCCTGCTTACTTAGACTGAAGGTTCAGTGTTGCTGTTTCTAATACTTAATGTTGAACAATGGGGAAGGAATTAATTTAAAATAGCTGACATTTGTATTTATGATGACTAAGAATACCGTTCTGCAGAAATTTGCCTTCTGGTGAGTCTGCAATATTCTTTCAATGGACAGCACAGTTATATTTTTGGTGGAATAACAAGATTAATATGGTGAAAAATACAAATATAATAGGTATTATATCTTTCTTAGGTTTTGATGGATTGGATTGTCTTGTCTAGTTCAGATTAACTACTAGATTTATTTTTAATTGATGTCAATAAAGCTGGTAACTGTGAAGGAGACTCAACTTTATGTTCTGTTTAGGTATTAAAACTGTAGTCCTGATAAAACAAACCAGTAGTCACTTCAGTGACTTGTCCCATACCTGTGATATTAATATCCTTCTGTGCACTCAGGGAATATTGAGATAAACTGGTCTGTGAGCAGGTATTAATAAAGCCTGCACTACTATGAATATGTGCCCTATGTTGCGATTTCTGTCTTACTCCCTACAATTATTTAATAGAAATCTAATTATCATTGAGATCACCAGCTCTGTCAGATCTGATTGAAGTGCACAGAATGGTTGAACAGTTATTTGAGTGGGACTGACATACAGCTGATGGGCAGCAGCAGCAAAGCAAGTGTGATTTTCTTAGGAAATGGGCTAAAATAATATTTGAAACAGAAATGAGCCTGAAAGCCAAACCACACCTGCATCCCAATCAAAAGTTCACCTGGACTTCCTAGCGTGGCAACATTTCAGGGTTTTGGTTGTTATTGTATAGACATGCAGAGGCTGCAAAAGACATTTTAATCTTTCCTTGGCTGTAATGAAAACGTGGGCTACTGTATAATTCATTTGGTTCAGGCTCCTCTTCAAAATACTAAACTGGAAAAGAAGTAATAATCAATTTTAGTGGGGCAAGGAAACCTACACAAATAAAGTTGGGTTTTCTTTTTTCTTCTTCAGTTTGAGAACAGCGTCTTAACTAAATGCGGTCAGGAATTTTTCTACATTTCAGGAATATTCAAAGTCATTAGGAGATAGTACAGAAGGTATCTATATCACAGCTTTGAATTAAACACCTGCAGTTTGCATATGGTGCCTGAGAATGAGATTCTGCAAGCTCCCCACACAGAAGGAAGGGAGATCCCTAGCAAGGTTCCGAGAAGAAAGGAGCAGTAGCTTAAAATGTATCCCTCTTAGAAACTTTAGAGCCTTCCTCTGGGTTGCAAGGATGCCTTCTTTCACTTCAACTAGCAGGCTTTTTAAGGGAAGCTGGTTAGCCTACAGCTTTTAATGACTAATGAATAAATAGGTGATAATATCTCCATTCTCTCTTTGCAAATAAGTCGGCGCTTATCCCCTAATTAGAGTAGCAGAAGGGAAAGTGAGCCTGTGTCTCTCAAGACGGTATCATATTTAGGAAGGTAGACAGTATTCTACAGGAGGGCACTCAGTCCCCCAAAGGGACTGAAAGCTGCTTGGATCTACCTTGTGGAGGAAGAAAGAGAATAAGTACAAATTTGTTCATTTTTGGGGGGGTGTTTTTTGGGTTTTTTTTTATTTTTTTCTTGGAGGTGGGGTATGTATGTTCTAATTCAGTAAGAGCAGGAAAGTGGCTTTCCTCTCACACCTACCAGAATCCAGACATTGGATTAAAAAACCCTAAAAAAATAGAAGAAAATCACAAAGTGGTGGAGGTATCATTGCAAGCATTTTTTTTATTTTCTTCTTTGACTTTAGTCAAAGGTGTGTGAAAACCATATCCTGGATTGGGTCTTTCTACTGGAAATGATGCAGGAATGCCTAGACCTGTATCCCGAGAGAGCCCATGCATGGATCAGGAGCTCAGGTGCTCAGAGAGGCATGCTCCAAACCAAAATAAAGGGAATTTGCATTCTTAAAACATGAGGACTACTTGGGTCATATGTCTTACAGTGTGGTTTTAGAGGTTATAGATTGAGGACCTAGGCGTATGTTATGAACCTGTGGAAAAACTGTACTTGCTGTCTCTCCAGCTCTTTCTGCTTTTTTGTTGCTTTCTTTAGCAGATGGATACCAGGAAAAGCTACCTGATATCTTCCTGTGATGTAGGATTGCTCATACTGAACACTTCCTAGTATTCTTCCTTAATTTTTATTTTAGAAGGTCCCATGATAATCCTTAGGAAGTTTCACAGCTGACAGTATCATATTGTTTAGTAAGTTTTTCCTAATACTATGCACAGAGTTTTCCTAATTCCTTCCTGTTATGCTTAGGTATCTTCTTTTCTATCACTCTTGAGACACTTTGCTTTAGGCTGCATTATTTGCCTGTTCTTGGACTTTTTCCTCAAAGAACTACAATGTTAGCATTGTGAGTCACAGTAAGTTTTACCCCTTTATTGATCTTTCCTACTGATCATACGTATTTGGAGTAATTTATGTCTTTTTCTTCCCTCTTTCCTGTTGGTTTATGCAGAAGATCTTAATGGAAAGACATCCACAGTGCTGACCCAACTTGTTAGGGTTAAAAGATACCATCTAAGCATAGAGGACATCTAAGCATAGAGAGTTTGGCAGTTTTGCAGATGAGGAAAATGGGCTAGGTTCAGGAGGAAGATGTTATATTCTGAATAATTCTCTTGGAATATTTTTTTTCTACTTCAAACTGCAATGTTTTCACTACTAAATTTTTTTTTTTTTTTTTACCCATCTCTGGGCACACTATCTAGGCACTTTTTTTTTCTGGACATCAGCAGTCGGCCCATGAGGATGGGACATTATGCATCCTATGTGTATGTTCTGAAGATGTGACTATGTGACTACATTAGCACTATGCACAAGTTAACAAGCACAACACCAAAAGGTAGGATAAGTACAGTTATGAGGTTTTGATCAGCTCAGAGCTCAGGGAGAATGTTCTCGTATCTAGCCAGAAACATTACCAATCTCCCTGATGTATTATTTCCATTGCAAGCTCTTCGGGGTGCCTTCTGCTTTGTGTACAGGGCTGAGCACACATCAGTGCTCTGAGTTAATACAGTAGTGGCTGCAAAGAAAAATAACAGCAGGAATTACACATAAGCAGATTGTATACCTAAATATTTTGCTCAGTCTCTAACTTCTGATTAAAGAAATGTCTCATAAATTCCCGAGGGACTGGTTTCTTTGCAACCAGTGACAACCTTTGTAGCTGTCAGTGTGTAAGAAAAGCTTCTGTTGAAAGATGCTATAAAAGAAAAAAAAAAAAATCACATGTTCTGTTGGTATAAACCTGATATTGCTTCAAATTTTGTATTCTTGAAAGAAATACACTTAGAGTAGTCTGTAAAATAGTCCTTTTACCAGGAACCACCACCTGTTTCTCATACAAGTCATCATCTTTAGTAGATAAACTTTCCATTAAGAGCTAGACAAGGTGCTAGTTTTTCTTGCAGTAGTCAGTAATAAGAACAATAAATGTGTGGGAGAAATTCATCAATTTGGTTAGAAACATCAAGGTGCATGCCTATCTGAAATATAGACAAATAGTTTCAGAGAAGGCTCCAAGTATAGAATTATTGACCCTGGAGGATAAGATACAGAATAACCTTCCTACGCTGTACTTTGTCAATTTTAAGTAGTGTTTGCAAGGGGAGTAGTTTAACAGTCTCATCCTCCTCAGCAAAAATTTAATAGCAGATGCATCAGAGCTTTTCCTAAAAAAATTTTTTCCTTTTATGAATTACACTGCTGTAAAAGTGTATTAATGTTCTACGCATTCACTAATGTGCTGTAAGACAGTATAAATAAATACAACTGATTGATGTAATTTATAAAAGTACATAAATGGGTCTCTTTTCTGATCTGGTTGCTCATTTTTTGATTGCTGTCTCAATTCTGGGACCAAATTGTTGAGCTCTCTCTATGGTATGTCACAATCATGAAAGTAATGGGGTCTACGATACTATATCCATGTGTAGGGTGAAAGATTAAGCCAGTAGATCACGATGAATTTTTTTTTATCTTTGTAAATATAAATATAATTCTCCAAAGTTAACTTTTGAGATAAATTCTTCTTTCACATGGTGCTAATCCTATGTCTGCACTGGGAAATTTTAATAACACTCCTCCTTTGGATTCTTCAAACCCAACAGCAACAACTTTCAGCAATATATTTTGAAAATAACTTTATAATGAAATATGAAGCAAACAAGATTGTTTCAATCATCTTCCTTGGGAAGATTAGTTTTGAGGAGGTTTATTTTGTTTTTACTGTGTTTTCCAGTAAACCACGTCAAAACTTTTTAGTAACGAATTATGAAAATTTAATCCTACAAAATCCCTCTGTAAATTCAGTCTTTGGTCTTACAGAAGAAGGGAACTCCATTTGTTACTGACCTCCAATTAGAGTAGGACTCGTTAACCACTACTTTCTGAGCCTGAGTCCAGCTGCTTTTTCACCCAAACTGTAGTCTGCTTATCAAGGTAGTAACATCCCACCTTGGAGACAGAGATGCTTGGAAGACTGTCAAAAACCTTGATAAAGTTGATGACATTCCTCTGCTCTCTCCTCATCCACAGATCTAGTCTTTTGATAAATATTTGGCAATCAGTTTAGTCAAGCATGGTAAATTTAGTAAATCCATGGTAAATCTATGCTGGCTATTCCCAGTCATCATCTTCCCCTTCATGTGCCTAGATATGACTTTAGAGAGGATTTGCTCCATGATTTCCCCAGGGGCTGAAGTGAGTCTGAGCAGCTGGTAATCTCCCGGATTGTTTTTAGCCTTTTTTCATAACGGTCACTACATTTGGGTTTTTCCTGGTCATAAGGGACCTTCCCCAGTCTCCAAAACCTTTCAAACTTGATAGTGAACAGCCTCATAATAACATCAGCCAGCTCTTTCAGCACACTTGAATGACACCCATCCATCCTTGTGGACTGCGTATGGGTTCAGATTGCTCAAGGGACCCCTGACTCAATTCTTTCTGCGACTGATAGTAAGGATTATGTAGGGAATAGAATCAGAACTTCATAGGAGTTGAATTAGTTGCACTTAGTTGTGTAAGAGTCAAATGCATCCCTTGGAGTTCAATATTATAGCACTGAGATAAGTACCACTGGTTTTGTTTAGTGATGGATGCTAAATGATCATTAAGCCAAAATTTAAATAATCATCTGCAAAGGAATAGTTGTCATTCACAATTTTTTTTTCTAAATTAACTAGAAGGACACGATGGTTCACTTCGAGTTTCTTTAGGAGACCTAAGCTTTACTTACAAGGGTAGGTCTTGAGTTTGGTCTTCCAGTATTGCCACAGAGAATGGCCTTGTAGGGGCAGAAGGAACAGTGCTTCTGGTGCACTGGAAATGTTCCTTGCAGGCGAGGATGCTCTGGGGGGAGCAGCAATGTGCACTCTTTTGGTGACTCTGGAGCACCGCAGCCCTGTAAGTATTGTTTTGTTCTCCCATCTTTCTCTATCCTTATATAGTTTGAACACAGTATACTTTTCCCTGAAGTCTACATCAGCAGTGTATAAGATTCAGCAAAAATTTTGGGAACAGCATTAATGTAGGTTAGCCCCATTTTTGGAGTAAAAACTCAAGACCACCTTGTTTAAAATACTAATTATTATATTCTCTGCAGTGTTGCATTTTAGCAATACCCACAGACATGGAAATAATGTATGCTTAAGGCAGACATAGCAATATGGTTCATAATTCTTTGTAAATATCATATTTCTGAATTCAGCCAGTGTTTTATGGATAGCAAGCATAGAGGTAAAACCGCCAGCCTGTGCTTCGAGTCAGACTAACAACTTTTGCTCCTGCAGTTACGATTTGCATTTTTAATCATCTGTTAGTTTGTGTCCTACATATTAAGGGCTTGTAGATAAATTATTAAATTGAGAAAAATCTAGATAGGCAAATGAACCTCAAAGCAATTATAACACCTGAAAATTTATCAAGTGTAGTGATATTTTTCAGCTATGGAAAGAAATAATCATTAACCATTGTCAAGCACTTGCAGTTTTCTACCATACGGGAACTTCATTGTCCCCTCAGTTTGTTAGCTGATGTAGTGACAAGCTGCGGAGAGATGACAGATTTAGCTAAGGATTTGGAGTCTGAACACCTGTGCAGTGTCATGCATTTAAAAATAGAACGTGACAGCAAAACATATCAACCCTCTAATGTCCAAATGGAAACCACAGGGGTTTTTCCTTCAACTTTTATCCAGAGAAATAGCTTTCAATCATCACTGTCCAAGTAAAAATACAAAGCAAAAGCTGTTTTGTTGGCGTCCAAAATAAACAGGAGCAAATCAGAGTGGTGGGCACAGGTGCTCCAAAAATATTCAGTAATCGCCCTTTCTTTCTTCTCAGTGATGTTCTGATGGCCTGCATCTTTGAGGGGTGCAGGTTATTAATGCTCAGTAGCAATTTCTTCAGGAAGCACTTGCTGGCGGGTTAGAAGAGGACTGTTGACTAAAGTGACTTTGCGTACCTTGCCTTCTGTGTGACTCATTCAACCCTCCAATGAAGCTAACAAAAAAACAACCAAAACATGTTTTGTTCTGTATAGTCTTCTTTATGGGAGAAAAAAAGCATAAACCAAGGGCAGAAGGATAAAATTGCTTGATTACTGGGTTAGATGTGCACATTACGCTCTCCTCTGAAGGAGCCTACGTCATTGACAGTATTTGGAGGGAACATCTCTACTTCCCATCTCCTTTAATAGTATCCTTGAAACATTAATCAAAACTGAAGCATGTAGTCTTTATTTTTACTGAGGGAACTAGGTTTCCCAGTCTGAGATGCTAAGCCCGCTGCGGTCCCCACTGGCTGCCAGCGTGCTCCGCTCTAGGGCTGAGCACAATTACTGGGCAGCGCCGCAGGCTGGCAATGAACCCAGTTCATCCCCCTTTTCCCGTTACAGGGTGCTAACCTTCCAGCATATGCTCTTTCTTCAGCAAAACCTTTGTTTTCAAAGGTCGTATGTTTTTTCTTCATACTGGATGCAATAATTTTGAGAGGGGTTTCTGACCTTTTTATATTGCAATCCTATTAATTGTGTTAAAAAGGATGTTTATTCAGTGTTTTGGGGACAACAGTTTTATGTGATTGTGTGATGGAGAATTAAGGAAGGTCCATATTTAGCTCTTCTGTGCTCTCATTTATGTATGAGAAAGACAGAAGTCTACTTTAAACTCAGATAAGAATTAGTATTTTGGATGATAAAAGCTATCACACATGAATGGGTTGCTTCTTAAAATCAATGAAACAAATTAGACTCCTTGTTTAGGAGCATCTGGCACCCTTAGAACCTAGTTCATATAATGATATCTCTGTTTATTAAAAAGAATTATGTAACAATATGGTTGATTTATTTCAAGAGGATTGGCTTAGCAACTTAATTGGGCTACGCAGTATACCAGAGCAAAAAAAAATAATTTAATTAGCTCATTCAGTTGTGGATGACTGGAAGCACTGCACATCATGCTCAGACTCTTTAAAGGAGAGCAGCCATTTGATCCTGCAAGGAGTCAACTTCCACTTTTCCACTTCCACAGAAACCATCTTCACACCTACAGAACCATCAGCACCACACCGATGCTCAGGCATTGGGCTCCAGTCAAAGTCCACAAAAACCAACACGAAGTTTCCTTTGAATCCAAAGAGCACTCGATGACTCCTTGCAGGCAAAGGAACATTCCTGGAGAAACAGCAAGACAAAAAAAAATGCCTTGAAGAATTAGGCTCATTTTCCCCCGCTGTGGTCTCTCTTTTCCCTTTAGCTGAAACTCCCACCTTCCAACTCCCAAATACTATCAACGTACCAGAAAATTAGCGTGCTGTATCCAAGTTTTATATTCATCCTGGTGCAAAGTTCTATTCCCTCTGTTTCCAGGATGACTACTTACATGTGAAAAAGATGCCCTTGCAACACTATTTGACTGCTTTACAAGGTTACCCCCTCTCAGCTGAGACAGAACAGTAATATTTTTATTATTATTAGTGAACCTCTTAGTAACACAAAAGTAAGGGAGTTTTTTATTGAAACGTGTTCAAATCACTTAATATCCAAATAGCATTTTCAGAATAGCATTTGACAGTGGTTCAAATAACTTTTGAGATCTCTCCATTTGATTTCAGTTCAAAATGCAGCTGCTTGTGTCAGCCAAGAGACTGCCGTCTTGGGGGCAAATTCCACTTAAGTGGAGCTAATCACATCAGCATAAGTTGTTTCTATACTGTAGCTTTACACCAATTTAAATAAAATTAAAGGTTTGGATGTTGATTTCTCTTGTGTTGTTAACTTAAGATACTCTGAGTCCCAGATGGTTTTTTTTTCTACCTCTATACTTGAACGGCAGACTCCCCGCTTCTCTCCTACCCCCCAAAGCACACCAAAAATGAAACAAAAACCTAAATTAAAATCAGAGTAAGGATTTGACTTAAAACATAAAAGAAGAAATAGGGCTGAAATTCCATACTTATCGCACCCTGTTGTACCTAGATACTGCTGCACATCTGGTGTGTGAGATAATGCACTGTTTAGAGACCGTGTTACGAACACAGAAAATTGGAAATGAGTTTCAAGTCTTAACGCTACATTTCTTTACTACTGGGAGCAAGTAAGGCCCTGTTTTTCACTCTTTTTGTAGGTTGTGTGATTTGATTCCCTCTATTTGTTTGCTCTGTAAATAATATAGGCATGAAGGAAATCAGAAAAGGAATGGTTCTGTAAGAAATATTTTGTGCAGCACAGCTGAGGTTTTTTTATCAATTCCCACATTATATACCAAGGTTTAATTGTAATATTAACCACAGCAAAAAATAAGAGATGCTCAGTTGAAGCTGTGGGTGGAGCAATAAAAAACACACGTATCTCATTCAGTCATTTGTCATGTAACATGAGTAATTAAAACCAAAGGCAGTGGTTAGCTATTCTTGACCTGCAACAGCATATATTCTCTCAGTGCTACCTAGTATTATAATTCGCTTTTGTCGCAATCATGCCTATCAGTTATTTGCATGAGTCCAGCCTGTAGCTATCAGGCAGGAGAATTTAAATCTGCAGCCAACATGCTTTCCAGCCACTTCTTGCTGAAACTCGTGGACGGCTGCATGGGTCTGACTTTGGTAGGGGATGTTTTCTCCATACAGTCATGCAAAACGCAAAATTTTTATTACAACGAATGACCTGGGTGTAGTACATTTAGCTCTGGACTTTATGTACAGGAAATCAAGTACATCTCTAAATGTAGAACATCAGACTTCATCTGACCTTTTAGTAATTACTTACATTCTTCCAAATTAAATGCTTTCTCTTGGTTTTGTGTGTGCATGCCTGAATGCCCCTTCACCAATATGGGGAATGAGAGGGTTTCCATGACAAGCCAGGACACAGAAAAGGAGACTTGGCTGTCTTTAATGCAAAGCCTGGTATTACTGATGTGCTCCTAATGCATAGCACCAGGCAGGATGGCACCAGGGAGGAATACAACGAGCAGGGAAGCTGTTGGCACCTGGCTGACCCCCTGTTCCTGAATCCAGCCCTGAGTGGGAGCAGCTCTTGTAACTTGAGAAGAGAGGAACAGTGGTGGGAACATCATAGTCTGGCTATGGGGTCAGGGAAGCGGCATCCCAACCCAGAGAGAGGAGCAAACCAGCAGCATAGTGACCTCTCCTCCTCCCTCCAATCTGTGCTACGTTTATCCTGTGTAGTGACCATGAAGACAAGGGGAGAAAAAGCAGCTAAGTGAAGCATGCTGTTGGCACCCCGGAGAAAACATCTCCTCCCGAGTATTGAGCAGCAATGAAGTGAACATCAAAATTGTTTAGACATTTTGATCCATATTCAGCTATCAGAATTTTGGCTGAAATTCAGCTGAGCCCTAAGCAAAGTCGAACATGAGCCACATACATCTTATCTACAGTAATGAGGTGTTGCCCTTTGCTGACTAGAAGGAGATCTGCCAAGATTTTCTTTTCTGGACTGTGATTTGGAAATACCAACTCTGTTCAGTGAAGTAACGTATTCAAGCTTCTTGTTCTCTGAATGTAAGTGATAACAACCCTTGTTTCTCACTGTGAGTCCAGCCATCCTGCTCTCCTCTGTGCAGGACTCGTGGATGGAGGAAGCCGCTACGCCTCGAACAGGAGCTGCAAGGTTCCCTGCTTCAACCCCAGCCAAGATGAACAGGGAAACCAGATTTATTTACAAATTTCTGAACCAAAATCCATAGCAGACTAGCATGCATATACTTTGCCTAATTTGATGGTCGTGCCTGGTCCAGATTTGGTCTGTACCGGTGGGTGATCCAGGCACACAGGGAACGGGCATGGGGCTGTGCTGCCTTCATCCTCACCCCTGCAGCATTGCGGGCAGGTAGGGCAGACAAACAAGCCCTTCCTGAAAGGGTTCATCGCAACCCACTGCCACTTTCATAGATATCACAAGTTGTAATGTTATTTGATGTAGCACAGTTTATTGGCCTGATTGATCACGGAGACTCAGATTTATAAAATCACATTTTTATTACTGATTCAGTCATGCATATGCATATTCATAGACTTTCGAAAATCTTTGTAATTGATCAAGTACAGCAGCACCTTCAATTTTAATACAAGGGATTACTTGTTGTCCCTGTAGAACCACCTTTTGTATCCACAGGAGGCAGTTTGAAACATTTACAACAGACTTGCTTTGTTGTCTGTCATATGCTTATTACCAGCTTTGGTCTAGGCAGCAGTTGCATTTAGATTTGTTTCCTTTGATCTCCACAATCTGTAGGAAAACACGCATTAGAAACAAGGAGGAATGTCTGACTTTTTAAGCCTGACTTCACTTACACATCATCAGTCCTTGTACTTTCTGCTTATCAGCTCCCATCTCATATCTCTTGTTTTAAAAAGTTGTTCTTCCTAACCCAAATTTGGGTTTTGAGATTACTCATACCACTTGTTAACATTCAGTCGCAAACCCATTCATAAATTGTGGTTAGGTTTCTTATACAGGCTCAGAATTTGTCTCTTTAATGAAACAGACCTTATTTCATATTAAACCCTTTCAGACAGTGCGTGAATCAAGCAGTGACCTGTAAGTCTTATTTGCAATTATGGATTCTTCAGAACTGGCTCGTTCTGCTTTTTAAAAAGTAGTGAGAACTGATTACTGCGCAATGGCTATTTTCGGAGTAAATCTTAAATTAGCAAACTCCATTTTGGAAGCAAATTAATTATCTGCCAGAAAGCTCAAGGCTATGGTCAACTGAAAAAGAAAAATCTCCAAAGAGATTTGAACACAGAGGTGCAAAAGGAACACACTTGTTTTTTTATCGTGTGGGGTCAAGTCCAGGAGCAGAGAAGAGTGCCAGAGGGGTTGTTAACAGAGGAATGTGGATAATGTAGACATTATCTAAACTTTTGGGGAAATAGAGGCCTGCTGTGAGTGAAGTCAACAAAGTCAACAGAGCTGAGATTTCTCATTGAATGCTTATCCAAACCAACCTCATATTTAGGTCTTTGGAGGTTTTGCAGTCAAAGGTTTGGGATACTGCTTGCTGTTACAACACATGGATCCACTGAAATTTGCATACCAATTTGCATTATTCATGGTAACACAGGGAAGACTTTTTAAGGTTCTGTTTTTATACAGCCTTTCCTCTAAAACATCTTTAGTACGCATCCGAAGAGAATGCTTCCTGCTGTCTTGTTTCTAGGATTGTACATTTTCTAGGGTATATGTTTTAGACGTGTGTGCCTTAAAAGCAATGTGCTGGAGTCCCATTTCCCCCGCCCCCAGTCCTCCAGCGGGTGATTTATCTGCTTTTAGTGCTTGTTTCACCAACTGCAAGCACCCTGCTAGTACAGTTCTTTTATACAACCTGAAAATGTTATTCTTTATATGCCAATTGAAATACATCAAATGCATCATGGGACGAGACCAAATTAATACTTGGGGTTATGTGCACAGTAATTCACAGTAAAAGAAAGACTGAAAGATGTAAAGATGTGTTGAATGTATTCCCTTTTTGTTTGATACAGATACAGCGTATGTGGAGCAAATAGGTTTGAAATTATTTTTTTATATGCAAATGACAGCAATTTGTATTAACTCCTATTGTGCTAGAATGTAACATTTTCATCTGATGTAAGCCTTTCTTTCTTCACATCCTCTTTCTGTTCTTCCAGTGCATGTACAAAGATCCTAGATATTAAATATTGCTGTAAATTACTGAAAAGAAACAAGCCAGGCACGTGTTGTGACATTCTTCCAGTTGAACTGGATATCAAACTCATGTCTTCTCACTTTTTTAAACCCAAGTTATGGATTTATTATATCAGGATAGACAACTAACCAACTTCTCATTAAACCCTGTTAAAACTTACATGGTGACTGGATTTCAAATTTGGACCTCATCATTTTTTAAGTGTCTCAAACCTATCATTTCTGTTTGGAATTAACACTTCACGTATTTAGCACTAGTCTTGAATAGGAATAATTGTGATTTGTTTGTTTGTATACTTAAAAAAATTAATCAAAAAAAGCTGAGTTTTTAAATTGATAAGTAGCTAAAAAACACTAAGAAAAATGTTTCTATTTTAGGAAGCTTTTAATTTAGAAAGGATTTGACCAAGTAATTTCAAACTGTTCCCCAAATCTTCAAAGCACAAAGAAATTCAGGCTGTAAGGAATTCTGTTTTTCCTCTTCTTGGGGACATAAAATATGGCTGAATAAATTAAAAGGGATTAAAATTGGGCTTCAATAGGAGTTTATGGTATGAAGTCAGTGTTACTATACCATTATGCAGTGCACAATGGCTGCAGGCGGGGCTGGCTGCTGCTAGGCAAAGGCTAATATTGTTTCACCTTAAAACTTAATAACAAGGCAGCTTCAGTCAATGATTTTCTCTTCTTTAAGAGAGTAATTCATTTAGCAAAGCAGCGTGCATGCATGTGTGTAGGCAGCAATAAAATATCTTGAAGTGCCCCAATGTGCTACCTCATGCTAAGTGGTTTGAAAAGGAAAAAGATTTTAATTTAATTTAGAAAACTGCCGTGGTCTTTCACGCATACTGCAGGAAGGAGAGAAGCTGTGAGCCAGCACGCCACAGCAGGCGTGAGGACAGGCAGCTCCCAGCCCAACTCCAGCTTCCACACCCGGCTGCGTGGTGGGGAGGAAGACAAACCTCAGCCCTGCCTTCATCCCGAATCGGTGCGATGGGGTCATCCCTGCCAGCGCAGGTGGGGAAAGGCAGCAAGAAGGGGCTGCTCGGTACCCCCCAGCACGGGATGGGTGTTCTGTGCAGTCCTGGGAAGGCTACATCCCCGTGCTAGCCGGGTTTTTCCCAAAGGACCTCAGCTTCATTGAAAAGACGTAAACGGAGGAGCTTCTCTCCGACGTGTGACCCCCACATCTCCCCTGGTCCCCGCGTTGTACCCCTGCCCTCCCCAGGCAGCCTAACACCCAACACAGAGCATTTCTTGTTGAGCTGTAGGTCGCCTTTTTCCTCTACATTGGTAGCAATCTGGCGTGATCTTGTAATTCCCACGTGTTTCTATCACAAAGCTTTTCAGGAGAAATATTTTTCTTAGGGACAGGCCAAGAACGTACTGAGCAGCTCCCACAGTTAGCAGCGGCTTGGGGCTGACTGTCCCCCTCTCCATGCATTAACAAAAGCGCGTGTGGGAAATAGGATTTCCAGGAAGAAACATCTTGCTTGAAGTAACGAAATGTGCTTTCTGGAAGAAAGCTTTGAACTTGAGATTACTAATCACCCCCACCATCCCTGCCTAGCTGATGGACCCTTCGATACATCCACGCATGTTCTTCAAGTAGCAGGAGGAATCACCAAGAGTCACTGAATCACCCTAGTTAACAGGGGGTTTAGCAGAGGTTCTTAGAAGTTCTTTAACAGGTTCTTTAGCAGAGGGGTATTACCCAGGGACTTGGGGTGACCACAGCTTTCCCAAGATGTCAGCTCAGAAAGCGCTTGTGGCAGCTCTTTCCAACTGGGATCTTTGCCGGCTGAGCTCTGTGGTGTCCCTAAGCTGTGCTTAAAGTGCGGTGGGAACGTGATGCCCGTGGTGCTCAGCCAGGGACACGGCAGCTCTCCGTGGGTACCACCTGCAGCCAGCTCAGCGCTGCAGCCACGCAGCGTGTCCTACCATCCCGCCCCAGCGCAGGACCCTCTCTGAGCTGGGAAAATATCTGCATTTTTATATTCTTTAAACTGAGCATTTCCTCCCTAACCCGACAGAGAGTTATGCACCCTCTGACGAGATGCGCTTAGCAGTGAAAGCTGAGATAAAGCTCAGAAACTTGGAATCTGTTTCAGCTCGCTCTCCCCTTGCTACGGTTGTCTCCCATTAAAGGCAGCGGAGTTTGCAAGCACACCGTGTCTTCCAGGAACGGGCTCTTTTAATTATCTCTATCACGTCAGTGACAGGTTGTTAGGAAATGCAGCCTGCAGTGAAGCAACAGAAAAATCTTATGCTTTATTTAAATAATGGTGTTCATTGCCTATTAAAATGTAACTTCTTGCTTTAAAATAGGATTAATTAAAATGTACAAGAATGCAATTCAGTTACGTTTTGTGCTTCAGCCCAGTGCATACTTTCATAACTCATTCCCAGAAGTAATATTCAGGGCAGCGTGGCATTCTCAGTTCTGCCATTAAAAGCACAAATGACTATAAAACCTGTTCTGTTCAAAAACTTGGCTCAAGTATTGCCATTGTTAGATTTTTTCATAACATATTACTCTGGTCATTACTGTTTTGCAAGATAATTGTATCAATGATCTAACTTTTGACAGTATCCGAAGTGGCTGAAAATAGTTTGCTGCAGCACCTTTGTCTTTTAAAGGCCATTTGGGGCTTGTTATTTTAATCCTTGTGCAGCCTGATTTATCACTTCAAACATCTGTCAGCTGTGCTTTGTCTTGAAATTGATAGTGATAGTGTTACTGATTTTTCAACAGCAGCTGTTAGAGGTTCATTAGTTAGACTCTCAAAGGCAGTAGATAACTGTAATATTTTTCTTTGTTAATCATCTCTTACGTGTCGTAATAATACAGAGCTTGAAATCTGCTAGAAATGCGCAGCTTCTCTCTGTTTCTAATTTGTCAGAAGCATCCTTTTATTCCTTTAATCTGGCTCGATTATTAAAACTCTCTTCCTCATAATGCGGTAAAGAATTGAATAATGGCACGTGAGTGGTGAGATAGAAAATCACCCTTTGCTGCGTTGTACTTAGCGCGGAGGGAGGTCACTCGGGGTCTCAGAGTTCACGTCCAAATATGAATCAACTCTGAAGATGAGATTAAGGGCTGTTCTGTAATTGATTTTTAATTTAAAACTTACAAGGCAAACAAAACCTCGGTGACAACTTCAGTAAAATCAGGCTCATTTCTAACAGATACAGCAGTTTTCCGTTAATGTATTTTCCCCACCACATAAAATAATCTTAATGGTTAACTATGATTCTTCAAACATTTCCCCCGAAAATCCTTGCAAGCCTGCCTTTAGCCGAGTGCCACAGTGAGTCCTGCTAGGAGCTTCGAGGGACCCGAGCAGCTGTGAAGTCTCCTGCAGCGGAGAGAGGATCAGCGCTACCGCTGGTTCAACCAGCAATGCTCACCAACAGATAATTACAGTTGGAAATTAGTATTTTAATGAACTGATCTCAGCAAATGTAAAGCGAAATCTCCCAGGCATTAAAGAAATAAGCAGGAGGGAAAATTATTAACTGTAAAGTTCAAGAGACGGATGGTCAGCAGGTGCTGTCTTGGCAAAGGAGTTGAGTGTTCCCAGTTCAATTTGCAGTACGAGGAGGTTTGTTCAGGTTTTGGTCCTGCAAGCTGCTGAGCAGCCCCTGCAAGCGGCATGGTGACTTCCATGGAGATTGAAAACATCTGGGGCATCTTACAAGCTTCCCAGGTGAATAGACATGTCTTCCAAAAATGATGAAATATTAATCTGGATGTCAGATTCATCCTAAAAGCACAAGTCTCAGTCCCACGAGACAATACTGGTCCACAGCACCAGTGAAGATCAGCGCAAAATAGATTGCAAGAGTACAGCCTGAATTTCAAGGAAATGTACACAGTGGCTCAAAAAGCACCTAAAAATCAGTTCCTTTTTTTTCGTTGTCACAGCATGAATTGTGTTTTCTTCTTAAAGATGGACAAGTGCCTTGGTCTGGTTTGCATCAGGCACCATGGTCATGCCAGGTCTAGGGAGAGGGTTGTGTAGAGGCAGGAGCAAACAAGCAGAGGTACCAAAAGGAACGTCCTCCACACCACAGCCTTGACATGTGCTGGGACAGCCAGAAGACACAGGCCGTCACCGAAAGGGAACCCACTCAGGTCTCATCTTCTCCCTTCCAGCAACCAGGGTTAGTAACTATTCTTGAAATAAATGCACATTGATTTTTGAAGTCGGAGTTTCAGCTTTTAGCTGCCTATCTTCAGAAGTCCTTCAGAAGTCCTACCTAGCTAGATTATTCCATTAGTATGTCATAGACTCGATGCCCTTTTTATTTTATTTGCTGAAGGACAGTCAATCTCTAACACAGTTCAAGACACTGTGTAGCCAGTCAGGTGCATCACTGACCCACTCCACAACAGCATTTCCTTGTCTGCCCTGTTAAGAGCCAAAAATTCGTCTTGAACGTTTAATATATTTTTATATATATATACTGTCTAAGTTTTCTATCTCTATTGTAACTGAATTAGATCTTTCTGTACAAGACTTTTTTTTGGATCATTCACAGAATGGTTTACATTTATGTTACTTCTCCACCTTTCAAGAAAAGCTGGATGTTTCATATATAGTAAAGAGAAAAACTACTTTTAGTAGTAATTTAGTAGTAATAACTAAGTAATTACTATTACTTAGTAATATCAGACCAAATTACGAAAGTTGTTCCTCTACAAACATACAAATAAGACACCTATTTTCTGTCTCAGAGTTCACTATTTTAGATTTTGGCGGGGGGGGAAGCAAACAAGTAGAAAGAGATGAAGTCTTCAGGAGTAGAATTTGTGCACATTTTTTGGCAAGAAGCATTTCTCAGAACAATTTTTCTATTCTTTCAACAAAAAGGTAGATCAAGTCAATGCATGGATATCATGTAAAAGCTATCTATGCTATAAGCAACTTACCCAATTGAGGGAGGGAACACTTCAGATAACCTAATGCTGCTCGTCAGCTTTGTGGGAAAGATGGCACATTCTTGCCACAAATACATTTTCAAAAAAAAAGAAATCCTTGCAGGTTTTATTTTTAATTTTCACTCTTTTTTTTTTCCTTCTGCTTGTTCTTCCTCCTAATTTTGTTTCTTTACAGAGGTGCTGTTTTAGTAAAATACTATTTTGCTTTCTCACCAAAATGGGAGAATTTTAGTGTGAGATTTTTTTTCTGTAAAATATGATACCAAGTTTGAAGTATCATCTGTTTTTCTGCAATGAAATCGTAGCCTGAGTCAGAACTTCTCCCAACATACCCTTTCGTTTTAGATCCGTATTTTTGTCTGTGGGTTATTTGAATGTTATCATCTCGTATTCTCATTAAAGTAAAGATTTCTACCTGTTACCTTCCCTAGCCTTTAGGTATGTACAGATGTAGATAGAGCTCTTCCTCGCTCAGATCTTTTGAGGAAAAATGGCAAAGCACCTTTCAGCGGTGCGCCGTGAACCACACTTCATTAGCTTCCCGCACGCCTGCCGTGAGAGCACGAGAGGAACTTGCCATATTAGAGGATGGAAAAATAGTGCTGAGTCGCACGTTGGCTTTCATGCTTCCAATTTATGTTTTCCGACTTACCTTCTGTGGCAGTTTGAAACTCCTGAAAGGCAAAAGGCTAAAAGTGAAAGGAAGCTTCAGGCTTACCCTTACTGTGGTGTCTCTCTTAGCTATTTAAGACTGTACTTGTGTTTAGCAGTATTAGCTGACTTTCAGACAACAATATGTCAGAAAGTATTAATATTCATAATTAATATACTGATATATAGTTTTATTCTGTCATTCCCCTTTTTCTTTCTGTCGCTTTCCTATTACACCGCTCTGATGCTTTCCCAGCGATGCTGAAGAGCGATGGTTTTGGAGGAAGCCCCATCACCACTCACTGATAGCAGGACGTGGTACAGCAACGATCGCTCCCCTTCTGTCAGCAGGGATGCTAGTACAGCATCCCTCTACAGGGGGGGGATTTCTTTGTAGGATTCATTCACAAGCAGAAAATTTAATGGGCTGCAAGGTTCGGTCATGAAGCCTTTTTTTTTCTGCTGAAGCAGCTTGTCATTTTAGTTTTAACTACAGGAGACAGGACAAAATTGTTAAAGCAATCCAATTATGTTAGCTATTGAACAGGGGATTTCTGTCCGCCTTTACCGAGTGAAAGAAAGTAGCAATAGCTGCATAAGCCTTTGAAATTTTCCAAATTGCAACCCCATCCCTAACATGACTGGGGGACTTTGAGAAGTCTGGGTACTCTGCTGCCATCCAGCTACAGTTCAGGGCTTCTGACAATCCACCCCCTGCTCTGCAGTTTCCCCCGTAAAGGCTATCTTTACTGAAATTAGTATGGTGAACCCCATAGTCCCTCTTTGATCCATTTTAAAATGAGACAGAAATCAAGCAGGCAAACTCTGAATTTCTGACTTAATTTTATCTTTGCACCAGAGTATTTCAGAGTCTCTCATCGCCCAAAGGAGACAGAAAGGCAGTCACAACAACTAGCTGCTATTTATTTATTTACAGATAGCAAGGGAGAGGTTGTACAAGTGTAGGAAAGCAGCAAGGGAGAGGTTGTACAAGTGTAGGAAAGCGTGTTGGGTGCCTGGAAAATGAGAGCATCCTCAGTTACAAGGTTCAGCCTCTCTTCTGAAGCTTCACATTCCACCACCCCCATTACCATGGGTAAATGGTGATGGCAATTTCTGTGTAGTCTCTTCATTTACATGGAGAAATAATCCCCAGCTTTTGACAAACGCATAAAGAAACTGGGGATGCTCAACTAATCAATCTAACGGGCAGGACCTTCAGTAATATTTGGGTCCTGCTTTTGCCAGTGTGCTGCTCGCCTCTCCTCTCTCTGAGGCTGCAACCTGCAAGGGCTGCTTCCAGAGCCACAGAGGACACAAAGACCCCACTCTCAACCTCCAGTTGAGATGTCTTTTGTCATTTCTTTTGTTTTTTTTTTTAAATTCTGACAAAAGTAAACCCCTGCTCACTCTGTTCTTTCCCACCAGCCCAGTGCTCGGAGGATTATACAGGACATGGTCAGACCCGTGGGTCAGACCAGGCTGCCGGGCAGGTAGTGAGCATCGCCAGGACCTGGGGAGCACCACCAGCAGCCCACAGCCCCCTGGGCTGGCTGAGTCGGCCACCCACTGGGGAGGGGACGGTCACCCTGAGCGCCTCAGGGTCCCTCATCAACGGCACCATAACCACGGCAGAAGAATTTGGCTGAGGAAGTAAAGCAAGCAGCCAAATATGTGGCCATGTTTTAGCAGTCCTTTCCTCTCAAATATTTCAAGTAATTTTTGTACTTTCTTCACAACCAAAATAAAATACAGAGGTTAGTTGTATTTGTTTGGAGCTCTCTTGTTATTTTCCCAGTAAGAGAGCCACATACCCTGCTGTCAGGCCCTCAGGTAATCACATACACGTTTTAACTGAAAAAAACATTTCCTAATAAGCAGCTTATATAAACTCCTCTATACTTACCTAATTTAAAATACACCTTCTGAGAAAAAACACAAACCGTGGCCGGATGCTCCACGTTTCCTACGAAGCAGAGTGCACACTCCGTTTCCACTTGCTGCAGCTGCCGTTGCCTAATTCCCGTTGGCTCGGGGGCCGGTTGGCTGGGAGCTGCGGCCGATGGCAAAGTCAGGAGGAGGGGGAATCAGTACAAATCTTATGACCTGTCTGGAAATGAAAGATCTTTTTTGATTCAGTGCCAAACAACTCCTTATTTCTTGGGGCAGGCTGACCTGCACGATTTTGCTTTCTCAAGGGAAATATCCAAAAGCTTCCCAGCAGAGTTTTTGGGAGAAGGGATCAAAAATCAAAAAAATTTCCAAGCAAAAAGCTGAGCATGCGTTTGGGCAGCAGCAGATCTAGGCATCCTTAAGGATTTTTCTGCATGGTAACCCAACTTGTTAATTCACAGCTTTCATTCCTAGCAAAAGCTGCAGTGGTAAATGAAAGTTAATCCACCTTACAATTACGAAAGCACACGGGCTTATAACATCCTGAAAAATAAGGCTGTGACTAGATGGAACAAACAGGGCTCTTTTATATAGTCCTGCTGAAAGAAGATGTTGCTTAATTCCTGAATTCCTTGAAGCATTCCTGACAGCAATCACATCTGCTGCCATAAAACCCATCACGGCCCCTGCCTTTGGGAAAAGCGTATTTAATAATCAGTAAAGTTCAAGCTCAGCTTGTTGTGATGAATTATTAGAACCCGTCATCATTTTCTTGCAAAAAAAAAAAAAGCTATAATGGAATACAATTTTATGTTTTTCCATTTAATTGATGACGGGCTGAGTTTTTATTAATCTTTCTGGGCTCCAGTATAAGATGCTGAAAAAGCTAATATGAGATCATTGTATCTGGTTAATGTGTGTGCTTTGCAAAATTGATAAGGCCTGTCAAGACATAAATTATTTAAAATTTGATAAATGTGTTGAAATCATTGAATTTTCAAACAGACAAAGCAAAGCTATTTCTCTTCCCCCCCCACTCCCTTCAAACAGAGGTCTTTGTGCAGCCGCTCGGTGATGCTGCGTTATCCTTGCAGCACACGCCTTGTAAGGGACTGAAATTAGCAGGAGGAAACCAGAGTCCTGTGCTGCTGCAGCGGAGACGCGAATGTAAACCCACGAGACACAGTCTCAGGGATGGAAGCGAGCACGGAGGCCACTGGAGGTCTCCCAGTATGAGTTTTTCACTGGTGAAACTGGGGGCAGGAGGAGGTTGCTGAGTACCACCTCCCTCCTACCACCCCTTCCTCTCTGGCGGCGGGATGAAAAGCTCACAGCAGCACCAGTGAGCGGCCGAGTGGTGCTTCAGAGCTGTTTATCCCAACAGACCTATTTATTTCAGCTAATTGCCCAGCGTTTTTAAATGATTCCTGGCAGGGGTGAAGCTATAGAAATGATTGCTGGTGATTGATGAATAACCTGGGTAAAATTCCCAAAGCATCAAAATGATTAACTCTTGCACGGGTACACCTGCTTGTATTTAGTGCCGTGCCCACAGAGAAAGGCGTGGGAGCGAGTTCCAGATGAACCCAAATTTATTCGGGCAAATAGAGAAAATGCAGCATTTACTGATACCAGTGTCTCATCACCATGGGCTGACTTCTCAAAAATCATTCACAGGGAACGTTATTTAACCCTGTGCTGCTCTACCATGGTCAGGATCGTTCACGGAAGAGGAAGGTTTTGAAGAGCAATCACAGTCTTCCAGAGAAGCGCACCGGAAGAACCAGTGGCTTGAAGTTTAAAACTACATAAATATAAACCATGCCATACTTTGGTTTGAGCTGTTCTTGCGGTTAACGCAGCACAAGAAAACAGCAAGGCGCGTTGTGGATTCTGAGCATCTCAACGGGTCCAAGATTGTGTTTCTTACTGGGAAATATCTACAGTCTAATGGAAATTTGGGGGTAACCGGGTGACATTTGACAGCCTCTGTAATATGCAAAATGATTAGGTGATTTCTTCTGTTTGGAAATGGATGGTTTGGAGGGAATGGGAAAATGCAGGTGCAGCAGAGGAGAACTACAGCAATAGCCGTCTATTTAAATGCATACACTAACTTCCCTAAGCTAGTATTTTTCAAATACCCTACTAGCAATATTTTCCACTATAGAGAAGCATTGCAGTGAAATGGGAAGATGCTGAGGAAGTAATTTTTTCCAGCATGTGCTGCATTCTTTTAATATACCTTTTTTCTTTTATTTATTTCCCAGAAATTGCTAACCAATGTGAATAAACAGCTGAACAAAGAGCATCGGCCCATCCTTGCTAATAGCAAAAAGCTGTCATCAAGCGGCGGGCCTTCGCGATGTATAGAGGAGAATGATGCATTAGAGTTGGGTTCTCTTATATTGCAGAAAGCTTTATTCAAAATAGAAAAAAAAACATATCTGTGCATGCACAAAGAAGGTTTTACATTAAAAAAGCACAAATATTATTCACATTTCTGAACAATGCACCTTCATTCCCACTCCTGCGCTGGGCACTGAGCAGAACCAGGCGGTTCTTTGTTAGACACCTTTTTACTGAATATTTGCAAAACACAACAAATGTACTACCCAGAGCCTGCAAAGTCCCCTTCCCCGCAACCCAGCGAGCTGGCAACTCTGCCAGCCTCTGAATCTCATTCCCACAATGAAATCGGTGAAACAAGACAGCGGTAGGATAAGGCAGAGTCAAGAATTAACAAGAGATTGGAGAATCCTACAGTCTGCAAACTATTTTAAAGAGGAGGAGGAAAAAAAGACTCGGGTGCAGTGTAAGGTACAACTTTCAAGAGTGACTAGTGGCTGCTCTCTGGGCCCTACACAGGAGTTTTACATCCTTATCATTCAACATATTAACGATTTCATATGCCCATATGATAAAAAGCTGTTTCGTTGCCACATGAAATAGTCCATGTCACTGTAGCTCCAGGGACCTTATGAGTACACCTTATTCAGTGTAACACATAGATAATTAATAGTAGTAGTTTGACGCGATGCAACTCTGCAATTCCATTGTGGTTTTGAAATAATTGTGCCCTAACACGTTATCGATGTAACAAACCCACCTGGTTCTAGCATGCATTAATATTTCCCACCCTTCAGCCATCCCAAACCTTATACCCACATATTTCTTCTTTCTCTATCAGAGCCTTCCAAAAAAAGCAGTTCAGAGAGCAGCGCTCTGCCGGCTCATTTGGAGTGAGAGCCCCCTGAAGAGACATACATTGAGTATTACCCGTATAACACATGACTCAATGCCCTCTAGATCTCTTCATAAAAGGAGAGGGGAGAAAAGCCAAAGAGCCATTGGATGGATTTCAATAAACATTGCAAAAGAAAAGTAGCCCGGAAGGACAATCGTGTGTGTTGCTGTGCCCTTGGCAGAGGACAGGCAGAGCTGGGTGCCGGCACAAGCAAAGTTAGAACCTCCTCTCAACCAAGCGGATCCGTTTCTACGTATTTCTCCTTAAAATTTCCAACCGTGGTTCCCTCTGGCTCCGTTACCAACAAAACTACCAACTCTAGGTGCCTGTGGTTTTGAGTGGTCATTAGCGTTTTAGGTAGCAGATCATTTAGCCCTGCAAACACAGAGAAAACTTCTGGTATTTCAGCACTGCCAGGCCCCCTGGTCCCAGCTGGAATTTAGAAATGCAGCAGAAAAGCCTCTTTTTTGTGCTTCTAAAGGTCAGTTTTGGGGTGAAGGATGGGTGAACGTGCGCATCAGCTCTCGTTTCATCTGAACAGAGTCACTGCTCTGCAGCAGGGGAGCTGTTTCCCTGGCAGTGGGGATGGCCAGCTGTTCTCAGCATCACCCGGCTGATTTTGAGCTTGCGAGCAGGCTTAAAAGTGGCTGAAGAACCATGAATAAACATGACATTGCTTCACCAGGAGCTCTCCATCACAGTGGAAACGATGCTTCCCCCAGCATCGTTATGACAGCGCTATTTGTGCTGGTACAGATAAGCATCTGCCACTGTTTCCATTAGAATCTCCTATTTTCCCGGGTTCACAGCTCAGCCATAAAAAACATAGCGTAGAGGCAGAAAGTTGACATACAAGGTCTCGGGCTGGGAGTGATCATTGTTGTCTTTCCCCCCCCTTCTAATATGAAGCAGAAACTAACGTATTTCTGCAGACACACACCTGACCGCTACATTTCGATCCAGCCGCAGATTTATTTGGCCATAGTGATGGCCACCTTTCAACATGCAAGTTGTGAACGTTGCCGTGGTGGCCACCTTTCAACATTCAATCTTAATTACTGCTTTAGGGACAATCAGGAAGAACACGTGGTAAGTGGTTTCGGGCTCTGGTTTCAAGCCTATTACTGGAGAACAGGCCCCAGTGAAGATTAAGGGCTTTGGAGTTTCCCATCTTTGCCAGACAATGAAATGAAAAATTGAAGATTGTAGAAATAACAACTGAATATTACAGAAACTGAATACTGCTCAGAACCAAAGGCGCAGAAGACCCCTTTGGGATCAGCAGCAGAGTGAACATCAAGCCCAGCACTGCAGCTTCCCCAGTGAGACGGGAATTCAGCATCAGCGCTTGGTGTTTTGACCGCTTTAGGCAAACTTCTACCCCGTGATCTCGCTGTGCGGTTGCCTACTGGATAATGAAAACCCCATCCTGTGCAGTAGCGATGCTGGGAGCCCACCACCCCGACCCTGGCACTGCATGATCCAAGTGGCGTTTTCCCAGGAGGAGGAGGCGGCGGCAGTTTGGGGATGAGGGCCGCACAACACCCTTCTTTCTCCTTTCCATTTTAAGCGCCTTTTTGCTCTGTTCACACATTTTGTAAGAATAATTGCACCTGAAAAAGTTTTTCGTTGTACATTAGGACAAGAGGAAACTGCCTGAAGTTGGGCCAGGGGAGGTTTAGATTGGATATTAGGAAAAATTTCTTCACTGAAAGGGTTGCGAAGCATTGGAACAGGCTGCCCAGGGAAGGGGTGGAGTCACCATCCCTGGAGGTATTTAAAAGAAGTGTAGACGTGGTGCTGAGGGACATGGTTTAGTGGTTAACAGTTGGACTCGATGATCTTAAAGGTCTCTTCCAACCATAACAGTTCTATGATGGTATGAGACAGTCCTGAAGAGAACAAACCCTAAAAACACATTCTCCAAAACTTAAATTCAAGGTTTAAAAAGGACCTAAAAAGAAAAAGTTAGATGATTATTTCTAGCCTGTTGAAACACAGATCCTGCTTCTGACCTCTTGAGAGTATGCTCACGTTCTGCATTTTCAGCAGCACAGCGTAGAGGGAGAACGTATATGGGCAACGTGTTTCTACATTAAATTGGAAATCTGCTATTTACTGAGACCTGTGTGTTTGACTCTAAAATGTAACACCATTCTGTTGCTACCAGAAGTAGTTATTTGCTTTCTGATTGCAAACAATTTTGCATTAGACTTAGCTTGGGCTAGTCCCGTTTCTGAGAAACAATGAGGTGTGGTCTGTGGCTGGGATGGCGCAGTGCTTCTTGAAGGCTGGGCCCTGCTAAACGCAGGCAACTTCGCACCTGAAACCAACACATCAAAAATATGGTTATTTTCATGGTCTGTCTCAAATTAAGAGCACAGATGGGTATGTTAAGTTTGGAAAAAAAAACAGAAAAGGCAACACCAGAAAAGACAAATGTATAATAAACATTTTAGTACACAATTACAAGACCAGAAGCAGCTGAGTAAGAGAGGACTTTAAGCTTAAAGCAGTTGGGAGGTTAAGCGGGGAGAAAAAAACCAAAGGGGAATGGAAAATTCTGTTTTTCTATTTCACTCCATCTTTTAGCAGAGGTGCCACTTTGCTGCTCAGGTTTTCCAGCATCCTTAGACATGTTTTTATCTAACAAATCTGCGAGCATCTGTCCCCAGCCTTCAACCTGTCCATTTCTCCCCGTGGATGGCTCCCATGGAGCTTTTTGCATCTTCTATAAGCTATTTTGAGTAAAATCCTTGCGCTTTCACGGGGCAGCAGAAGTTACTCATTACAATAGTCCACGTGACTGGCCTGGTTCAGACCCTATCACTGTAAAAATAAATATTAATGGCTCCTTTTGTATTTTGACAGTTTTATTTTCACACTTTATACAACTCTCTTTCTGTTTCAAAACAGGTGTTTTGTGACGCTAATCAAGTCGTACAAGCCACAGACGTGCTGGACTGGGAAGACAAGGATGCTGCAGAGACATTGGTTGACAACGTGGTCCATTCCAGGATCATCAACCCTTTGCGCCTGTTTGTTAAGCCATCTCCAGTTCTGAAACACGGCCAGGTGTCCTACTCAGACAGCATAGAAAATTTTTGGGATTGGTTGTCCAACATCACAGAGGTTCAGGAATCTCTCGCACGAACTAAACGCAGACCTATAGTAAAAACTGGGAAATTCAAGAAAATGTTTGGATGGGGTGACTTCCACTCTAACATCAAAACTGTTAAGCTGAACCTCCTGATCACAGGGAAAATCGTCGATCACGGCAATGGGACCTTCAGTGTTTATTTCCGACATAACTCCACAGGTCTGGGAAACGTTTCCGTAAGCCTGGTGCCACCTTCCAAGGTGGTTGAGTTCGAATCATCTCCACAGTCAACACTGGAGACCAAGGAATCCAAGTCCTTCAATTGCCGAATTGAGTACGAAAAAACAGACCGCGCTAAAAAAACTGCCTTGTGCAATTTTGACCCTTCAAAGATCTGCTACCAAGAGCAGACTCAAAGCCATGTCTCCTGGTTGTGTTCCAAACCGTTTAAAGTTATCTGCATTTACATTGCTTTCTACAGCGTAGATTACAAACTGGTGCAAAAGGTCTGTCCTGATTATAATTACCATAGCGAGACTCCGTACTTGTCCTCCGGTTGACACAATCGTGGGTAACTGCAGAGATACAGCATCAGTCACAGAAATACGCATTTCCATTAACCTTTTGGAGAAGAATATGTTTTCCTATCAGGTTAAAAAGTCTTTAAAAAAAATAAAATGTAGCTGTGTGTGTGCTGTATCGTAAATAATCAGACTATTTATGTAACAATCATTTTCATTTGAGACCATTGCATTTTAGCGCTCTCATCATTAATAAGGGAACTACCAGGCAGACACATGACAAAAAAAAAATCAAACAAAATTATGTCTGTAATGAACATCGATCTTGAAAATCACTTTTTTAAACTAGATTCAATGGCAGAGGGGTCGTCTTTTACTTGAATTGGACAGCACTTAGCAGGATCCTATTTCTCATTGGAAACTTTAGAAGATGACAATGTAAAGAACAAATGATGAAGCAGACTCTCAGCTGCTTATATACAAAATCCATATAAACAGCTCTCCTGCTAATTTCATTAAGAATGTTACACACACAGGGCTCAAGGAATCAAGTCCAACTGCTGAGAGAAAGTGCTATTTCTAGGACAAAAAAAAAAAAGGAAAGGAAAGGAATCTGCATTTCTATGAGTTGTAGTAGTTGTACGTATTCATTGAAGTGAAGAGTGAGTAGTTCTTCCTTCCGACTTCGCACCCATGGATATGCAATGATGTAATTAGACATTGATGAGCTTTAGTTTATTAGACCCACCAGGCGTGCGGGTTTGGTGTGCATTTCTTCCCTCCTTCCGTGGTCACCACTGGTTTTGATTCTTCTCAGATGTTTACATATACACCAGTTCTAGTTTTACAGTGATAGAGAATACACATACCTTGGAAAAAGATAATCTCTGTTTAAGTCCGATGCTAACAGGGGCTGGTTTCCACGTAGAGGAAGCAATTCTGTCTCTAACCCTCAGCACTGTATTGCAGCACGGAAAATACATGGCAGCGCAAGGACGATGCCTGAACAAGCTTTCTGCTTAACGGCACCCAGCTGTCTTCCTTAGTACTGCATTGCACACCTTAAGTCAAAATATAAGCAGTGACAAATAAAGAGGACAACAAAAATCTATGCATCTTCACCTCATCAGGCAGATCTCAAACAATTACTATCAATATAAAAACATTCAGCCCGACTTTTCCCCCTCGTACAGAGTAGCACCGCTCCCCCGCAGTTAGTTATAACAAGGGAGGGTCCGGTGGTGGTTTGGCTTCGGGAGGACAGATGGTGCTTCCACGCAGCCTCCGATCAAACTTACACGCAGGGCCCGAGGAGTTCCGCATCGCTTGAATGGAGCGCTATTGAAATACTCCACTTGGGGTGGTGTGCACGCAGCCAGACGACTGGCAGCTCGGGAGGACTCACTCATGAGATTAATTCTGATTTCCTTGGTAAAAAGTCTCATACAACAACAACAAAAAAATCACTCTGTTAAAAGTATCCTACAAGTAACTGGCTAATTTGTTTTTCTCTTTAGGTGACAAATTTAAACGTGTGGTTTAGTTCGTTCAATAATCTAAATGTTTTCCTTCATCTTATTTCATACAGAGTCTCTCCTGGTCTAAATGATGTTTTTTAGTTTGTCTATTACAGTCGATTCCGACAAGATGGTCTACTTTGTATTCTGTATAGCGTGTCCTCGTCCCGGCTGTATATAAGCTTGGATTTATGGCTATGAGTTCCGTGGTCGGTGCTTTTGTAACTTAGCTGTAAGCCATGATTTTATTGCCATGTATTTTTACTCAGCACTGTAGGCAATTAAAAGAAAACCCTACATGCTATTTATTGTAGAGTATGTGGAAATCATGTATGTATATACACTTAAATATGTGTACATATACAGAATATACGTGTACATGTATTTGTATGTAAATAAAGAGAGTTTGCTAAATCTGGCACTTGCTTGTGGCATATTTTTTTTTTTTTTTTTTTTTAAATGTGCTTTATATAAATACACAAAGTAAAACTAAGACACTGCCACGCATCACTGAAGGTTTTTCCCCAGCTGGAATTTGTTTTTCTAGGAGCTACGTAAGCGTGCGCTGCAGTGCCCTGTGCTACAAGCCTGGGCAGAATAGGTTCAGCAGCGTTTCAGGATGTTCGGGAAACGAAGCGCATGTTTTGACGAAGACAATCGTGACCTGTTTAATAATTGTGGAAGGTGCGTCAAAAGTAAAGGGGTTAATCTCAATGAGGAATCGTGCTCCGGCTCCTCCCAAGCAGGGACGCGCTGCGGGACGGGGCAGCCCGCTGCTGACTCAGCCCTTGCGCAGAGTTTCTCATGGAAGCAGGAGCCGGATTCTACCCCCCGCGCAGATGTCCTCTCTCCGCGGCACAGCCACCGCCCGGGCTGAGCTTTCCACACCTCAGGGAGACAAACCAGAGCCTCGAGCAAACAAATATCCCTCCGGAAACACCCGGAGCGCCTGGGCTTTCACAGGGAAAGGCTACTACAAACCAAGGGACAAGTATTTTAACAGATTTAACACCCGGACACAGAGAAGATGTGGACCCCACCAGCAGCTTTTGAGCTAACGCAACTCTCAGGCTCTTCAAGCAAGGCTCAGGATGGTGCCGTGCCACGGGAGGAGCAGCAGAGAGACGGAGCCCGCGACAGCTGGGGACCCGCACCATGTCCCTCCTGCTCCCCGGACCCGGCTCCAGCCCGTCCTCCAGCACCGCACTGGGAAGAGCGGTTGTCTCTCACCCGCGAGTCCCACCATGGAGCCCTCCCGCGCCCCAAACCTCCCAACGACAGAGGAGTGACTGTCATCAAACCCGCTCGGCTCCCTCCGCACCTCACCAACACAAACCAGTTTGGCAAAAGCCGAACTTTGCTGAAAGACGCGACGCCAGAGAGGCACCTTTGGAGACTTCCCCTTTGGCTTTAACGTAGTCCGAGCGGTTTTCCCCAGG
This sequence comes from Anarhynchus alexandrinus, assembly GCA_008711295.1. Classification (NCBI taxonomy): domain Eukaryota; kingdom Metazoa; phylum Chordata; class Aves; order Charadriiformes; family Charadriidae; genus Anarhynchus; species Anarhynchus alexandrinus. The sequence goes on from VUYV01000047.1 coordinate 5,040,350, forward strand.
GAGAAGCGAAGCCTTAGCGGCGCCATGGGACCAGCGTTCCCACACGCTTCGAAGCCGGGGCGATGGGAGAAGCTCGCCCCGCTCTCCTCCCACCAAGCCCCAAGCAGAAGGAGGCAGGCTGGAAGCTGGAGCAGCAGGAGGGCACAGATCCCATCACACCAGAGAACTCGCCACCACACTTTTTCCAATCACAATACTTTAAAAAACGACCCAAAAGCATTATGTTTTGGGGTTTTTTTTTCCAGATCAAGTGTAAGAAAGTCACTGCGAAAAAGCACTTGCAATCTTACCACAGTCAAAATCAGATTAAGAAGAAATTATTTACGCCTAGCGAGGTAAGCAAAATACAACCCAATGAATCGAAGGAAGTGACAGACTTCATTAGGTCAAATGTCCATGTGAACAGAACTAAATCTGATTTAATTTCACACAGAACAAGCCATATTTTAATAAACATTTTCCTGTGTAACAGGTGACTGTTTTAGACACGTTTCAAATTTCAATGATTGTTCCTCTCATGACGCTTTGAATAAAAGGATTTTAAAATAAAAATTTGGAACATTAAAAAAAAAAAAAGATATTTAAAGTGTCCCAAGTGAGCAATAATGACTTATGACCGCAGCAATTTAATCTAAAGGGTTTTAATATACATACTTTAATTTAATCCAAATCTCAACAGTATAGTTTTGCATGCATTTATATCAATGCAAATATGTATTTAAACTCCTTCCTAAACACACTTCTTACGGTTCTCCCCATCCCGCGCCTGTACATATAAAAAGATCCCAATAAAAAGCTAATTCGTGATATACACATAAGCATGGGATTTTTTTTCCTTCCGACAGCCCCACCATACGATGCTTTCCATCCCCCTGCAAGCATGGCCGGTGGTGGGACCCACACTGCGCCGGGCCGTGGGGCTCCCTGCCCACCATGCTGCTTCCCAGGCTCTCCCGGCCAGCGGCCGGCGAGGCAGGAAAAGCAAAAAGCCGAGCGGTTTTTTGCTGCGAGCCCCCTACATTTTCTTTTTCGGGGGAATTTACTCGGCAGTGCTGAAAGAGCAAAGCCCCTGATGCAACTGGAAAAGCTCTCCCAGCGAGCAGGCGAAGGTGTTCGGTGCAAATCAGCATCCTGTGCTGCCGCTTGGTTTTTTTTGTTTGTTTTAATTGTAATTCAAGGACATTAGAATTTGCTATTTGTTTTATGCTCTGTTGACCAGCATAATCTGGATAATGTTTTATTTATAGCATAATAATGATTTGTCATTACCACTGTCCCTATTCAAATATGCACAGTTGAAAAGACAATAACAACTCGCATATCGCAAGTAGCTCAATGAAACACACATCAATCAAGTAGATTTTTAGCTGTAGGGTGCCTCATTTGAAAAAACAAGACTTTGCCATTCTCATCTCTCTTGTGAACACCTCTCGCACGCGTCCGCCAGAAGCAGCTCCCTTCTTTGTTTGAAAACTAGCAAATAAAGTGATGTTTCTCACGGATTGGCAACCAGCACCGAAGGGTACTTAGAGGATATTGCCTGCACGACGGTAGACAAAAACCCCAGGAGCTACTGTAACCCCCGCACAGGTTTACAAAAACAAAAATCACAAATTTGTACCGCATCCCCGGTGGATTCAGGTCTCTGGAGTTACGGAACAGAAATTAAACCGCATCTCACTAGATATCCCACAGGAAAGACGGGGACAGACTTTTTGGCAGGGCCTGTTGCGATCGGACAAGGGGCAATGGCTTTAAATTAAAAGAGGGCAGATTTAGAGTAGATATAAGGAAGACATTTCTTGCACTGAGGGTGGTGAGGCACTGGCCCAGGTTGTCCAGAGAAGTGGGAGATGCCCCATCCTTGGAAACACTCAAGGTCAGGTTGGACGGGGCTCTGAGCAACCTGATCTGGTTGAAGGTGTCCCTGGTCATGGCAGGGGGTGTGTTGGACTAGATGACCTTTAAAGGTCCCTTCCAACCCAAACCATTCTATGAGTCTATGATCTCCCTATGCCTGGGCAGCCCCCCATGCTGCACGTGCAAGGAACACACCGGCTCCACAGAAGAGGGATGCGAGGGGCTGGCTTAGCAGAAGAAGAGGTGAATTGTCATGAAACATCCCACTTCAGTCAAAGCACACCTCACTCGGAGGGTCGCTGAGCGCAGGTCTGCAAAACCTGGTCAGGAACGCAGCGAGAAGTGACGCAAACTGAAGGGAGCCTGCCGGACGCCGCCGGCAGCACAGCGGCATCTTCCCACCGAGACTGCTCCAACCGACCCCATCACGCAGCTCTCCAGCCCCAAACACCTGGGGGTTTGCAGTCAGAAGCAAGCCTCCAGCTGTTGGTCCTCTCAAGCAAGAACCCCAGTCATCTAGACTACATTTTGAAGGCAAAAAGAAAAAAAAAAAAAACACCACAAAAAATGCTTTTTCAAAGATATAATTTAGTCTCCAACTCAGCACAAATCCAGCAGCAGCTGTAGCCCAATTAAAAAGCAATTATGTTCATGGGAAACCACTTTGCTCCGGGAAGAAAAAAATTCTACCTAAATACCATTGGTAGGAGTCTCAAACAAGACTCGCAATGAAATACCGGCACCTTCCTACACAACAGTAACGGAACAGCCAAGTGGGTCAAACGGTATTTCTTACAGCGCTCTCTGCTTTTATCCTAAAGTCAGAACAGAGGAAAAAAAAATTTTAAATGTCTTTTTTTTCATCTTATGGGAAACGCATGTCCGTAATTCCTCACCCAGACACGGGAAGCTGAATTCTACTGAGGGTTTGGAGATGATGAGCGTTCCTCTGCTTGAGTCAAAAGGCTCAACCACCTGTAACTGCAAGGAGCAGAGGGGCGCGGGAAGCCCGGAGCTGGCAGATGGGGACACCGTGGTCCCTTTTGGCTCAGCAGCAGCCAGGGGTCTCGCCCAGAGCCAGGCCATCGGAGCAGGGCACAGGACACCGCGGCACACGGCCCGACTGCAGCAACGGAGGGGAAACTGTGCAAAATCCACCTCTGAAACATTTTCATCCACACCACTCCCCTCTCACTTGAGCTGTTGTCGGAAAAGGCGATGGTTTTATTTCCAGCCGGATCCCAGACTAACATCATCTCCTGTCGCAGTCCTCATCCTTCACATCTGCCCTCGGCAGCTCTACATTTCAGCCACCTCAGACGCAAATCCTGTTTCTCTATTCTCTTGCCTCATTCCCAGACAGTACGTGGCTCCTTCATCACTCTGCAGTCAATTAAGCTTTGGCCACCTTATCTTAACAGCTCCAAATAAGCTGGTGATCTTCCTGAAAGGTGATACATTATAATTGGTTCCAAATTGGCAAGAAAGAGAAGAGTGAAATATGAGACTCGGAGGTTATTTGAATTAGCCCTGAAGTTAAAAATGGCAAAAAGAAAAAAGCACCTAAAGTTATCGGGGTGTTTGCTTAGATCTTCTAGTATTGGTCAGGTTTGGGTCTCTGTTACAGCCGGTGTTATTTCCCGGGAAACAACACTTGGGATCTTTTGTTCTAGAGACCCCACTGATAGCAGTGATGCTGCCAGCTCCCAAACGCAGGCGATGAAGGAGATGCGCTGTGCTCACTAGCACAGAGCCGCATCGGGGAGAGGGTCACAGGTGCCAAAGCCTGGCACGGGTCACGTTTCAGGGGCCCAGACTCTATAGTGCCTCTGCTATATAGACCTTGATGATTTTTTTGGAGTCTACAGCTCAGTCTCAGACAAGCTCAAAGCAAACAACTCTCTATTCCCCCCAGCTGGGACACGGGAACATCACAGTAGGTTTCTCACAACTCTTGTTTTCATCCCTGTGATGAAAGTGATAAAAACCTAAGCAGCCATGAGATCCAGGTCCGGATGAATGTCCCAATTATGGGTTTTTTAGGTGGGTGGGCAGTGATTGCACCCCCTCCCATCTACATTTGAAAAGCCCCTGGTGACATGCAGCTCACCCCAAGCTCTTCCAGAGAATGACAACGGCATCTCCTCAAAGGAGAGGATTTGGGGCTTTCCACCCCCGACAAAAGGCCGGTGCTGCCCCAGGGGGTGGCTGCCAGGCTGCTGCTCCCCCCACGCTGCAGACCGGGAGACCTCGGCCGCAGGAGCGGGCACGGTTCCCACCGCGGGCCACCAGCCCCCTGCACCGGTGGCCAGATCCAGAGGGCCAAGCTCTGGGTTAACCCAGGGACGCAGCCACAGCAGTGTCACCCACTACAGTTACTCACCTAACCACTCTCATTATTGCCTTCCAGGCTCTTCCGAAAAAATAAAAAAAAATTTTAAAAATCAGTTCAAATTTTTAAAATGTGTCAAATTGATTTAACTTGAACATAAGCACACGTGTTTGGGCTTAGCACGAGAATGTACCGGCGAGGAGCCTTCTGTCTATTTGGAACCAGTAGTACCTCCACTCTTCCACCGCCTTTTCTTTTTAAGGAGAATCTGAAGCAGAGGGAGGCGATGGGGAGCAGACCCGCACCGCTCACCCGCCATCCCGCTACGGAACGCTTAACACAGATTTCTGAGCAGGTAAACCAAAGGATTAAAAAAGTATTTCAAGCTGCCATATTGAAGACGATAAAGCGAGCCTATTTATTATATAGTGCTTAAGACTACTTAATTCCAATCCACTTCTCACGCCGGATAGATTTAACTCTAGCGTTCCTGACTTCCATCACCGAAGATTTGGATTAGGCAAAGTACCGCAGGAACAGGTTGCCCAGAGAGGTTGTTGAGGCCCCATCCCTGGAGGTGTTCAAGGCCAGGCTGGACGTGGCCTTGGGCAACCTGGTCTGGTGGGAGGTGTCCCTGCCTATGGCAGGGGGGTTGGAACTCGATGATTTTCAAGGTCCTTTCCAACCTAAACCATTCTATGATTCTATGATTCTAAAACCAGACGCCTGCTCACCCCGGCTTCCCGAAGGCAACTGCAGGGCCATTACCCTGTCCTGAGAGAATACGCTCTTATCCTCCACTTCCTTCTCTTGGTTTTAAGATAAATGTACCATAAATACCGGACTCGGGGTGTTTTGCCACGGCCGAGCACGGCCTGACCGCTCGGCGTACAAGCGGCAGCGCAGACGGACAGCGCGCGGCAGCCCAGAGCCACGAGCTCGGCCGGCGGCGGGGCCAGACGTTAAGGGATACGCATTTTGTTTGGCAAAAGGAGCGGAGAGAGAAATACATTTTGATGCACCACACGGGTTATCTTTAAAACAAGCAGAGCCCCTTATTTAAAATACGAGTATTGGACTGCGTTGCCAGAAGCAGATTAATTGCAGCTTCCAGGAAAAACTCCGAGCTTATTTCACACTGACTTTTATTCCCACTTGAATTAAGTTCCTTATGTTACACCAACTCATTTGAATTTTTTGAATTGGTTTTGCATAGTATCATTTACTGATGTACTATCTTTAATTACATAACACACACACACACTCTCCAACTGCATTATTAATGAAAGTGTTTTTAATTAAATGGCTCTCAGCATAATATTCAGTCATTAATTTCACCCGCTCAGGATGTGGAGAGATTCCGTTCCGATGGTCTGGGGAAACTTTGTACTTTAGATGAGGGATACTTCCAAAGTGATAGTTTTAGAGTGAAGTTGAAAATCATTATGAGCACTGAATTACCCTCTCAGCAGCTGGTGCCGCAGTTCTGCTCTGCTGGGTATTAGCTATTCTTCAGCTCAAGTGCTCCTTTTGCTCTGCCGTGCTTCACCACTGGTAATTTTCCAATGCCTCTCGCTGGATTCCCATATATTCCACGGTGAATAACATCACAGTTCGCTTTTAGGACAATTTATACTTAGACAATGGCACTAAGGGCTGCGCCCTCGACAATGAAAAGCTCTGCACCCTCCTTTCTAATTAGCTGTTGTCCACCTGCCTTCCCTCTTGAACTTGCGGTGCTCTTAGAGGTGACAAAGAGCATTCGCGCTCTTGGGGATTGGGCTTTTTATTTTTTTGCCCATCCACCAGATGGAGGCACAGACACACACCAGTACATCACGCGGGCTTTGCCGTGAGCATCCTTAACATCCACCTGCTGCAGAGATTGACAGTTATGGCCAAGAGGCGAAAGAACAGCATTAAAACTTCTCCTCCCCTCCCCCCCCCAACCCCAAACCAGCACAAATTTAACATCTCCTTACTCAAAGATGGCAGTAGACCTTCTCTCCAGCCCAGCTTGGGAAAGCAGGTCACCCAAGCTGTCCTGTATGAGCTTCTCCGACAAAGTCTCACAAAGTCTCCAGAAAGGATTCATTTTTACCTAAGTTTACGCCTTCTATTTATCAATTAAAAAGAAATCCCTACTTTAAAAAAAAAAAAAGTTCTAAGACAGCATTTTCCAGGAAGACTTTGGAAGTCTTGGAAGTAATTTTTCCATCTTTCTAGAAGAGCCCAAAGGAACTGGAGAGTAACAGGACTGCGCACTACTGTACCTGTTTGACCTGTGAATTTTGTGGCAACTTTGTCCATCTTCCCCAAAGGCAACTGCATATAAAACAATACTCTGGTAGGACTGCTCCTGGGACTCTTATCATCTAATTAGTCTCTAGGCAATTAAGTCCTAGCAACACCCCGTCCCTGGACCTTTGCTTTTGAGTAATGGGGTCCTTCCCAAAAAACTGTCCTCGAATTTCTTTAGCTGAAAAGAAGGAGGAGAGGAGCGGCTCTCGCCCACCCCGTTCTCCTGCAAGCACAGCATCCCGGCTCACACCTTACCGACCCGTCCCTCTCTGCTTCAGCTCCATCTCCTGCTGTAAGGCTCACGCTTTTGGATCCCTCTCTCTGCTACGCTGCCGTCCTCTTGGAGCTCAAGTTCAGCCCTTCCAGCTCCGCTCCTAACGGCGGCGAGATGCCTGCCACGAGCTCCCGCAGCCTCCACCTCACTTCATAGAATCATAGAATTGTCTAGGTTGGAAGAGACCCTTGGGATCATTGAGTCCAACCACCTACCCTACTCTACAAACTTCTCCCCTACACCATCTCCCCCAACACCACATCTAAACGGCTCTTAAACAC